>CM031236.1:453879129-454479129 GCA_018340775.1 Taxus wallichiana var. yunnanensis
ACTTTTGAACAAAAATGAGATAGAAAGGGTAGCATGGAATGAATCAGTCTAAAAATGAGGAGTATGAGAAGAATACATGCATGCATCATAAGATTTAAAAAAATCTTTAGCATATTATTATTTTTAGCATCATGCACTAAAAATGTGATATCTTGGTCATTTCTCAACAAAAATAAACAATTCAAAAGGATCTAGAAAGATCATATCGTGTAGAAAAATACCCAGAAAATGTTTGAGCTATTTCTATATGAGATGTAAGCAGTTTGCATGAGAAAACACTACTATCAAAACAATCTTCAACATTTTTTTAGCAGCGTGCAGTAAAATTGCAATATCTTGGTCATTTCTCAACAAAAATGAGCGATTCAAAATGATATAGAAATATTAAATTATGTATAATAAGACCCAGAAATAATTTGAGCTACTTCTTTATGAGATGTGAGTAGTTTTTATCTGGAAAACACTTGCTATTTTCACATAAAACTCCTTAAATCAACTAAATATTTTCTTTGACCTCCTCTACAATGCTCCATTTCTTTTTGCATTTGTCCACCCAATTTTCTTGCACTAATAATCCACAAAAATATTTGTCTTTGTTAACCTACACAAAGTTAGTTTTTTTGTATTTCTTGCATGCATGAACTATTATTTAATCTTTTCAAAAGTAATAATACATGCAACCAAAAATATTTTAGAATAGGAAAACCTCATTGCATGAAAATAATAAACATGAAATGATTTTTTCCATTTTATTGAGGGGGTTGCTTTTGGAAATATCCGGTAGGTTTCTAAATCTAATTGTAGAAATAAAATTTAATCTATTTGCAGAAAAGAAATGTTAATCTATTTTGTAGAAAAAATATTAATCTATTTGCAGAAAATAAAAGTTTAAAGAAACTGTCACCAAATACCTCATGTCATAGAATTTTCCAAGAGGTATTCTACTGTCACTAGAATATTCTTTTAGAAAAATCGAGTCTCCTAATAACACCATGCTCCCCGGAAATGATGCCAAAATGATGAGGGTCGTCAATCCTCTTCATTAATAATGTCAATCCAGGGATGGTGTCCAATGGTTGTATGCAAAAGGAGAAAGAGATATTTAGAAAACAAATCCTTCAAACACAATCCAAACTTTTAGAAATTAAAAGCACACTTGCAAGAATCAAAACCACACTTACAGTAAATGAAAGCACACTTGCATAAAGTAAATTGTTGAATTGAAAATAAATCAAATAAAACTCTTGCAGGTTCACAAAAAACTAAATGAAAATGAAGATTACAATACAAGGAAAAAACAATACAACAAAATGATTATCACAGAAAAAAGAATAAACATAAACATAAATTATTACAATACAAAAACAAAAATACACAGATCCATCTTCCTTGGAATGAGTGGCTAGCTCATTCCTTGGAAGAGGATTTAAATCATGCTTCCAAGATCTTGATTCAAAACTTCAGAAATATTGGAGAGAAAAGAACAAATTTTTCATTGATTGGAAAAAGATTACACATAAGAGTGTGGAAGGTTGCATTTATAATTCATGCATCCAACCAACTCCTCTTTTTGAGGAATACAATCTGATCTTCTTTTTATTCTAATTTACTTAGTCAACACACCAAGAACTAACTACCTATTCTTGGGCAGATTTATTCAAAGCAATAAATCCTAAACAAACTTGACTACAACCATCCACTTATCATGGAGAATATTTCTACAACTCATCCCTTTAATCTAGGAACACAAAGTGGGAGAGTACTTATTCAACATTCCTAATACTATTCCACTATTTTCTCATCCTTGAAACATGGAGAGAAAATGGAGGAGTGCTAAGTCCATGACTTTGAATTCTTCTTGGAATGCCACATGCATGCATGAATTTAGATTGCCACATGTTTGGATCTATATTCTTGGTTGATGATGTGGAAGCAAAGAGTGGGCTGAATAATTTGGTGCTTTTTTACATTATTTTAGAACAAACCAAAATACTAGCCGGGTGTTTTCGTAGCTATATGAAGAATTTTTGTAGTGGGCATTTCGTGCTGCATGAAGAATTTTGGTAGCTGCAATCTATGAACTTGGAGTAGAGTTTCTTATGACCTGTTTTCTACACACTATCCCATTCCAACTTAGAAGAAATATCAGGAAATAACAACAATTAGACTGTAAATAGATTTCTAAAGAGATGATAAGATAAATCTTATATTCTACCTTAAATATGCTATATGTTATTAAAACTACATCTAAATTCACTTGAAAGCTTGATTTTAAGAGAGAGAATAAGAGTGTTATTTGGTGATATAATAAGACATATTTTGGCCTCATCAATCCTCCCATCCTTCTTAATGTTGAGGACCATTGGACTTATCCAATTTTATTCTTTAATAGCCTCAATGATGCCCGATGCGATAATCTTGTAAATCTACTCCTTGACCCCGACATGCAAATTGATTCATTCGATATGGTCTCTTCCAAATTGGGTGCGTGCCCTCCTTTAGTTTGATACACATCTCTCCTAAAAACTAGTGAACTCCCTTAAGCTCATGGTACTCCCACGAAAAAAAAAAATCTTGAAATTTACACAACAAGATCAATGATCTTTGAAACTTTCTTTTCTATCTAGTAATCCAATAGTTGCCTCCTTAGGTTACGCCTCTAAACTAATGTTAACCTTCTTAGTTTTCGGGGTTTCATGGTAGGAATGCACTTACTCATCAACACTATCCTTAACCTCACTTGTACCGACAGTATGGTTAACATCTAAGTTTTCCACCTCTTTACCATCTATCTCGTAGACCAATTTTCCTTTCTCTTTTTCCATGCATGCACACTCAAGCTATACCTCCTCTCGATCCTTGCTCATTAAAGCACACTTCAAGCCGAGTTCTCCCAACAATTCTAGTATTCTATCCTTTTCCATGACACTATCTCCCATAGTTAGGCACTTAACAACCTATAGCGCCTCATTCACCAATGGTTTAGTACTCCGATACTCAAAAGCTTGAAGGATATCATTCGTCAACTCCTACCAATTTCCTATCTGACGACGCAACTCTGAGTGAATGTACCATGTGCGCACTTTACCTTTAAGGTGGAGTAAAGCTTATGCACCCATAAAGATGGAAGCAAGGCTTCTACACCTTCCATCTAGGCCTTCTCACATTCTTGGACGTGAAACAAGGTGGGTTCCTTCCCATGATAATCTTGTATAGCAGTAGGTGCATTGCTTTAGAGAAACCTAATAGAGAACATGATTCTCACCTCACGCCACTCTAGAAGGTTATCACGATGGGTTGCCCACCAACATGTTGCGGTCCCAAGAAAGGTATAGCTAAGCATACTTCTCCTTTTGATCTCACATCTCCACTAGGTCTCCATTTCTTGTAGGAAAACATCAGGGTTGGCTCTACCCAAGTGTAACTTGGCAAGTATTTTCCTCCTAAGAGCACCTTTTCTACCCTCATCGAGAGAGACTCTTAAGCGCCTTCCAAATAACTCATATGTCATGTGCACCCAATTATCACATGCCACACTAGTTGTATCACTTATAGATTAAGCGTCTTCCCACTGAATAATGCCTTCTTTTGTTGGTTACACAACCTTAGGGTCCCTGATAGAGCGTACATAGATTCTATCTAGGTATTCTTCTCCTAAGGGTTCAATATAGGACACCGACTTCCCATCCGTTAAAGGAATGATAACACGTTCCTCCTTGTTCTAAAAAAATTAATACCCCTTATTGAAACGTAAGCCAATATTGTTCTTATAGCACTGGGGTGCCCAAATAACACTTGGAAAGTTGTCCACCTCAACAAGCGCTAAGACTTCGACATCTTCAATGAATTTCACCCCTTGGATGGTGATAATAACATCCTTTAAAATACTAATGGGAATTGAATTTGTCTTATTAGCCATATACAAAACATTTAAAGATGGATGTGATGGGGGCCTTCCCATTTGATTCCTGTGTGTCTAGGGTGAGAACATTAAATTCTGCTCCTATGTCAATAAGAATATTACTTAGGATCCATCCATTAACAACTGCATTCAAGGTAATCTCCTTATCATAGTCAATGCCGTGATGAGGAAGGTTGGTGTTCAAGACTGTCACTCATGCTCTCCTCCAAAGCGCGGTAATTTATCCCGTAGCTTTTCTCCTAGAAAATTAATAATATTCTCTTACCTCAACATTTTGCATACCTCCTTCACCTCATACTGAGATCCTTCGTGGAGCCTCAACATTTTTCTTTTGCTCTAACTACCGTGATTTCTCCTTTAGGCATTAGATCTCTCCTTATAGGCTTCGAATCACATCCGTGGTTTCTTGATAGACTTCTTTACGATGGGTAGGGTATGGATACTTCCCATGTACCACTTCTTCTCTTAATCAATAGTCTCGCTTTGGTATTTCCTTGGCATGCACAACCTCGGCTCACGTCGTCACTAGTACAGGTCTAATTCGACTCATGCATAATTTTTGACATCCACTATTGATCAACATGATTTACGCTCACCATCCCAGTGCCCTTATCCTTACGCCAATCCTAGCTCATGTGCTCAAACAATTATGAGAATTCCTCATACTTGTGATTTTTCGACACCAAGGGCATCAGAACAGATCGGGTCATCCGCACTTATAGTGTTATGTGGATCCTCGTTATAACGGGTTCCACGTGGAATTCACTCCTTCCGCCCCTATGATTGCCATGACCTCTAAATCCTCCTCGAAAGCGTCTACCTCTACCTTCTCCATCCACGCACCCTTCATAATGATGACCATAATCCTTGGAGCTATTTGCAATACTAGTCTGGCGCACACCAGTATCAATGACATCATGTATTTGGTCAATCAATCTATAATCCTTGGTGTTATGAGTAGTAGAGGTGTAAATTTTTCAATAACAAGACACATTCTTATGGATCACGTACTACAAGTAGTGGACACCTACTACTGATAGTGGACACCTACTTACATCATGATATCCATGGCGAATCTCATAGTCTACCATCATGACATGAACCAATATTTTGTGCGCGATTTTCCTTTGTATGACCCTCTACTTCACAATCCATACACCATAAACCGCTCTGAGTCTCATGAGCCAAGCTCATAGATAATTTCTCCAACTTATTTTCCATTGTAACAATTTGGGCTTCTAGGAATAGACTAATTCCTATATCAACGCTTCCTAATGCCTCAGCGCACAAGGCAACCTCCAAGGCCTCACGCAGATATGTGAAAGTATTTTGTGAAAGCACCCTCCTAAATGGTGTGATCATTCCTCCGATGAACCACTGAGCATGCTACGAAGGGTGAATGTCATAAAATAACTTGGATATAAGAGTCTTGAAATGTGCATCATACTCCCGCACACTCTCTACCATTCCTTATGGAAAATTTTTCAATGCGCTAATGCTTTTTCTCGTTCAAACTCAGGTATGTGGAACTTTGCCAAAAAGGCATCATGCAACACAATGTAATCCACCACTATCTAGTGTGGATCATACTTCTGTAACAACTATGCACATGTCCTTGCAATGTGGTTACAAACTAACTTACCTTCCACTTCGGGTAGTGATTCCCTTCACGTGCCATAATAACTTGCACTTGTGTATATGTTTCACAACATCCTCAACACCCTTGTAATCAGGTAAGTGGATTGAAATCTCATAATACATCTATTGATGGTGTTGTGGACCTTGTCCACCAGATCTAAGACCTTGATTCCATTCGATGTTACCTCTACCACTAGACCCACTAGATCCACTAGTTCCAACTCCTCCAGATCCACCAGATCCTCCTCCTATCATAGGTAAGGGGCCTAATGTAGTTGTGCCTTGCGAACCCACCATCATGCTAAACTATGCACCAATAGTTTGTGATACCGAACCACTCCCATATGTGTTTCCGTGCCACTCCTAGATGTGATACTCAAACCTTGTGATCCCACACCTTGCCCAAATGTTGTGTTAGACAAAATACCCCCAAACATAGGAAATGATTGTGTAACCATAGATGTACCAAATGAAAAATTATACCTCCTAGGTGTCGCTTGAATACGAATACCGATACCAACTGGATTATCAAAACTTATCTTAGGAACTAGAAAACTAAGCGTAAGGGTCTAGTCACCATGTGGGTTAATATGCACACCTATGGCTCTTCTCCTTTCTTCATATGGTGAGATCTCTCCAGGAAGGTGAGAGTGTTTCTCTTCTACGCTTTCCAAAATGAGGTAGCTTAGACTACTCGGGTTCCAAGTCCTCCATGTGAACATCATATCCTTTCGACCACATTTGCCTCCATAAATCCGTCACTCCAACTTTTTGTTGTCTTTCCAACTGAATCTCTTGAGATTCATTATACTTGAGCTGCCTCTCCTCTCTCTCCATTTTTGTTGCAAGGTCCACCATCCTTCTACCATGCCAGCTTCTACACCTTACACCTAGCAGGAGTTTAGGTAGTCATGGGAAAGGCTTCCAAACTCAAGGTAATGACTAGGATCTTGATAGCTAGTGGAATAACATGTAAGAATGATCCTCTAGGCTCCCTCAAGAACTCAAACTCAGCAATCTTTGGGAAAGAATATGTAGAAATAACATATTCCATAGTATACTTAGTCAAAGCACTCTACTCCACCAAAGTGATCAACAATGTGGGTCCAGTCGAGATCGACATCATGCAACCATTGATATTCCTCCTGGGTCCAAACACGAGGTCTATAGTACCAACTTTTCCTTGATGCATATGCTGAGAGCCATTCATACAACTCTATTGGGAAACAACATAAGAATGTCTCATAGAGTTTGTGATACAGAGTTCTCCTCCACCCATTTTTGTGCATCAAACTTAGATCTAGTACTAAACCTCTGAGAAAACTCATCCTCTATGTTTTTGAGCCATGATTTGACACTATCCAAGGTTAAGCACTCCATCATCACACATTTCTCTCACAATAGCTTCAAAAGAGGTCCTGGTAATGGAACCAAGATGTAGTCATTATTTTACCCTCAATACTTCTTTCTAACCCCAAGTGCGTCGGCCTATCACCCAACATACAGCTGGGCACTCACCCGAGGTGTGCGTGGGCACCGAGCCCCTCCTTTATGTGAGATTTGCAAGAGAGTTCTGCCATTAATGAAGGATTATTTGTAGAAACAAAAGTACATGCATCTACTTAAAAGGTAGAAGAAATAATTGATAGATATACACATTAATGCATCACAAAAGATAAATAGACATTGTATGAATCACAAAAACTAGAATTGAGTCATGACAAGCCAAAAAAATGAGGGTTTACACCCATAAGCATGATGGACATAATAGATCCATGTATATTGATTTAAAATAGTTTCGGTAGCCATACTACATTCAAAAGGGTCATCTCAGACCATATACACCAAGTGACAGAGCTCCAACTCCTGTAACCCTATCTAATCAGAGATCCTAACCATGATTTCTCATTATAACCCTTGTTATAGACCCAAATACCCATACATATGCTTAATGATATCCCTCACAACCCCTAGCAATAACAACTCTAAACCCTAGCATCATGAGCTCCAAACCCTTAGCATTTCCTAACATTTCTGCAACACCTTGTTACCTTCCTTCTCTCAAGCACTCCCATAAATTCTAGTGCTTTTGGACTACCTTATTTATTCTCTCCTTTTCCCTTCTCTTCTTTCTCTCCTCTTGTTCATGTCCCAAACATTTATTTAAATAGGATCAACGTCCACCGCCATAACTTATCTCCGAGTGGATCATGTGCCAAGTGTGAATGTGGTCCTCCATTGGTGAATACTTATACTCTTTGAAAAACCATCCATTAAGCGTAATGATGACTTTGGGAATATTCCTTGCATGGAATATCCTTTTCTTGGCCTTCAAGATTTCAAGCCGGCATCGTATCCACTTATCATGCCTAGTTGGCTCCTCACATTTTTCCTTAAGTGACTCCATGATGCCAAATATGGAAAAGTTATTTAAAACCTTGTTTTACCTCCCCACGTACCCTAGTTTCACTTAAACCCTTTTTCCGTGCACTTTGTTCCCCGAGTGGCCTTCTATTTATTGATCCTATGTGTGTGTGACTTTTGGTACTTAGACAATATTTTAGGGTCCAACATTCCACCGATTCGAGAAGATGGTAGTTATGGCTTCCTTCTGTTGAATCACATGCAACATCAACATCAAAATCTTCATCACCTTTTCCCAAATTGAAAGAATCTATGTCAAAAAATCCTTCCCATCAAGTCAATGCCATACATATAACTAATCATTCATATAATTACAACACGGACCCATCTTAATCTAAGAAAGGTAAAAATTTTGTACCTATACCTCTACCCCAGAATCACCTCCTCCATCGAGATAAACCAAAAATATCCATCCCTAAAACATCTAGCCAAAAATTTCACCTAGAACTAAGGTTTCCATCCTCATTACACCACCTTCACCATCCACCATGATGCAAAAGGTTGTCATTAAACAATTACACCAAGCTCCTGTTAAAATGTCATTATACAAATTGATACAAACATCACCTCTTCATAAACAAGCCATGATTGAAGCCCTTTGATCAATAATAGTACCTTCAAATGATCCTTCATCCTTTACAAACTTTGTAGGATCCCTCAAAGCATCTATCGCCATATCATTCAAACCATCCAAAATACCCTCTCTTAAACCAAAAGATCATGACTTACCACTTTTCATCACTACTCAAATTAATGATGTCCATATCAAAAGGGTCATGATTGATAGTGGTGCCACTATTAACATTATATCCTCCCTCACTTTTGATCAACTTAAGCTACCTAACACATTGTTATCGCTCAAACTCTAGTCTTACTATGATCCTTCAACGACACTATTGCACCCACATTAGGCACCATTATCTTACCACTTAAAGTTGGTGTTAAAACCTTACCAGAACTCTTCTACATCATAGAAGGAGAGTTTTAATATAATATGTTACTAGGACGCCCATGGATATGCACCATGCATTGCATTCCATCAACTCTTCATCATTGTCTTAAATATGAACATGAAGGTCAAACATTCATCGTTCCTATAGATCCAAATCCTTTCACTGATTGTTACATGATGTATCATCCAAATGACATGCTTGTTCCCAAGTCCACATCTGAATAATCTACTAACACATCCATACCTTCCTCTAAAATACCAGATGATTCCTCCCTCAGTAATGTTGTACAATGCCTAACATTAGGGGAATACTATCTCCTCATGCTTAATCACATTCCTTCACCTAAGACTTATGGTCACTCTAAAAAACAACTCACGCATGACCCTAATGTAGGAGATATTATCTCTTATGTTACCTCTTATCTCAAATCAAATCTTGTTTATAAGGGACTCGACTATCCTTCATCCCATATTATTGATGAACACCATGCCATGCCTTTTACATCAGATTTCAAATATTTAAATAATCCAAACTTTCGCTCGTATGTATCTTCACCATTGTGTGTGGAGAGGTTTTGGTTTGGCCTATGAATAGGGAATACATGATGTGGTTATCCAATTTCCCTTAAAACTTATGAAAAATATGGTTTAGGTTATAAGAAACCCAACTCCAAAACATTTGAGGCCACTACATCCAAACTTGCTACATCCATGCTCATTATTGAATTAGACCCATCATCGTCCACGACACCTAATGATCCTATGGACGTAGATGACATTGTATCCATCCCACCTAATTTTTTTTTAGTCAATAACATATCTTTAGGACCACTCACTTATCAGTCCAACCATGCCATTAAAAAATCCCTCTTATTTGGCCAGAAATGGTCAAAGAAGATTCACCTGTCATAAATATCCTTCAATTTCATGATGACCAAGACATCCTTTCCCATATGGGAGTTGAGGATCACTTCTTCTAAAAATCCTTACCATCTGATACACCAACCCTCCTTAATGAATCCACCATTGACGTAAACTTAGGAACCCCTCAGGATCCTCACATAGTTAAGGTTGGTCAATCATTAAATCCATAAGAACTGGATGACTTCACCGCATTTTTATCAAAATATTACCAAGATTTTTCTGGTCATATAGTGATATACCCAAGAATTGACCCCAATATTGTTTTACACAATATTGTCACATATCCAAATGCTAAGCCAATTAAACAAAAACTCGTAAGATGCATCCATGCATATCTCTCCTTGTCAAAGAAGAGTTACAACGCCTTTTATCCACTAATTTTATCATACCCATTGATTATCCACAATGGATCTCTAACATCATTCCCATAACCAAAGCCTCAAGAAAGTTACGTATCTGCACAGACTTTAGGGATCTTAATCTTTCTTGTCCTAAAGATGATTTCCCTCTTCCAAATATAGATCAGCTCATTGACCTAACATCTAGCCATGAAATTCTTTCCCTTATGGATGGTTTTTCTGGTTATAATCAAATTCTTATCACCATTGACAACCAACATAAGACCACTTTCATCACCCCTTGGGGTACTTTCTATTACCGCGTCATGCCATTTGGACTTAAAAATGTAGGAGATACTTATCAACGTGCCATGACTTACATTTTTCATTCACAAAACAGTCAAATACTATGTAGATGACCTTTAAGGAAAATCTAAGCAACACAAATATCATCTTGATTTCCTTAAATCCATCTTCACTTGTCTTATTCAATATTATATTCATCTTAATCCTGCAAAATGTGTTTTTAGTGTCCTCACTGGAAATTTTTAGGATTCATTATATCTATCTCGAGGTATTGAAGTTGACCCAACAAAGGTTAAGGCCATTATTGAAATGCCTCCACCATCTAATCTTACACAATTTCATAGTATTCATGGTAAATTATAGTCCATTTGACATTTTATATCACAAATTTGTAACCGTTTTCAACCATTTCATCATCTTCTTCATAAGGATTTTGATTTTCACTGGGATTCTAATTGTTAGAAATCCTTGATGAAATTAAACAATATTTTATCACCACCAGTGCTTACTCCACCTCATGAAGGAGAGCCATTTTATTTATACATATCTACTTCAACACATGCTCTTGGATCCATGCTCGCTCATCGCGATAATCAGGGTCGAGAACATGTTTACATATATTATATCACCCACACCTCCATGAATATGAAACCCATTATACCAAAGTTGAAAAGCTATGTTGTGCTTTATACTTTTCCACTTCCAAGTTACATCATTATCTTCTTAATCACAAAACATATGTTGTCACTAGCTTCAATCCCCTCAAAACTATACACTCTAAACCATATCATAGTGATTGTATCACTCGATGGCTCATGCTTATGACTGAATTTGATCTGGAGTTCATATCACAAAAATATATTAAGGAAAATCCATTGCAAACCAACTCACCGACACTCCTTTTCTTGACAATGAAATTCCTCATGAATACTTTCTAGATGAATCCATCGTAATGTTGATGAATATGAATTCATCCCTATCAAAATGACTCTCTTCTTTGATGGTTCTAAATTTCAAGAAGGGGTGGAGCTGGTGTTGTTATCATACCTCCTTGGGGCATTCCTATTCCATTATCATTCAAACTTAACTTGAATGCACTAATAATATGGCAGAATATGAGGCTTTAATCATGGGTCTCATGACCGCTATTCTCCTAGGTGTTCACATCTTAGATATCTATGGAGATTCACAACTTGTTATCAATCAAGTCAAAAGGATAATATCAGTGTAAAAATGAAATCTTACAAAAATATAAAGCCAACGTTGACTTTCTCCTCGGCGCTTTTAATCACTACACTATCCAAACCATCCCATGATCCTCTAATAAGTTTGCAGATATAATGGCCTCTTTAGGATCCCTCATCCCATTAGAAACAAAGAGTCAAAAGACAACACTAAAGTATCCATCATTGTTCAATGATTGGATCACCCTTCACATCAAAATGAACTTCCTCCTATTAACATCGTTGATGATAACACAACTGATTTGTGGTACACTCATATTTACGACTATCTTTCCAAATAAAAAATTCCAATTTGAATTATCATGTAACATTAAAAGATCATATCTTCAATGCATCTATCACTTTATCATTATAGGTGGTATCCTTTATAAACATAATTTTGATGGTATCTTATTAAGGTGCCTTAAATCACATGAGTCAACTAAAACAATTGAAGAAGTCCATGATGGAGTTTTGTGGAGGACATTTCAGTGGAAATTCATCGCTAAAATGTGTCATACGGTTAGGATACTACTAGCCTACTATCACCAAGGATTGTTGTGAATATGTTAATAAATGTGTTAAATGTCAACTTCATTAGATCTCATCCATGTCCCCAATCAAGCATTACAACCTGCTCAGGACCTATGGCCTTTCTCTCAAGTGGGGTTAGACCTCATTAGTGCTATTAATCCTAAATCATCTCAACAACATCACTCTATTATCATAGCTACTGAGTATTTCACTAAATGGGTTGAAGTTATCCCTTTAACATCCACTAAGTTAGGACCTATTATCAATTTCATATATCAATACATTATATGTCGTTTCGACATCCCATATAAACTTATCACAGATAATGGAAAATTTTTAAAATAAAGAAGTTAAAAAGCTTTGTGATACTTTTAACATCAAACTTAACTTTTCATCACCATATTATCCCCAAGAAAATGGACATGTGAGGCCTCAAATAAAACACTTAATAAAATCCTCATGAAAATAGTAAATGATGCAGGAAGGAATTGACATCTCCAAATCCCATTTTCTCTCTGGGCCTATCAAACTAGAATCTATACTCCTATGGGAACTACACCATATTCACTCATCTACAGCTCTGAAATTTGTCTTACCTCTTGAAGTTAAAATCCCATCACTTCATGTATCACTTAAGGACTTCATTCCCGATAAAGAATATCGATAAGACCATTTATCACAACTTGAAATGTTAGATGAAAAACATCTAATGGCCCTTGAACATCATCAAGTTTATCAAGAACACATTAAATGAGCATATAAAAACATATAAAAGAATGTGACTTTAAAATTGGTGATCTTTTTCTTAAAGAAAATCAAAATGTCACTCAATTAGAATAGAGTAAACGTGGAAAGTTTTCCCCTAATTGGATCATTCCATACATTATCACTCACAAGTATGGGTAGAAGCATATCGTCTCACTTCCTTGATGACATTGAACCTAAAAAGGAACCTCTAAATGCTTTGCACTTGTGACCATTTTACTATTAAATGATTGATCATCATGATAATAGTTACATTTAAAATCTTTCACTCATCATATCACATTTAAAATGATTTGTCATGTGGTTATCCATCATTACCTTAGATATACCTTAAAGATGAACACCATATCTGTTCATTAAATATTTCACTTTGGATAAGTTCCTCTCTTGTGGGAACCCCTTTAATCATTACACTCACCTACCATGTAAAAAGGCATGACATGGGGCATGAATGTGTAGATCATATATATCTTCTCCCCTCCTTGAAATGGTCTATTAGGGATTTTTCCTGAGTTAAAATATACATATTGAAATCATTTGGATGCATTTTTCAAAATTCAAAAATAAATGATAGACTTGATCCCTTAAAGGAAAACTATCCATCAAAATCATAGACTGATCCCTTGAAGGATGACTATCTATAAAAATCAAAAGTAAAAGTAGACTGATCCCATGAAGGACAACTACTAATCAAAAATGTAGACCATACCCTTGAAGGATGGATACCCATAAAAAAACTTCCCCGTATTGATCAACCTTCAAAATAAATACATCAATATCAAAAGCATCTAGGAAAGCTTCCCACATTGATTAACTTTCCCATCATAGAAAACTTCCCGCATTGATCAGTTTTCTTTAAAATCAAATATAAAAAGCTAGGGCATTTCTCTATGATCCCGTGGAAAAGAGAGATTTATTCCTATCTCGAACCTATACATGTTAAACCCATTTCATGTCCTAGAAAGAAACATTCAATTAATCCCACATTTTATTAAGATTTGTGTAACTATCCATTGATAATATTATTTAACTTTCATTAAGGTTGTTAGTGCAAGTGTATTCAAGCTTTTAAAACCCATTGCATATGTGTCAAATCCATCATGGGAAATCATTTCATTTTACTTGGTTCATTTCAGATCACATTTTAAAATCATTTAATTAATTAAACAATTCAACATTTTATCAAACATATTCATAAACCATAATATCATAACTAATGCATCCACCAAAATCCATCAAACACTAATATATATTTTAAAATTAAAAACATACACATGAAAGTCAAACAACATAAGTCATAAACCTCATCATCATCATCATCATCATATAAATCAATTCCATATACATCATGATCATCATCATATCAAAATGGGATTCTAAGATCCGTACATCAAAATACATCATATCAATGTCATACAAAAAGGGCTTCAATGAGCCGTATATCAAATATATCAAACATGTCATCATGGTAAATTAGAAACCTCTAAGGGACTAGCTAGGAGGGGCTATAATACCCTCTCCTCCTTGAACATCTCCACCTCCAACTGATCCTGCATCACCAACAACACCATCATCTCCTCCAACTCTCCCTCGCTATCACCTACTTGCTCTAGTCTTCGAGGTGGGTGACCACACTCTTACACTAGTACTAGGGCTACGCTGCTACCTTAGCAGCCAAGTGATCAACATACAAAGTGGTGTCATGATAGTAATTTGTGATCATATCAACATAATAAATATGCTCTGCTTGTAATGCCTCATAATGATCCCTAGAAACCATCTTGGACCCCGCAGGTGGCCTCTATCCATTAGCATGTGGCCTCAATCCACTAGCCCCTCGTCTTTGTTTGCTAGCCTAAGCTCTATATCTCTCTTGGCTTGGGACATCATCTCTAGCTCCACACCAGATATAGAAGGAAAAATAATCCCTAATGACTTCCTCATCCCATCTCTCTATCCCTTATTCCGATCTATATATGAAATAATCTGATCTAGTGTACTTTGAGTCCATCTCGCTTAGTAATCAAACTATCCGCTCAATAATCAATGTGTCCTAAAATCCTAGGAGACCATCTCTCTCTCTCTCTAACTACATCTCTCTCTCTCTCCCCTCACTATGACCTTCTCAATTATCATTAATGTAATAGTTGCAGCCAAATCATCATCACCCTCCTCCTCACTGTCATCCTTAACACCCTCCACTACCTCTGTGTAGGTGCTCCTCCCGTCACCCGAGCATGTACCCATCTAACTCTTTGTGTAACCAGATCCTATAAAACCCCTCAATGATTAGGTCCACCATGTTGTATACTCAAAAGTAACCCCGAATCATCAATAAGAATAATCACACCCTCATCATTGGGACCCATGGCCCCCTATTGATCTATGATAATCTTGGGCTCTGTCACAACTTCCCTCGAGTCTCTGTATCTCCATCCTCTCTTATGTATTATATAGGATTCTCAGAACTCCCTCTACCAACCCAAATTGTCTCATAACAAGATCAAAATAAGCAACTTGTGCTCACCCATTGATGAGGATGAACCCATATAGCACTGTTGTAAACACATCAACTCATGAGAGTACTCAAACCAAACATGAAAATCCTATAAATCCTCCAAATCACATCCCCATATGCAATCAGATAATAACTCCCGATAGTATCATATCCTCCCTCTCCCTCATCTCAAAATCTATGATGCCCATCACTAATCCCCCATGGAAACCCCCTAGTCGAGCAACAAAAATATGCTCAAACGCCCAAGCTTGTAATAAGAACCCAATATCAATACCATACCTCTTATGGGCCTTCCGAGCCCATAACTCTCTTAAATGTCTGTGCAAGTAGGGTTGGACCCCACTCAAAAACAATATGATGCTCCATCATCTCAGCCACAACCCTAACATCATCCATGGAAATTGGTCACTCTCAGAATTTGGAAAAGCATAAAAATGATGGCCATCATCATCATGGTCATCCGAGTATGACCCTCTATATCAATTGAATATAGTTTTCCATAAGCAAAGGCCCTTGAATCATATTTGACATCCTCGGCATCCTCCCATATAATATAGTCATCACACCAACCCTCTCCTCCTTAGTAATAATATATACACCCTCTCCATGGATAGGAGTCTCAGGATATAGTGTACATCCTCTAAAGTAATCGTGATCTCCCCAGTAGGAACCCAAAAATTGGTGGAAGGATTCCACTTCTCTAACAAAGCCAACATCAAACTCTGACATCGTGTAACCATTGATAATGTCTCATGGCACTAAAACCAACAACCTCAACATGCTCCCAATCATCATTTGTCATGTCAACCCTCACCTCATCCAAGATCAGTGGTATACGATCATAGATAGTCAACTTAGCATCCACCTGCAAACACAAAAACACACAAACAAATATTAGTATCATTGTTGCAAAATATCAAAAACATCATCCACAACATATCAAAAATTCTTACATCAACATCAACATCATCACCTAAAAATACCAACAACATCTAAAACATCAAAAAGTTGTGATGGCACATCATTGTCCAAAGTCAGAATTCTCCATTCGTAATCAAAAGTAACTATAAAAAATTACTTAAACAATAATCAATATCAATGTCAACTATAATTACATACACCAATGATTAGAATAGAATATAAAACACCATATAAACCTAGAAACATTCCTTAAAAATCATGTCAATAATCACAAATGAAAATTATCCACATTATAGGTGAATCACCGATGATTCACTTCAATCACTGGCGATTGCATGAATTGTCGTCGATTCCTGTGATTTTAACCTAGGGCATCTGTACCTCCCCAAAATGGCAGAAAAACCTAAAAAACTACCAAAATCAACAAAAAAAACAAAAAATGGGTTAAATCACCTACCTCAACCATTGTGGGCTTATGATATTTTCTAGAAGATGCCATTTTATCCAAATCATCACTCATTTTCCCAAAATACATTTTTCACATGCTCTTGCTCACCCAAAATTATTTTTTCCCATGGTAACAATGAGGCAAAAGACCTCACAATTGGCTATTCATAGCTCATTTTTTTTACCTTGAGGCAATCACCGATGATTACCTTAATCATTAGTGAATTTTTCAATCACTAGTGATTAGCCCCTATTTTAGCCATTATTCTCTCCTTTTCCCTAAAAACATGTCAATCATCACTTTTTCACAAAGTGTGTCTTACTTTCAATGGACCCTAGTCCTTGAAACATTAAATCGAACAAATGAAATCAACATTGGGATTCATCATTCATCTATGGGATGTGTGCCCTTTTGCCCCCATCACTTGACTTTCCCCATCAATTTATCCTACCTTCGCGAATCATACGTCTATAGGTGTTCAAACCCCTTGGTTCCCCTATCATTTGATTCTTGGTAGCACATCTTGTTTCAATATCCCCTAAACTAGGGAAAATCTTATGAAACACATCTTGGTGTTCCTTGTATTACGTTGCAGGTGGATCACCCATACAAAAAAAATCTTAATTGTTTTTGTCTAAGAAATTTTCATTAAAACCACTAGACAAAAAGGGCAAAAAGTAGACACCGAAAATCTACACCCCTCATCCTTGTCCAAACCATTACAATGCACCCACCTCCTCGATCAATTAAATACATTGACATTCCAAATTTAATTAGTTAAACCTACCTTACACCCCACACCCTCATTAGTTAATTAACACCCCAAATTCTAAATTAATTAAATATATTAATTAATTTAGGACCATCATTATTTTCCATCATATTTATCTCATTTTATCTTACATTATCGTACATTATCCTATATAATCTTATGATCGTACACCTAATTAATCACTAAATAACCACCTAATACTCATCTTAAAACAAACTTAGCCAAATTGGATAATATCTAACCTATCTTATCATTTCCCTAAACAAATTTGACACATCACTAGCCAACTCGACACTTTCAAAAAAACCCAAAAAATCCATCCCTCAAAAATACAAACAAAAATCTCAAATTAGAAAATTGTTCCAACCATTTTCTAAACAAACCCAAATAGACCAAAATCATTGACAATTTGGTAAATTGCCAACAACTATTTAAACCCATTTTTCTAGTCTCTTATTAGGATCATCTTCTCTGAATTTTAGAGCATGAGTTTCCTATCAAGATTTCATCATTTTTATACTACATCAACGTCAACACATTATTATCCAACATTGGCATTCACAATCATCAGTTTTGGGAACCATTTCGAAGCCTGTCGGTGATCAACAAATCATCATTCAACTACAAGTTTCATCAATTTCATTCATCATCTTCAAGGTCAAATATCACTTTACATTTCTATTTATATGTTCAGGTATACTTATCTGTTAGTTTTTCATCTCATGCTATAATCAAAGTCCATGGAACATCGTATTTTTAACAATAATTGGTTAGATATTACATTTTTGTTAGTTTGTTATTATCTGCCAGAATCGCCAGTGATTAATAGAATCACTTGTGATTCTTGTCTACTATGTTTCCCTACAATATTACTCAGATTTAATTTATCAATTACATTGTATCTCTTTTGTTGCTAACACGTTGACGAGTATCACTTGTTTAGATGTCAATAGATGGTCAAGGTCATGAAATATATAGCATGAAATCATTACATGTTATGCATTATCTATTACATTAGGAATAATACAACATTTTGCATTATCTTGAGTTGTGTGCCATTCACTCAGCCCCTTTGGATCAGTTCCAAACCATTTTTAATCCACTTAGAGGATTCACGACGCTACAAACAAATTTTGGGAGGCCAAGTTTGAGGTTACTGTGTATTCGAGCTGATTTGGCTTGGTTTGAGTATTAATATGAAGCTAAACTAGAAGATTTAAGCTTTGAGACTAAATCTAAAGATCAAGTTGATTCTAAACATTCTAATTTGATTCGATTCGAATATCAAAACATCATGGAATAAGAAAAGCCGAGAATACATTGATGACTTCTTTAAGGAAGAGTATATTGGAGATGAGATTTTAAATTCCCTAGAGAAGAAGATTTGGAGTCCACTAGAGAAGAGAGTTCTCCTTCCTCTAAGAACTTAGATACTTGATTTAGATTTTATTTCTAAGCATAGTTCATATCTATCATTATTTATTAATTATATGTTTGTAATAAACTTGAAACTTATCACAACATTTACCATTTATTTATCATATATCACAACTTATTTTTCAATCACTTGATTGTAAAAGTGGATTGACACCCTTGTTAGGAAGTCCTTTGATTTCCAAGGATTGGCCTTTGCCAAGAAATCTACCTAATATTATATTAATCCTATTTTTTTAGTGAATGTGATATGCATGTATTCACATAGGAAAGGAGCTTACATCTTTGCATATACGGAGTGCAACCATCAAGCATCATTCATCCACATCCATGGGTATCACTAAACCCCACCATATTGAGGCTAGGTAAGTTTAATTCTCTTGCTTATTAGGTTAATTTGAGGAGGTAAGATTTATTTATAACAAAACCATAATTGAATAAGTGCACCAAGGAGACAAGATAAGTTTTGCCACTATTCTGTTATCTATTGTGTTTTTGGAGATTGGGGTGTCGATGGGCCAAAGGAGAAGATATGATAGTTCCCGAGGAGAATAAATATCTTGTAGAGAGATTTGAAAAGTATACCTATGATGGGGTTATGAGTGGTCCATATAAACAAATGCTGGAGCTTTGGTATAAGAACATGTATGAAGGTTTTGATAATGAATGGAGGATACCAAAGGACCTACTTGCCATATTGGAGAAGTAAGCACACTTTTTAGTTTTTCAAAATTTTTACATTGGAATATTTGGTGTGAAGGATGGGAAGTGGAGCCCTTCGTGTAAAATCCCCTTTTCCTTCATTGTGCATTACTTCCAAGCCTATGTGAATAGATTTTCAAACACACGCATGTTAAGGTTTGATGCGAGAAAAGGTCACTTACGATTACCATATGCTTCGGAAAACATATGTGTATCTGGGTAAGTCTGATTATATAGAAAAATTGATATATGATGATATTAATATTAGTTCCATGAGCTTGGCGGTTTGGAAGATTGGCAGATTAAGTTATATGTTTACCTTAAGCCCAAATTGGTCGACAAGAAGTACATTAAGAATGAGCTTAAGGTCCCTAAGTTTCCCCAAGGGGAAGCACACTATCAGTACCTTGCGCAGGATGATGAGCCGAGACCTCCTCATATAGATGAGGAAGAACTACAGGAGGAGGAGGAAGACGGTGGTGGTTTATAGTATTGCTCGTAGAGAGACAAAACTACAGTCGGAAGAGGTAACGCGAGAGTTACCTTCCCAAGGAAGAAGAAGAAATGAAAGAGAAGATTGTAGTGAGGAAGTAGAGAAGGAAGAAGGTGGTGTTGAAGAACAAGGTTTTGGGAGAGTCTTGAGAAGAAAAAGGATAGAGGGTGCTTGCGTGGGAGCCTCGAACCACAATGGAGATTTCAATGACATCTCATGTAAAACCAAGCTCGGGAAAAAGGTGAAGAGAAGGCACAAGTATGTGCGAGGAGAGAGAAAATAATAATTTTTGAAGGGACTAAGTGCATTGTACAAGACACACCAATTTTTGATGTAGAAGGAGAAGAAGATCCTAGAGATAAAGAAATTCAACATGATACGTAAAATCTTGGTGAGCACGAGGGAGAAAAAGGCCACATAGGTGAAGAAGAGGAGAAATAAAATAATATAGGTGAACCATCAGGTGATCCTTCTTGGGAAAATAAGGGTGCGATAGGTGAAGGCCCGGTTCATGATGTTAAGGTACATGTTCCTAAGGGAAGGAAATGTGGGAGGCATAAGGAAGAATAGATGTATAAGACACTTGAATTGGGGTATGTAAATGACCCTTCAAAATCATTTGTGCCAGGTCCTAAAGTAATCTTGAGCATGAGAAGCTATATGGATGGGAATCGATGGACTGCAGCTGCAAATATCCTATCGGAGAAGTACTCGGGATCTACCTGGTTTGAATATTGCATAGGTGAATGATGTGAGACATGAATTGTTCCAAGACAAAACAATACAAGCATACAAGACTACAAAAATACAAAATGCAAGAGAGATAATTGCAATAACACATAAATAGCTCTAACTCAATATGATCAAATAGAATAATGCAAGAGATGTACATATAGGAGGTGAATGTGTAACCTCCTCCTAGAATCATGGCAATATCCACCTAGAATAGTGGTAACCAACAACTATAATGGTGTATTCAAGTGGTGACTAACACCGAATATATAGTTAAGTGGTAACTAACACCTAGAATAGTGTAGTCAAGTGTACACCTAAGAAAACATATCCCATAAGTGTAGGGAAACTCCAAGTGATGTGGAATATCCTAAGTAGGATAATACAAATAAAGTGAGGAAAATAAATTCTACACTAACACCCCCATAAGAACATCTTAGGTGGGTAGTGAAAAATGAAAGTGGGTCTTGACAACAAGGCTTGATGAGGTACCCATGTACAATGCAATCTCTCATAAGATAGAGTAAAAGGAGAAAACCTAGTGGGAAAAATCCCCCAAAAGAGAGATAAAGAAGAGAAGATAGGACTAGAAAGCCCCACTTGAAGCTAAAACTACTGTAGCCATCGGTATCTCGCAAAGAAACCTCTTGGAGTGATTGTGGATTATAATTAAATGCATGTAAGAGTTGATCACCATGGAAAACTTAAGGTAGTCACCAAGTGTTTGATGGATCTCCAACCAAGGTGTTGTTCCTATCCAAAGAACTATGCTCCTCATACATGGTAGAAGTGCCAACTACTCCAAGATGGGATGATATATCTAATGCAAAAGTGAAGAAAGAATGTGGAGGGTCCCGAATGGCGAGTAGAAGACCGCCCGATGTTTGATGAGCCCTAAATCAAGATGTCTACTCCCTAAAAATTATGAGGGGGACCAGAAGTAGGTGGATCAAGAAATAACACCTCTAATAATGGAAGGTGGTAAGGAGATGGTGGAGGTGGGTCCTCATCACTACTATAGTCATCTATGTTAGAAGATAAGTTCTCATTAGAAATTTTCTCAAGATCAAAAGTGTCATCAAGTACAGTGAATGTGGTGAAGAATATGAAGGAGGAATAAAGTGAGAGAATGAATATAAGCTGAGTCTAGTGATCGACTACACCACTACAATAATAGTGTCATTGTGAGTAATGCGGTAGAATGATAAGAGATTAGTTGATAATGAAGGAATACTAAGAACATTATTAAATGTTCCTCCATTCACTTCAACAAAACCTCTCCCAAAAACCTATGAAGAATTTTTGTCACCCAATCATATAGTAGACATGTCACAAGGCTCTAATGAAGTGAACTCCACCTATGAAGAAGCCATGTGACGTGAAGCCCCAAAATAAGCCATGTATGAGGTGGTGGTATAAGCTGGGACAAGGGCTCTCCCTTTTTATCCTTCCCTAATTATTTCTCTTTCCCTTTTCCATTGGTATTTGTATTAGAGGATTCATTGTTTGATGAAGACTGTTTGGAAGAATCAGATTCACCTATCTTGTTCTTCTCAAGAAGCCTTGTGAGGTGGTCAATCTACTTCTTCAAAAAAATTCTTTCATTATGTTCCTTTATAATACCCACATTTAATCCTTTCTTTCTTGGACTTATCACTAGAAGAGGAAGTTTCAAAGTTTGGTGTAGATGTGGAAGAATGTTGATCTTTATTTCTTTCTTGATCCTTGTTACTCTATTTATACTCTTTGTCTAATGAGGCTTTCTATTTTCCATTCTTGGCAATGAGAGCTTGAGGTTTGGATGACTTCAAGGTACCCATTTGAATTAACTTGTCTTGCTCCTTAGTCAAATCAGCAATGAAGTCATCTAAGGATGGCATAGACCATGTGGCTCCAAGATCCCTCTTGGTAGCATAAAATGTAAAAACAAAGATAGAGTAGTCGGGACTTGTTTGGAAAGCACAAAAATAACAAGTTGTTCATCCTTATTTTCTATTCCACATTCTTTTAATTGTAATCGTAAGGACTTGAGCTTGGTAAATAAATCTTCCAAGGTGTTAAAGTTACTAGGACTTAAGCTGATAAGTTCCATTTCTAGCTCATGACCCCTTATAGTGTCAAATTTTCCAAATAATTTTTCTAAGGTTTTCCACACCTCGTTGGGAGATTTGGCTGAATCTATGTGAAAAAGGAGTTCAAGAGACATTGAAAGACACAAAATACCAAATGCTTCATCACACTTATTATACCACTTAACTTTATCTCTGCAACTATAGTAGGCTCAAGTTCTAACCCCATTCGATACGATACAACCCTTTAGTCCCGATTGCAATGGGCATTTTTATTTCCATTCACGGTAGTTAAAATGTGTACATGGGTTAATTGTACTTATATCCATGACTATAGGAAAAGAAGTTTTGGTAGTTGTTGCACAAAATAAAGAAATGTGTGAAAAGAAAAAGTTCCAAACAAGAGAGGAATCACATTATATACCCCTCGAAAATTTATCAAGAAGCCCCCATAATTTGGCACTTTATAACTTAGTGAGTATTACAAAAATATAGGTTAAATGATTTGGGAAATAAAAATATTTAACTTTTTTAAAAAATGGCACTCGATATCGAGCTACCAATCAAAAGTTTTACAATAATTATTTCCCGTAAATAATCCCTATTTAAATGAATTTTCCTAAACTTGAAATGCAATTTTTTCACTAAAAATATAGTTTTAGCAAAAGGAGGAGGGTATGATGAACCCAACGTTTTTATTGCGGATCTTAAATTTCCACATATCTGAGTGTAACAACAACACTGCCATGAGACCCAAAGAAGAACGACTCAAGCTAGATATTCAATGTGTGTATGGGTTATTGAAAAATTTGTTATAGGTATGAAAATGCCTCTTGATAAAAAAACCACCCTTTGCAAGTCTGAACAAACATGCAAAGAAGTACCATAAGTGAAAATTCCATTCACATGTTTGAAATCACTTAGATCCGGATAAATATTTCAGGGATTCTATAATAATGATTAGCTTACAAAAATGATCTCTATAACTATATATGCACTATGTGGGCCTATAAACCTCAAAAGCATGCAAAAAGGCTACATATACCTAGAAATAAGGCAAAACCAGCACCAAATAACACCCAGATACTTACAAATACTGATCTCAAATGAAAATAAATTTGCAAAATAATAACCAAATGATCTCAATACCATCTCGGCTCGATACCATATCGAGAAGCTTTCGAGATCTACTGGTTTGAAGGTTGCATAGGTGAATGATGCGATACATGAATTGTTCCAAGACAAAACAATGCAAACATACAAGACTGCAAAAATATAAAAATGCAAGAGAGATAATTGTAATAACATAGAAATAACTCCAACTAAATACGATCAAATAGAAAAATGCAAGAGATGTACATATAGGAGGTGAATTTGTAACATCCTCTTAGAATCATGGAAATCTCCACCTAGAATAATGGTAACCAAAAACTAGAATGGTGTAGTCAAGTGGTGACTAAAACTAAGAATAGTGTAGTCAAGTGGTAACCAACACCTAGAATAATGTAGTCAAGTGTACACCTAAGCAAACATATCCCATAAGTGTAGGGAAAATCCAAGTAATGTGGAATATCCCGAGTAGGATAAGACAAATAAAGAAAAGAAAAGAAATCCTACACTAACTTATGCACACAAGGAATTAAGTCTCCTGGAGCATGAAGACACACATGGATGAGCCAAAATTTGATGTGAAGGAAGAAGTTTACGTCTCGAAGGAAAATAAAGAAGGGGGCATAAGCCACGCACATGACCGTGAAGCCAACATAATTCGCCGATGAGCAGGTAAGTAATACCTTGAATAAGATGGCAGCAGAGGTGGCATGTATAAATTTGGATAAGGTGAATTTGCTCAAAGTTACTACTTTGAGATAATGAGAATATAAAGGAGCAAATTGAGCACTTGAATGAGGTGTGTAAGAAGGATAAGGAGCAAAAACATCAAATTCTAGAATTTGTAGCAAAACTTGGTCGAGAAAGTTTAGAGGCACATCTAGAATTTGATGAATAGATAAATAAAACATACCCCTCATCCTTGCAATTTTTATAGGAGTGTGTCCATGTCTTTTTTATAGAAGCATGCAGATACACTGGAAGAGACAAAAGAAACTGTTGAGGCCAAGAAAGAAAGGGGAAATAAATTAATTGTGCACAAAATTGTCGAATACGATGCCATACTCCAGACATTTAAGGAAGAGTTGCAAAAAGTAGGGTTGGCACTGAAAATATGTGAGGATCCTAAACAAATCCTTAGAACAAGGAATTTTTAGGAGGATAATGATGTCCTTACAACCAAGAAGGATGAAACTTTGGGTGGGGGAAAGGTTGGCTATGGTAGTGAAGAAGTGCGACACACTTAAAGTAGCTAGGGATGCCCACCAAGAGAAAATAAAAGATTTAGGGATGATAGTCGCGAGGAGAATGGATTACATGGATGACATGATTTCAGGGATAGTTGGAGTGATAAGGGAATTGAAACACAAGGGTGAAGATATGACCTTGGAGGAAATGGAGAAAGTACTTGGTGATGTTCCCATGTAGGTAAAGAAAGGGATAGGTGAATGGAATGAGTTGGAGGCTGACATTAAGAAGGATTACCCTAAACTCATTTTACCAAAGAAAGGAGTAAGGCATGGTGATCATCCTTCTATTTTTTCATTGATCATTATTTTATTCTTTCTTATCATTCTTTATTCTTCTAATTCTTTAGAGAGATAAGTGGAGAAACCCCATTGTCAAGGGAGACAATATTATTAGTGTGGGGTAATGTTGGGTTGGAGAAATTTCCTAAGTATTGAGAGGGCATACGAGTTAAGAACATAGGTGTGAGTAGGTGTCAAGTAAAGAAGGGCGCACCCAAAAAGATAGGTTTCGGGACTTAGCCAATTTTACATGGAACGAGCTAAGAATAGGAAAAGAAGATGGAGTGTGGATCACGTAAAGATAAGAGGAAGAAGACTTCATGGCTAAGAAAAGTATATTTTGGGAACAAAGTAGAAGATATAAGGTCATGCATTGACCATGCTAATAATAGGATTAAAGTAGAGTTTAATTATAGATTAATCTATTATTATCCTTCTTGTAAAATCATGCGGTAGTTAGTGTATGAATATTTTGAGCGCGCAATATATTCTAAGATGCATTGGTGGCGAAGGAAAGTCCTCGCCCTATATATGTTAGTTGATCTACATGATTTTGAAGACCGAGTTGTATTAGAGTTATCTTTGTCTTGATTTATTAGTGCACATAACTCCATGACAATACCATAAATATGTATTCAGCTTCTGTTACTTGATGAGTTAATGCAATGGACAATTGTGGATGGATTCGGTAATAAATGTCTCTGATCATGGTACTTGTATGGTAAATATGATATTAATTCTTATGTGATCTCTATGTTTCCTTATTACATGTGTTTCCAATTTGAGCTCATAGATATGATACTTATGATGGGATATATGCTTTGATAATGGTTAATTTGGACATTCATGCTAACATCTTGACAATCTTTCACAAAGGAGGGACTGGTAGGCCTTGTGTGTTTTGAGTGATCATTTAGATCTATCTGAATGAGGTGTCAACATGCCTAGGAAATTGAGGGGAAACATACGAATACATTTAACATGGTAAAAATGGAAGGAACCAATCTTAAAACCTTATCATGACCTCAAAAATACCATTAAACATTATTCATAACAAATGAGTGATGCTCCTGCATCAGATTACCCAACTTGAAATTTTTCCATGAGATCCTGCTCATGATTCTTCACTATTCCTTACTTCTTGATCTTGTTACTTTTGTCCATGACTTCTCCATCTCTATCACTGGTATATTAAAAAATTCTTGATCTCAATGTTGGTGTAAACTCCATGGTTTCATTGAATGATAGAAATTTTCTTGATTTGTCATGCTCTTCAAGTGAGCAACATCCTTTCTCTTGTCTAGTCTTCACTCTTTCTTGAGTTGTACCTACACATGGAACAAACATATTAGAAGAACATAATTCTTCTCCATGTTCCTTACTCCATCGTGTTGCATATATTCTATCCTTTTCCTTCTCATAAGATTCTTTATCATTTTTTCATCTACTTGATTCAATCCCCCTCCTTCATCTTGTGTTTACATCCAAAATAGTATTTCCTCTTTCTTTGTCCATGTAAAAAAATTCTTAAATTATTATTAAATTCCTTCAACCCAAGAACATCCTCATTATATTTTTCACTTCCCATGCTAAGTCACTCTCTAGTTTTCTCAATCTGCCCTTTGTTTTGGCATAAGCCTTCTTAGCCCATTCTTGATTTCATCACTTAATGCTTTAATTTTTCTTTGAATTCTAACTCCTAAAGATGTTTTTGCAAATTTTCCTCTTGAATCCTTCATATTTGTATCATTTTATTTGAGTTTCCTTTGATTTCATTCATTATATTTGTTCAAATCTGATTTTTTTCATGGGATTTGGTGCTAAGAACTTGTTTCTTGACTGAAAGGTCTTCACTCTTGAACCTAGAAGCTTGCTTTTGAACCTGAATCCTGCCATTCAAGGACTGAGTTTTTGTTTTCCATATTCTTAGTCTTGTCTTTAATTTCATTAGATATGTCCTCCTTCAAATTGGTTATATGATTTTGCAACTTATCCTTGTTAACTATTTTCTTACCTTCCTCTCTTGTCACCTTCTTAATTTGAACTTCCTTCATAGCTTAAAACCCATCATCATCCATCATACACATAATTAGGGGCTTTGGAATCTCATAAATTGTTAATGATGACCACATTTAGTCTTTACTTGTTTGAATACATTGAAAACTGAATTTACTATCACATTGTAGGCATGCTTCCTTCACATCATGTTGTCTATGTCTCAATTTATCTTCAAATATCTGCTCTAAGATGAGTTCCCATTCACATGGCACTATCATATTTATTTTTTCGCATTTAGGAAGTGTTAAAAACCTCTTTTATTTGTTATACCAGTATTCATGACTTCATAAAACTTGTTCATACCATCTTCCTTTCTAATCATTTAAAACAACTTCAAAAGATCCTTGTTTACTTGAATTCATTACCTTAGTATCTATCTTGAGCAAACATTGTTTTAAAAGTATTTTCTCATGGGAATTGAATGATAAAATATATGGTAAACATGTCTTACCTATAAGTTGATAACCTTGTGGAATCCAATATATCATGTCTATGGTGGGATGAATATCATCTAAAATCACCTCCTTTGCCATCCTTTGTTTCACCATTAATGTCAAATTTCTTGTTGTTTTGGAGTTCTTCACTAATCCATCCTCCTTATAGTTTGAAATGAAATTTTATTCTCCTTCTTATCATACCATATTTTTAATGGTCTCCTTTCCTTTCAAAATTTGTACTTGTATGTCCATCATTAAGAGAACACGTTAAAGTGAAAATTTGAGACAATATAGCCCTTTCTAGGAATTTGTTTCCTTGTTCTAAGTTTATTCTATCCTTGAGCTTATGTTATTCTCTTTGATGGCCCTTAAAATATGCTCTAATATGACATATATCCTTTGTAAGGATAATCGTATCTCTACTTTATTTAAAACTTGTAGTATGTTATCCTAATTCTATAAAAATTCACCTTGTCTTTGTATTTTTTTCAAAAAAATTCCCTTGTATGGCCAACACCATAGAATTTTTTTCATATTCTTATCAACCTAATCATTTATCTTATCCTTGAAGAGGATCTTAATAATTTCCATCAGCACTCCATGCTTGTCTTCTATCATGTTTTATCCAATTTTCTCTCTTGTAGGTGTAGAAGACCTGGATTTTCAAGTTCTTCTTCTCATCATCTTCACATATATCACACCATATCTTAAAATACACTTTTTTTCCTTGAGTTATTTCTCCTTTAACATATAAAAATTCACATTATTGAAATTTCACTATGAGAAATTTATACTTGTCATATGGAATCTTCACTCTTCCATCATCTTGTGGATTGGTTTTTGTCTTTCTTAGACTTGTTATAGGACTGATTTCTTGACTGTCCTCTTCTCTATCTTGGAGAATCTTGAATTTCTTCTTGTGTTTTTCCTCTATCTCTTCTTCTTGAGATCCTTGATTCCCATTTTTTTGCTTTTGTTCTCAAGAGATAAATTTGTCCCTTCCTTCTTCATCTCATGTTCACCAAGACCTGCAAACATACACTCATAAATATAGTTAGATTGAAAAAGTAGGGGCTCATTTTCCCCTCCTAATGCCTAAAAATTTGTATCTCTTCTTCATAATTGTAGTCACTACTTGAGTCTTCCATGAGACCCTCATCTTGTCCTTATTTCATCTCTTATTCACCAAACATTAGTCCTTCTTCTAGTTCACATATGAATACTTCTTGTTTCCTCTAAGGACTGATTTTCATACCTCCTTATGCTTCTAGGATATTCTTTCTCTATTTCTCTCGAGATATGAGTTTCCTTTCTTCTTCCCTTATCAAGAACATCATATTATGTCTCATATTTGTTATAATCAATAGCTCTAAACTCTAATTTACCTTCCTTTTCATTTTCCAACCATTCCCTTTGGTTTGTAGCAGCTTCATTAGGTAGTATAACCTTTATCTTATCTCCTTTGTTTCTCTCTCCATATCCATATTACTCTTTTGGACATATTTCTTCATTTTCTCAATAGGTACTCTATCACTTTTCAACTGGATATCTCACCTAAGTTTTGTAATTATCTCACCCAAGCTCTCTCTTTGCTTGGTATATTGACAATCTCATATCTTCACCTAGGTCTATTGAACCCGGTCTCTTGATATCCTTACTCAATGCTTCAATGAGCTTCACCTGGAACCACATTTTCTTTAATTAACTAAAAATATAAATTAATTTACAACCTTGTACCTTGTGTATGCCTATCTTCACCAAGTTTGTTACACCTTGGGTCACCTTTCTCAAGACTTCTTTCAAGCCTTCAATGGATTTTGGGCTTATTCTTGTCACAAATTCATCCAAGAACCTTCCTTTGTCTTCTTGGATTACCTCTTCTTCCTGCCTTCCTCTTTTGTTGCTATCCTTTATTCACACAAGATTATATGCTTCTCCTGAAATCATAAACATTCTCCATAATAACATCAACTAGATATTAGTCTAAGAGCACCAGGATCTAATACCAAAAAGTGATGCTAATCTTAGCTCTGTTCAACTCTTATCACCTACTTGATCCTTTAATGCATGATCCTTTCATATTTGTTCCAACATGTCTTAGTATATATATGTTCCAAATCTTGGAATGATATAAACTATCTCTTTATTGATCATCACTAGATGATGATATCTTAGGTTTAATATGCTCATACCTTGTGCAAGTCACTCAATTATTCAATCAATATCACTAGTTTCACATTAGGGTAAAGCAATACTAACACCATGCTTAAAAATTTGATAAAGGCCATACCAAGTAAAATATTTATAATGATTCATACTTGGTAAAAGAACATCATGGAGTAATCAATTTTACTTTATCAACTTCTTCTTCCTATGGTAAGAGAAACTCTAAATCCACTCTTATGTGCTCTCAAGACTGTCCCTAGTCAAATAGGTATTAACCTTAGTCTTTAATCCTTTATCGTTTCTAAGAAATGTTCATAAAAATCTACTTATTGATACGAAATCCCTTAGAATGGTCTTGAAACATGTGTAAACTCTACCTAAGGTTTCTTAGACAATAATGTGAGAGGAAAAAGTTTACCAGTCTTCACTTAGACTTAAATGAACTCAAATGAACAAAATGAACTCAAATTATTTCAAATACACCTTATAAACCTCCCAAATACCTTCCTTCTACTTCATCCAAAAATTGGTATTTAAAAATGTGAATTTCATCATAATTGCAAGGTTAACCCCATAATCTGTTAACTATATTTTCTTACACGGATCCTCATAAAAATTTCATCGATAAATTTTCTTCTACGAGATTTCACGAGCTAAGATTTTTTAGACTTGTTCCTTGACGTAGATAGATATATCTTAAAAGTTTTATAGAAATTTACTAAATGGAATTTTTTTAGGGGTTGCCCTAGTTTGGGCATGTATGTATACATTTAGCTATGAAATCCTTATTTTCTAGTGTCAAGCTCCAAATAATTTTTCATGGATCTGTGATGAACCTCTTTAGGATTTCGTGTTAATGGTGGAGAAAAATACATCCTTTGGGGTTGATTGTGATTGTTGACCTCACTACCACTCGGAAACCCTCATGCAAAGTGTAAGAGACATGTAAAATTCACAAACTAGAGATAAGTTTCTTATTACCCAACATTATACAAACTTCAATAACACTTCTTGACATTATATTACATCTTACTCTTCCACTTACATTAAACTATTGATCCTCCCATGGATCATTTAAAATATTATCTCCTTTATTTTCTCCTTGAGAAGCTCAACAATTTCCTAAAATGAATTAAACTGTCCTATTAAAATTCAACCATATTCTAAATTGAAGGAATAGGATGAATTTCATTTAAAATCCTCATTTCATGGTCTTCATGACCTTATTTATCATAAATGATTCTTACTAAGTCAAATTGACTATGGACAACTCACCTACAAGATTTTTCTTACTTTTACTATTACAACTTACACTCAAGTCGAATTTGAACATGGGTAAAATGGAGGGAACCACTCTTATAAACTTCTCATGACCTCCAAAAAAATATTGAAAATTATTCATATAAAATGAATAATTCTCCGCATCATGTTGTCACCCTCAAATTTCCCTTTAATTTCTAAGTCTGAAATTGTAAAATTTTTGAGTTGGTGCCCTTAAAGTATGCTTGAAAGAGGTATTTTAAAAATTTGAAATTTCCAATGACTTTCAGACTCATTAAAATCACTTCATCAAATGAGAAATTTCTTCCCCTTTCAAAAAGGTAAAGAAGTCCTCCTAACTCCTTGTACTTTTTAAGTTATGGCTCGGCAGGCCTAAGTTGGAAAATTTTCCCTTTGGTGGATTGGCGGAGTGCGGGGGTATTTGTGCACATTGCTCTTTTGAAAAAAGGATAAGTTGGCAAAGTTTGACCCATGAGCCCATGGAGAGAATAAAAAAAAAATTCCCCTAAGGACCGTAATCACTCAAATGCCACCACGTGTCCAAAGAGTCGATGTGGAGCAACGGGTTGGCGAAGGTAAATGGGATTTTATGCCATTTTTAAAAAAGTCAAAATGATACAATGAGAGCTATGCACCCATTTCCAACCAGATTGCACCACATGTCCAGATCAAGTCGGAGCTGTGGGCTGACGGGGTAAATGAGATTTTGTGACTTTTTGTAGAAAAGGTCAAAATGCTCAGAATTGAACAATGATCCTATTTCCAATCATAGCCCGCCACGTGTCCAAGTCAAAAAGTCAAGGTGGGGCTGCAGGGAAATTTGTTCCAAAGTGCCAAAACAAAAAAATTCATGAAAATGAAAGGGGCTTTCCCCACACCCACTCCAATATTCTCCTTCCACGTGGACGGTCTGATTTGAACGTTTTAATAGCAAATCGACGGTTCATATCAAAACTAGCAAATAAAATGAAATGTCTGTGTATTCACATAAATTAGTTTTCCGCCATGGGTTTTCTTCACAATTGGATGATTTTTAAGGGAATGAAAGATGAAATCCATTTGCAAACCATTTTTCTCACCTGGAGGAAGTTATAACCACTTTTCACAAGCTATTTGATGGGTTCTGAAAGCCATTGTCGTGGTTGGAATTTTGATATGTCGGGATTGTAATTTTGAACTGAAAAGAATCAATGCAAGATCTTCTCTTTTATTCCTTTGTTTCTCTTTCTTCCTCTTCTTTGGTTTGAGAATCATTTAATCTCTAATATGCCAAGAAACTTTGTGTTCTTGTGAATGCAATTTTGAAGAACTTTGTGTTTGTGGGATTGCATCTGGTAAAAACGTGAATGGTTCTTCTCTATATTCCATTTGTCCAATGCAAATAAGGGTTTTCTTTACAATCTATTTTCCCTGAAAGTATTTCCTTCTTCTCTCTCCATCCTCTCCTTCATTCCTCTATCCTCTTGTGCTTTGATAATTTTCCTTCTAGAAAACACATTTCCAAGATATTAGAAGACCACAAATTGATGAAATTTGTACATTTGTATATATTTTTATCCTTTTCTTTCAATAAGGGAACCTATCCCATCAAAGAGGAGGGACTTGTTTTTCCCCGACTGTAGTTTCATCCCAATTGAAAATTTGAAACCCAACAGCTTTTAGCGAATCATTTGGGAATGATTTCAATAGATTCCTTTCTAAGAATAACAAGAATTTGATCATTCCATTGATCTAGCGACTTTGAGATACACATGTGGTAGAAGAGCTCTTGGAGTTGAAGATTCTCAGTTTCAACTCTTAGAGCAGCAGGGTTTTCCTCTTCCTTCAATAGGGAGAAATAGAAGAGCTTGTTCTATAAGCACACCCCCTGTTGAAGACAGAACCCTTGGGAGTGGAATCCCTCAAGAGAAACTTAGCCCTAATCTCCATGTGTTGATTCTTGCTGGTGTTTTAGTTCCTCTTCAAGCAGTTTTTCCAAGGATGGTAATTCCATTACCTTGGGGCCACCGAGTTGGTCCCTTGGCTCTTCCACAACCTTTGCATGAGTTACCTAGGGGTAACAGAAAGAATTTTCCCAAATTCAAGGGTGATGGGAAAGTGCACCCTGATGAACACATTACAACCTTCATTATTACATGTGGAGTTCTCGGTGTGGAACATGAAGATGTCTCAGTTAGGATGTTTGTGGAAACCTTGCAAGATAATGCAGCATATTGGTTTTACCATCTCCCTGCTGGAGCAATTACCAATTGGACCACGATGAGAACAAGATTTGAGAACCATTTCAAACCTGTAGAAGATGTGCATGCTCTGCTTTCCCAAATTTCTCAAATAAAAAAGGAACCACAAGAGCCCATGAGGGAATTTGTAGCTAAATTCAATAAATTGATCAACAAGATCCCACAAGATACTAGACCCATTGATCAGATCCAAAAATGTTTCTTTTTGAATGCACAACTACCTGAAGTAAGCTATGCTCTGAGGAGAGCCAATCTAGCAACTTTGGATGAGGATCAGAGGTTGGCAGTCAGTGTGGAAGATGACTTGATCATGTCAGGAAAACTAAAAATAGAATCCCAGAAATCCAAGACATCATCTTCTTCCTCTTCTCCTAGAGGTAATTCGGATCAGTTGGTACAAAAGCTGGCCAATGACCTCATTGTAATAAAAAAACAATTGGCTCAACATGCTCGATACTAGGATGTTCTAAAGAATAATTTTCAGCCTAGGAACAGACTACCTTTTTCTTAAACCAGGTTGGCAATTGAAGCTCCACCTCTCAAAGTTCCTGTCAACGCAACATGTGAAGTCCTTGAACCTGATGATGAAGAAGAGAATGAATTGTATGATGATCAAGAAGAAGATACTGATGAAGATTTGGAGCAGCCTGGCGATTCTAGAGTCAACTTCCTCACCACTGAAGGTGTTGATGATGAGGATGATTATAATGATATAGTGGCTGACATGAACAATGAGTCATATGTTGTCATGACTCGAGAATAGACCAGAAAAAAGGAGAAAGTTGTGCAGCCTGTAAAGAAATCAAAGGAGTTTTCCAATACCATTCCAGTGCTTACAAAGAGAGGTTCTCCTATCCCCACCACCTCCACACAAAAGGTAAGCTCTGTTGGTTTTTCTCCCTCCATTCCGCTTCTAAAGCTTCTTTGTGTTAAATGATAAAGCTGATAGGGCTAAGGTATCTTCCATTTATTTTAATGATACCCCATCCACATCTAGATCCTTTGATATTATTGATCACATAAATAGAACTAAGGTTCATATTTTTGAGTCTCGAGTTTTATCAAACCCATCCCAAAGCCTTTGCCAAAATTGTTTATTTTTTCAACTCCAAATCTAAAATCCCATCCCATGTTTCCAAAGGTCTTTTTCCAACTCCTTCTTCCACTTCCCAACCAAATATTGTAGTAGCTGCTTGTCACATCACCCAATGAGAAAATTAGACCTTTCTATGTGACTCTCCTTATAGCAGGCCACAAGCTTAGTAATTGTGTTATTGATTCGGGAGCATCTGACAATGTAATGCTTGCTAAAGTAGCTCATGCCTTGGGCCTCACTCTTACCCACACATATGGTTTTTGTTATTCTATGGAGAGTAGGGAAGTGCCTTTTGTTGGGAGAATCAAGGATGCACAAGTAGCTTTCGCTATTTGGCCAGAGAAAAAGGTTTTGGAAACCATCTTAGTTGCTGACATTCCTCCTTCCTATGGCATGCTATTGAGTAGGAAATTTTGCAAGGATGTTGGAGGGGAAATCAAAATGGATTGGTCACATGCACTCATTCCAGTTAATGGCAAGATGAAGAAGTTGATGCCTAAGAAGCAAGTTGAGTATATTGTGCAAAAATAGATGATCCAAAAGCACAAATTTTGTATGAAGACATTGGGCATGGGAACTATATGATTATGTCATTGGATGAAACAATTCCATAAAAAGGAGTATTTTTGATCCTAATGATGTCTAGACATTGGAGTTTGATGGCAGCTATTCCTCAGCCACTTTGGAGCTGGTATAGTGTTGATCTCTCCCAAGGGTAAGATTCACCCTTTTGCTTTCAAGTTTCAGTTTGAGAATACCAATAATACTGCTGAATATGAAGCCCTCATTCTTGGGTTGAATATGGTGAAGGATATGGGAGTTAAGAACCTTTTTGCTCATGGTGATGCTTGAGCTTATTGTAAAGTAGGTCCGAGACCTTTATCAAGTAAAAAATAGAATATTGAAGCACTATAGGAATCTGGTTTGGGATTCTATTGAATTCCTCGATGCTTTCTCCATTGCAGTAGTACCAAGAGGAGAAAATACTAGGGCTGATTCCCTGACAGTCTCTGGATCTTTGTTAATTCCTCATCCTGACTTCTCTTAGGACAAATTCTCCATTGAAATGATTCACAGGCCTAGCATTCCTGACAATGCCAACAATTGGTAGGTCTTCAATGATGACCAACATCTACTCTCTTTCTTGGAGTTGAGAGATAACTTTGATCAGTTGTATTTTGAAGGAAGTGATAACTTGCCCAGAGAATGTGTCTTCAAATGAAGAAAGTGTTAAAGAAGAAATGGATCATGATGGATGTATCAGACTAAAAGGAAACAAAATTCCCAAAGGTTTGGTGAGTTTAGAGGATCTTTTTGATAAACATGATAGGTATGTCAAGTCCAAGGCTTCTCAAGGAAATCAATAATCTGCTGAAACTAAAAAAATAAATATAGGAAGTATAGATGAACCTAAAATGGTGAACATCGAGAAAGTGTTGCACTCAAGAAGAAAGAGAGAAGGTGATAAATCTTTTGAAGAGGTATGTTGATGTGCTTTCTTACTCGTATGAAGATCTCAAAGCTTTCAAACCAAAAGAAATGCAACATTCCATCCCTCTTAAGCCTGACATCAAGCCTTTCAAACAAAAGCAAAGGTAGTATAATCCAAAGATTGCTGACACTATCTTTCAAGAAATACAAAACTTTTAAAGGCTCGGATCATCTTTCTCATTCATCATTCCACTTGGATTGCTAACATAGTGCCTGTCAGAAAGAAAAATGGTGAGACTAGAATCTGAGTTGACTTTAGAAATCTAAATTAGGATTCCTTGGAAGATAATTATCCTCTTCCCATGATGGACAAAGTGTTGTAAGTTGTCATGAGACTGGAGATGTTATCAATGTTGGATGATTCTCAGGGTACAACCAAGTAGAGGTAAACACTACAGATCAGCATAAGACTGCCTTTACCACTCCTTGGGGCACTTTTTCCTACAAGAGGATTCCATTTGGACTCATTAATGCTGGTGCTACTTTTTAGAGAGCTATGGATCTGGATTTTGGTAGTTTGAAAGGGAAATGCATCGTGGTATACTTGGATGATTTGACTGTCTTTTCAAAAATCAGAGTAGATCATGTTCAACACCTTGAAAAATTCCTACAAAATGTAGAGAGCACGAAGTTTCTTTGAATCCTAAAACGTCTGTGTTTTGTGTAACTGAAGGTAAATTGTTGGGACACATTGTCTCAAAAGATGGAATAAAAATTGATCCAGAAAGAATTCAGGCCATACACAGATTCCTCTTCCCACGAGTAAGAAAGGTGTTCATTCCTTCTTTGGTAAGATTAATTTCTTAAGGAGATTCATACCTAATTTTTCCAAACTTACTATGAGCATTGCTCACATGATGAAAGGGAAGCAAAATTTTGGCTGGTCCTCTGAAGGAAAGATTACTTTTGAAGATATCAAAAAATCCATTACAAATACTCCCACTTTGGTGTGTTTAGACTTCAGCAAAGATTTTATTATATATTGCTATGCCACTGAAAACAATTTGGCCACTATTTTAACTCAAAAGAACACTGAAGAACATGAATTTCCCATAGCATTTATGAGCTACATTTTGAAAGCCCATGAACTGAAATATGCCATGATGGAGAAACACACTTTGTTGTTGTAAAATATGTTGAACCATCAAATTTTATATTCTAAATTCTCATGTTGTTGTGTTTATGCCTGATACAAGTGTCAAATCAATTTTCACACAACAAGAATTCAAATCTATGAGAGGTAATTGGGTGGTAAAAGTGTAAGAATATGATTTAGATATCAAGCCAACCAAGCTGGTTTGTGGTAAGGGCCTGTGTGAGCTCATTGCTGAAGGTGTTGATGAAACGTTGTCTAAAGATGAAGTGGATCTGCCTAAGTGGTTTTGTTTCTTAGCTCGACAAATGTATGGTATGCTGATATTGCTCATTTTCTGACTGATCAAAAGAAAAAAAGAGCCATCAAACTTAGATCGTATGGTGAATGCCAATCTCACTTGACTGCAAAAGAAAAAAGAGCCATCAAACTTAGATCTGCACAAGTATGTTCTTTGGGAAAATTCTCTTTTCAAATGAGGTGTAGATGGAAGGTTTTTAAAATGTGTAGATAAAGAGCAGCAAAAGAAATTATTTTCTACTTTTCATGATCAAGCTTGTGGGGGCATTTCTCCTCTGCTTTGTAAAAGCTCACAAAATCCTTCGTGCTGGCTATTATTGGCCCACTCTATTCCAAGATGCATCAAAGTGGGTGAGTAAATGTGAAGCATGCCAAACATTTGTTGGAAGACCAAGGTTGGTTGCTTTGCCTCTCAAGCTAGTGGTGATCGAGGAGCCCTTTCAACAATGGGGTTTGGATTTCATCTAACTCTCAATCCATCTTCAAGTGCTGGACATAATTATGTGTTGACTACCATAGAGTATTTCACTAAATGGGTGGAAGCCATCCCAGCCAAGATTACACTTCTGAAGTAGTATGCAACTTCATAAAGGAAAACATCTTGATAAGATTTGGAATTCCAAAAAAAGTTGTGACTGATAATGCTTCTAACTTCTCCTCTGATGAGATAATGGATTTTTGTTATGGATATGGAATATCTCTTGCTCACTCTTCTGATTATTATCCTCAAGGGAATGGACAAGTTGAATCAACAAACAAGAATTTGGTGACCATTGTCAAGAAACTTGTGAATGATTCTCAAAGAAATTGGCATAAGAAATTATATGATGCACTTTGGGCTGATAGGATTACACCTAAGAGAGCCATTAGAATGTATCCTTTCCAAGTAGTGTATGGTGTGGAAGCTCAACTTCTAGTGATGGTGGAGTTTCTAGCTTTGCATTTGATGAAAACTATTAAAGATTCAAGCTTCAACAATGCTCTAGACAAGAGAATCATGTATCTCCAAAAGTTGAATGAAGATAGATTGTAGGTGGTTGATAGAATAACATCCCATCAGTTGAAAGTGAAGGATTTGTTTGAAAAGAAAGCCAAATCCAGAGTTTTACAGGTGGGGGCACAAGTGTTGCTATGGGATAAGAGACATGAGCCTGAGGAAGCCATGGTAAGTTTGACTCACTTTGGCTTGGCCCCTTCAGAATCAGACATTTTGCTAGTGAGAACTCTTTTTATTTGAGTTACATGGATGGATCTTCTCTCCCACTCCCTTATAGTGGGTAGTACTTAAAGTTGTTCAAGTCCTAGATGATTAGGGAGTCCCTCTGTACATTGTGTATTTTTTTGTTTTTGGCTTGTTTGTTTCCTTTTTCTTCTTTGTTGTGTGGGGTGTTTGTTTTAGGCCCTCCTTTTTGGTTTGTTTCGTTTCTTCCTTGTGTGTGTTGTCTTGTATTGGTTTTTCCTCTTGACTCTATCACCCAATGGATAAGGCACTAGTCTTCATTTCCCAGAGTTGGTATGTTGTTCTTGATCTTGCCTTGTGCCTTTGTTTCAAGCCAAGTCATCCCAAAAAGAGCCAGCTGTTGTCACCCTCAAATTTCCCTTTAATTTCTAAGTCTAAAATTACAAATTTTTTGAGTTGGTGCCCTTAAAGTATGCTTGAAAGAGGTATTTTTAAAATTGGAACTTTCCAAGGACTTTTAGACTCATGAAAATCACTTCATCAGATGGGAAATTTCTTCCCCTTTCCAAAAAGGTAAAGAAGTCCTCCTAACTCCTTGTACTTTTTAAGTTATGGCTCGATGGGCCTAAGTTGGAAAATTTTCTGTTTGGTGGATTGGCGGAGAGCTGCGGGGGTATTTGTGCACATTGCTCTTTTGACAAAAGGATAAGTTGGTGAAGTTTGACCCGTGACCCCGTGAGGAGAATTGAAACAAAAATCCCTAAGGACCAAAATCATTCAAAGGCTGACACGTGTCCAAAGAGCCGATGTGGAGCAATGGGTCAATGGAGGTAAATGGGATTTTGTGACATTTTTCGAAAATGTCAAAATGATACAACGAGAGTCGTGCACCCGTTTCCAACCAAATTGTGCCACGTGTCCAGATCAAGTCAGACTTGTGGGCTGATGGGGGTAAATGAGATTTTGTGACTTTTTGTAGAAAAGGTCAAAATGCTTAGAATTGAATGGCGATCCTATTTCCAATCATAGCCCACCATGTGTCCAAGTCAAAAAGTCAAGGTGGGGCTGCGGGGAAATTTGTTCCAAAGTGCCAAAACACAAAAATTCATGAAAATGAAAGGGGATTTCCCATGCCCGCTCCAATCTTCTCCTTCCACGTGGACGGTCCGATTTGAATGTTTTAACAGCAAATTGACGGTTCATATCAAAACTAGCAAATAAAATGAAATGTCTGTGTATTCACATAAATTGGTTTTCCACCATGGTTTTTCTTCACAATGGATGATTTTGAAGGGCACGAAGGATGAAATCCATTTGCAAACCATTTTTCTCACTGGATGAATTTAGAACCACTTTTCACAAGCTATTTGATGGGTTCTAGAAGCCATTATCATGGTTGGAATTTTGATATGTCGGGATTATAATTTTGAACCAAAAATAATGAATGCAAGATCTTCTCTTTTATTCCTTTGTTTCTCTTTCTTCCTCTGCTCTGGTTTGAGAATCATTTAATATCTAATATGCCAAGAAACTTTGTGTTCTTGTGAATGCAATTTCAAAGAACTTTGTGTTTGTGGGATTGTATCCGTAAAAACGTGAATGGTTCTTCTCTATATTACATTTTTCCAATGCAAATAATGGTTTTCTCTACAATCGCTTTTCCTTAAAATTATTGCCTTCTTCTCTCTCCATCCTCTCCTTCATTCCTCTATCCTCTTGTCTTGATAGTTTTCCTTCTAGAAAACGCATTTCCAAGATATCGAAGACCACAAATTGATGAAATTTGTACATTTGTATATATTTTTAAACTTTTATTTCAATAAGGGAATCTCTCCCATTAAAGAGGAGGGACTTGTTTGTCCATTGACTATGGTTTCATCCCAAGTGAAAATTTGAAACCTAACACATCATAAGCATAATATAGATATTAGAGTTAACTAAAGTGATGATTAGAGAAAAGATAATGCATGATTAATCGTGTCAATAATTTCATCCAAGGGTTGATCATAAGAGGATGTGGGATGTATTGCACGATAATAATTATGTACATTCAAAGAATATTTTTCAACTTCATGCTTATGAAGTGGATCAATGGAAAATTTCAGCTTAGAGTTATTATTGATTGAATTAGAGGTTTTAGTGGCCTCATCCCATTCAATAGCTTAATAATCGATAATATCTTGAACAACATGACGAAGCTTTAAGAAATTATCGATAGAATTACCAACACATCAATGATAATCATAATGAGCATTAACATTGAACTTCTTGACTCGAGGTCTAGTCATATTAACCTCAAAATGTGGAAGGGCGCGAGATATGAGATTGTACTCAAGCAATTGTTTCAATACAATGTGAGGAGGACTTGGAAAGTGAGTAAATTGACAATGTATGAGATGGGGTCAGAACTTAATAGGTTGTAAGATAGCATTGACAATGTCTTTGGAAACAAAATTGACATCACGAGGCTTACTTTTGAGTGTGGTTTTACTTTAAAATTTGGTAGTAGATTCGAGAGGACAGATAACAATGTACTTGAGTTTGATCATATGTAACAACTTAGGTTTGCGCTCTTTCAAGGTATGAGATATATGGTCAAGATATTGAAAATTATCAAACATGAAAAAACCTTGAAAGGGGATAATATACTTTAAGTGAATATGTCTTGCAATTCACTATCAACTAAGAGATTGTTCATCTTGGTGAGAAGGGTAATATAATGCGTTTCATAAGAAGTGATAGGATCAATAGAACCTTATCGTATTTGAGACAATTTTTCATAATAATTTTTTTCTTCAATATTGATAAAGAATTGTGCCAAAAATATATTTTCTAAAGCAATAAATGCACACATATGGTGAGTGGGGAAATAGTAAATGATTGTAATGTGAATTCCTTAAAACTCGGGAAAATCTTGGTATGCAATTTTCATTAAAAGCATAATTGAAACAAGAAATATGGAATGAGAAAAGATGTTCGTTGAGACCCCTTTGCCATCATAGATAGGAAATTTAAGAGAAACAAAACCAACATGTAATGGATAAGAAACCACTTTGAGTGTAAGGGGATTATGAAGTAATTGTGTGGAATCCATAGCATTAGAGGAAGTGGATGCACCTTGTTGTAACTATAAGATTTATTCTTGTAAAGTATGAACAAGGGATTCAAGATCTTGCATGCTAGGAGAATATATATGCAAACCATATAGAGTATATACGAGATGTGTAGTGATAATTTTGGTTGTAAGAATAGACAAAAATACATTTGGCATTGATAGATGAGGTACACCCAAGGAGGTAGGTCCCATGGGTGTGATAAAAATATATTTCATGGTGTGTGATGATGAAACATAATTGAGCCGATATTGAAAGTGTAGAATAGAAGATCGATATTAGAGGGAAAATTTTGCAAGAATTGATCAAATTGTTGGGCATCCTCATTAGGGGAGAACCTGATCATTTTGGTCAAGGTGATAATATGAGCCTTGGTCTTCAACATGATCAAAAATGATATTAAAGGAGGGATTAATAAACATAACATGTATGTGACCAAAAAAATGATGATGAAGTGAAACATCGTGAGTGGTGCATTCTATAGGAGTGAGATTGATGGTGAATATACTCATTAATAAAGGGTCATCATGAAGTGGGCATACATGATGATAAGTGAGGGGTATATTGTCATGGTATTTGGTAGGAAGGGTGGAGATAAGATCATCATCACAATAAGAAACATCAAGTGTATCGATATGAGTAGATGTTATTTCTAAATCATTACAACATGTTGGCTTGAGGGGGTGTTACAATATTTAATTTGGTGGCATAAATCACAGAGCACTTCAAAAAAAATTAGGGATAAGATTTAAAGGAATCAGTATGGTTGCTATAAATGCATTGAATTTAACACAATACTCATGAGACAAGGAAAAAAAAAGTGAAGAGTGACCATAAAAAGTAGCCACGATGATTAAAATAGCACAAGCCAAGAAAAATAAGCATGTACGTAGGTAGTAACCCTAAGTCAACTAGGGTTTAGAGATCAATAGGACTAACACACAAGGAATGGATCCTAGATTAGGTGAAGAGTTCAATCAAAAATAGGTTCACTAAAATTTTACACCCTTAATTAAATTTTAGGTCAATTTAATTGGGTGTAGGATATATTAGAGTTGATTTACAAATATAAAAATATGATACAATATAAATAATAATTCATATTTTCAACTCAAATGAAATAGAAAGAAATATTCTTACAACGATGAACCTAACATGCAATAGAAAGAATGAAGAATATTAAAGAAGCACTTAGTTTATTTTTTATTATTTCTAGAGTGATATGGGACTTTCGCAATAGTGAAACAGTGAGATATGAACTTAAGTAACCTTCACAACTAGAATCTGGAACTATAATTGCACATGGGCTATGACCATACCATATGGTCTAGGCCTTTTGCACAATCTTAGACCTTTTATGAATTTTCCTCTGTAACTCTATGGGTTGTTAGCCTTCTTGGATTTATCCATCACTATCAAACACTAGTGTCACATATGTAATGAGGCTCTCTAAATAGAATGAACATCACCTGAAACCCTATCCATGGATGAAAACTCCTACAAAAAACATTAGAAGGGTTGTGGGCACCTCCGTAGATTGTCAATGTTGACACTACTATGAAGAGGATTCAAACTACACATTATTCTCCACATATCATGTGATATCTAGTTAGATCAATTAGATTTGGAAATTACTTTGACCATGCTTGTTTTGACTTGGATCTCACTAAAAAACTTGGAGAGAAGATGTATGGATGCTTGTAGATAAGAGATATGACTACCTTGACCTAGTTTGTAGCATTAAACCTGATGTGGGTGTTTCTCTAATGAGTGTAGATGTATGATTAAGATATTTAAGGAGATTTGAATGCCTTTTGAAAGTTTATGAAGTGAGTGCTCTAGTACATTACCTTAGGAGTTCTAAGTTAGAAAATGAGGTAGTAATTACTTGCTTGTATAGGGTTATGTACGTGTTTTTACAAGAAAATTTGACTTAGATGAAGTATAAGACCCAAAAAAATTTCAATTTGAGAGTGTATTTGGAATACATGTCAGGACAAGACTGTATAAAGAGGTTAGGACTAGATGGTGTGGTTCTCGACCAAATTATACGGTCCTAGCCAAGAGTAAATAATGTGCCAAATAAGTTTTGGAGATGGTAAAATGATGTCTCTCTATTTATTTTGTGCATTATATTCTCGGATGTGTTGACATGTCAGTGTGCAAGGATAAAAAAGCTAAATAATGGACCTCAGAAAGTTCTAAGTGGGAATGGATAAGTTGTATCTATTATAGCAAGAGTGGACAACCAAATCAAGGGTTATCAAAGTGAAAATTATTAAATTTTAATGTCTACAAGGATACCCATTCTCTTGGCCAAGGATTTTCTCAAGCTCACTACTTAGATATAGTTAAGAAGAAAGGTTTGTCTACCTCTCAAAATTCTCTAAAATAATAAGGTAAGTCCGAGGAAAAGAGTAAAGGAAAGAGAAAAGGTAAGAAAATTGCTACTTCTATTTCTAATAAGGTGATTTAGTGAAATATTAAATCTTAATCAGAATACTGAGATCAAACAAATATAACACTAACAAGTAACATCTAACTTGAAAAGTACAAAAAAGTGTGCAAGATAGGAGATAAGAATGTCTTAATCTTATATCGGGAGATCCGGACTAATTTTGGGCTAGAAATAAAGCTGAGAAGGATGGATGTGGACTATGTAGGATCTGTTTGAGAAACTAGGATATGTGAACTCTTCAAACATGACCATCAAGTGGAGGACAGGATGGTCCTGGGTGCTAGTGTTTTATCTGGGTGTTAGTGTCCTAGAAAATTCTCTACTTATGGTATTTTTAGGGTATGAAATTGGTTTCTTCCTTTTGCTATTTATTTCATCAAATATGTTGTAGGGTTACTTTTTCACACATGAACCTACAAAATAAACTCTAGCTACTTGTACAAAGCTCAAGAAAACATTAGATGAAACAAATAATGCATATTCTTAAGTCAGAATAACCTCGACGGTCACCCCAATGTGATTATCACTGAGCACTACACATTTCTACATTTCATAATCTATGTGTGTTGTGTGTGTGTGTGTGTGTGTGTGTGTGTGTGTGTGTGTGTGTGTGTGTGTGTGTGTGTGTGTGTGATTGCATTTTTGTCCCTTAAAGCTAGGTTTCCCATAAGCTAGTCATACCAATATAATGAGATATAAATAATTTACCCTCAAGATGAATGTGTGAGATGGAATTAAGAAAAAACCTCTCCTATGTAGTGAACAATGAAACCCAAATGCAATCCTTGAATGTTGTTCTTTGCATTAGTAGTAGATAGTAAGAATTAGCTCTAATTGCCCATACCCTAATAATAGTGAGTAAGTCATGTATACATATGATTACCTTATTTCAATTTCTCCATTAATAACTAAAAAGGCCAACCCAAAGTGATAAAAGAGACTTTAGAAAAGATACTAAATGATGTGGTAATTCAAAATCAAGAAAAGGAGGGTAAGGGAAAAAAGCACCCAATGGGGAAAATAGTGCTGGGTGCTCTGTCCCTAATGGGTGGCGTTTATAGGAGAATTGGAAGATATAATGGTAAATACATAGCTAGGTCACATGTCGTATAGTGTCCAAAAGTAAAGTGATCATTCAAGAAAATCAAATAATAAGAGTGGGAGAAAGGTAAAAGCAATGAAAGATTAAAATAAGTGTTGTTAATGTCTAATCTTCTTTCTTAGGAATCATGTATATAAGGACATACTTAGAGGCACTAATATAAGTAGAAAGTGTGTGATTTTGTGACTAAATTTTCCCCAATTTATGTTGGTGAATGCATATTTGGTAACATAAAGTAGATAAGAAGATCATACCTTATGGAGATCCAAAGGGATTTTTAATCGATAGCGTGCGAAATGAGGATTGTACTTGATATCATGTCAAATGGAGATTGTAGAGTGTGGATTGTTGAATCCAGAAGAGGATAAGGATCCTAGGGTGACCTCATGTGCATAGTAGAAATTATTTATGCATTTATTCCTTAGATCTTTCCTTTTCTAGAGAGTTGTTATGCTTGATTCTTCCTTGTTCCATTTGTGTGTTACCTTTCGTTGGAGTAAAGTTAGACCTGAAAAAGAAGATAAGTGTATTCAATGCTCACGATAAATGAAATTGAACTTTAACTTAGTGAATGGGAAAATATAAATGCTTATTGAAAAATAATTGAATTAAGGATAGAGTGCACTTGTGTACAACGATGAAGATATATAATTGTTCTGTATGTTTATTACATCGGAGATGGTTGAAATAGTATTGAGGATTTAGGCGTCTTTTCACTAAATTGAAGATTTGAGCATCCTATTTCTAAATTGAGGATTTAAGTGTCTTGTCACTAAGGGAAAGAGTATTGGGAGAGCTATATGCTTTTCCCTCCAAATTCTTCCCCATGGATAAATTCCATTGTAGATGATCATAAAATCAATTAAAAATTACCACATGGGACACATTGTTATAGGCATATCATTGTCTTGCATATGCCTTAGGTGTCACTTTCTTATTTGGTCCCAAGAAAAACAAAGTAATTAGTTCCCTTATAACTTACCACTAATTTTTTTCTTTTTAGTAACTGATTGTAATCAATAACTTAGTTGAAATTGTTGGAATTGGATAAAAAATGTCATTAGAAACCTATTGATTATGTAATGTTCTTATTTCTACCACAAGGGCATGACCTTCCGGGTGGGACACTAGTGCCCAACATTCTGTTTGATTTGGGTACTCCTATCTAGGCTATGATTTTAGCTCAATTATGATTTTAATCCTATTATGTAGCTCATTTTTACCATTATGTATCTAAATTTTGTATCACCGAGACGGTGAAATAGTCACCCAATTATTTCCCCACTCATTTGGGGTTTGTGAGATGGTCCAAGGTGAGTGTAGAAAAAATGAGGAAAGAAAAAACTGATGTGAACATCTAAAATAGGAATCCTATAGGGGAGTAGGGAATGTGCATGGTGACAACCATGACACAAGAAAAACAATGGGAAAGGCTAGAAAAAATTGTTAGTCACAAGAAAACATGACAAAATGCAATAGAAAATAATCACAACATATAGTAATATGGTGAAAGAAATAGTGAGTATCGGCTGAATACATGGGACACCACTTAAGATGTCACAAGATACTCGAAGCCTTCAAGGCTATAGAAGCAAAACACACAATCAAGCATAAGACATAGCCCGCAAATAATGACAATCAAGATGCGAACATATGCAAGATATAAACAAATTAGATAACCATGGTTGGAAGTAGTCTTGCAAGACAAATGCTATACATGAAGCACCCATTAACATGGTAGAAAAATTAATAGTATGCTATAATGTATATAACTGAAAATAGAAATGAATGTATTAGATATTGCAATGATAGAACCTGAATATAGAGAAACAAGAAAATGTAGATGCCCCCTGGAGCCTCAGTGGGAATAGTAAGGTACAGTGAAAAGCATCATGCATCATGTAAGAAACCTATAAGTGATCTAAATTTACCTCAAAAAGTACCATGTGAATGCACATGTGTGTATGGAAAAATGATAAAGCATACTGATCCGAAGGACATTTTGGGAAATTGGGAGTTCCCTAAATCTCTCTAAACTATGTTAATGTTGTAAAGAATGTAAAGATATTTCGACGGTACCTATAATGTTAAAAAAAGATCGTATGCTCAAGATATATCTGGTCAAATTTTGGTCAATGTTCGGACTCAACAGAGTCTCATCGCCAATACAACAACACATGGAAAAACTCGATAATTTTGAAATCGATGCGGAGACAACACCATTGCATAGATCTTGTTAAGAAATTTCGATGCATTTTGAATAGACCAAATTTGAGTTCGTATGCATAATTTATGACCGGTCAATTAATGGTCAACGAGCGGAGGTGGAAAAATCACATGTTGACACACGACATAGTTGTGTTTGGGTACTTGGCAACACCTCCACATTTAAAATTTATTGCCAAAAATGCATAACGGTGGAGGTGGTTAGGAATATTTAAACACTTAACCACCCATGTAATAAAAGTAGCTCTCACCACCACGCCATAAAGATGGATAATGTTATATAAGGGGCTAATTTGGTTTTGTATTAGCACAGGTTTTTGCTTGAGTCTTAGGCCTATTTGGGTAGATTTTGTAAAAGGCTATTTTTGAAGCACTTAGACGCATTTATGGCTCTTAGAGTAAACTGGAAATTTGTCCAAAATTTAGAGACAATTCTAATGGACCCAATTTTTTTCCTATTATGGGGATTTTGTGACATATTTTTGAGGTATGTGGCAATAATTTGTTATTGTTCTTCGACCTAATATGGAATTTTGTTAACTGCATTTTGGAGGCACTTAAGAGTGTTTCGGCTCTTGAAGTAAACTAGAAAGTTGTCCAAAATTTAGAGAATATACTTGTGGAAATATTTTTTTCCTATTTTGGACGTTTTGTGATGCTTTTTCTATTACAAAAGTCATTTGAACGCTTGGATTTCATCCGGAGCCTTTATCTTTTGGAGATTTGATCTTCTCGCACTAGTCATTGTAATATGGGTTATTGTTACTTAGTGGAAGTGTAGGAGATTATTGTTCTTCTTTTTCCAATTCAAATTCATTTTGAATCAACTAGTATTTGATCATCTTGTTTTCTAGTTCGTATTCATTGGGAATAAATTGGGTATGTGATCACTTTTGTGTTTTGGTTCAGATTCATTGTGGATCATTTGGAGCCTTTGTTCTTATGACATTGTTCGAGATCAGATCTTCACTTTACATAGAGGTTTGAGGCCATGTAATAGAGTGGTATTTTTTTGTGGAGGATACTTTTTACTTGAGTATCGGTTTAGATTCCTTGAGAATCAACTCTGGGTTTTGTTCTTTTGGAGAACAATTTCGATTCATTTGAATCAATTGGTATCATTTGGTTCATTATTGCGCATTCATCACTTCATTTATAATTTTTATTTTATTAGAAAATCAATTTTTTTATTGAAATAGTTCAACAATTGAACTCGAAGATGTAGGCATTTGTTTGGATGAACTCTATTATCAACTCTTTTGCAGTGTGTGTGTGTGTGTGTGTGTGTGTGTGTGTGTGTGTGTGTGTGTGTGTGTGTGTGTGTGTGTGTGTGTGTGTGTGTGTGTGTGTGTGTGTGTGTGTATGTTCACTTTTTGCATTATAATTTTTCTTAAGTTAATAACTACTGTGGAGTTAATTAACAAGTGCATATAGGGGTCCAAGGCTAGTTAAAAATTTTGGTAGTATTTTTAGATCACATACTATGAATCAAAGTAACATGGTAAGAAATGTGCAACATAGAATAGTATAAGCAAGCAAGAGTACATCCAATCAAGATCTAGGCTAGATTTTTTCTTTTTGTAAATATGTGAATATGAAATAGAACAACTATGAAAGTGAAGAAAGGTTTCCCTAAGTGTATGTGTGGAAAGTGAGGTATATGTAGGTAAGTGCACCTTTAATAATCATGTTTAAAACCAAAAATTGTGTCATTAGGTAGTGAGGGGGAAGTAATATGCCCCCAAATGTGAATGTCGGGGTAATCTAAGTGACATCATTAAGAGAGTCATCTAAATCTGAAATATAGATAACATGATTTGGTTTAGATGCATATTATGCAAAGGATTTTGGCCTATTTAAAAATAAAACCACAAGTTGTAAGTCATACATGCCTATGAAATATTGTTCACTAGTAAAAGGTGTATCAAAGTGCTTATGTGCATTCCATCATGAAAAATAGGAGTGTAATCAGGGAATGAATCATTATGAATAGTGATGGTCTTGGAGGCCATAGGATAAGTTATAATAGTATTATGCATATCAATAGTACCACCAATGTAATCCAACCAAGATTTGAAGTGTAGATAGAAAAGGCCGGGGATCAAGTGTAACCCAAACCTACATGTAAAAGACCCTTGTACCATAAGCTACTAGGAGAAAGATATAGCCTTGATATTCACTATGTGGTTTGAGAAAAGGTATGATATTGGTAGGAGTGAGGCCCAAGTGGGTTAGAGCCTCATATGTACATATGGTTTTAGAGAAATGAGGATCATAAGGTATATGCTGCCAATACTCCTGATTAATGTATAATGTGTAAGTAAATAAATCAAAAGAGGAGGGTGTCCCGAAATAAGATCAAAAAATTTAAAGAGGACCTTTTCAGTAAGCATAACAGTTAGAATGGGTTCAAGGGTGTGCACGATATTATGATAAGGAACCATAGCAGTAGTAGTAGCTTGTGGAGTTAGAGATTTAACTTGGTATTCACCATGACCTGTAGTAATGTAGTGGCTATGAAATAAGGATTCATCAAATTCCATGGGGGTAAAGTCCAAAGCATGAAGAGTGTCATCAGTAAGCTCAATAATATCAACAACATCATTGTCATAATCATTAGACTCAACACGAAGTATTATTCCAAATTTTCTAGGGTTTGACAATATATGCAGAGGGTGTATGGCAGGATATGGTAGGAGAGATGAGATCAATAACGTGAGTCTGAATGGAAGAAGAGATGGGAAGTGGCGATATAGGATTGAAATTTCTGGGCTCCCTAATATCATATGTATCAAGACAATGTGAGGGGATTGGTTGAGCTGGGGGAATAATCATGGAGGTGGAAAATTCCATGTGACAATATTTGAATGGTTCAGGATCAATAGTAACAATATGTTCATAGCCATCAAAGATAAACTTGAAACAACAATGTAATATAGAAGGGATAACTCACATGTCATGGATCCAAGGTCATCCAAGGAGGAGATTAAATGTAAACGGGAATCCATGACATAGAAAGGAGTAATGAGATTGCGGGGTCCCACTTACAATTCCAATTTGATAATTCCTATACATGCACATGTGGTAGTGTCGATCTAGGTACTAGTGTCCTATAAAATGCTCTACTTACGGTATTTTCAGGGTCCAAACTTGGTTTCTTCCTTTCATTATTTGTCACATCATATATTTTGTAGGGTTCATATGTCACACATGAACCTACAAAAAAAACCCTAGCTATCTTTAAAAATATCAAACAAACATTAGATGAAACAAACAATGCATATGCTTGAGTTGGAATGACCTCAATGGTCACCCCAATGTGATTGTCACCAAACTCTACACTACATTTCAAACATTATATAGTTCTGGTGCATGTGGGATTAAATTTATGTCCCTTGAAGCTAGGTTTCCCTTGTGTCAGTCACACCAAGATAATGAGATATAACTACTTTTCCCCCAAGATGAATGTGTGAGATGGAATTTAGAAATAACCCCTCATATGTAGTGAATAATGCAACCCAAATGCAATCTTTGAATGTTGCTCTTTTCCCAAGTAGTAGATAGTAAAAATTATATCTAATTTTCCAACCCCTAATATTAGTTATTTAGTCATGTATATAAATGATTACCTTGTTTGAATTTCGTCATTAAAAACAAAAAATCTGACCCAAAGTGATAAAAGAGACTTTAGAAAAGATACTAAATGATGTTGCAATTCAAAATTAGGAAAAGGAGGGTAAGGGATAGAAGTTCCCAAAGGGGACAAGTAGCACTGGGCACTCCTATCCCTAATGGGTGGTAGTGTTTGAGATGCTTAGAAGATATAATAGTCAATACAGAGTTGGGTCACATGTCATCTAGTGTCCAAAAGTAAAGTGATCATTCCATAAAATTAAATAATAAGAGTGTGGGAAAGATAAAAGCAATGAAAGAGTAAAACAAGTGTTTTTAATGTCTAGTCTTTTTGCTTAGGAATCATGTATATAACAACATTATTAGAGGCACTAATGTAAGTAGAAAGTGCATGATTTCATAACTATAAAATAATACTAAAGTTCATTATGGTGAATGTAATGTTGACACTCATTCTGAGGAAATGTTTTTGAAGCTCCATCTAGAGTTGTACCCATTCAAGAATAAAAAACAATAAAAAGGACATGGCCACTCTTTAAGGAGAGAATATATGTTTCAACTATGATGTGGATGAAACTTTTTGTTGTACCTCCATCAATAAAGAGGTGTGTTTGGGTAGTACTAGTGCTCAAGATAGTGAGCTTACTAAGATTTTTCATATTAAGATTTAGATGAAGAAGAAAAAAGTGGATGCTTCTTTTGATACTTGTTCTCAAGCTAATTTTATAAGTAAGGAATTAGTAGATAAGATGAAAATAGAGATTTACAATCATCCAAGCCCTTATTCTAAGGGGTGTGTGAAGAAAGATACAAATATCAAGGTCATCAAGTAATGTAAGGTTCATTTTGGTATTATTTCACATTTCATTGATGAAGCTACAATAGATGTTGTGTCTTTTGATGTGTATGGTGTAGTGTTTGTTAACCCCTACTTGTATATCCAAGATGTTATCTTCACGAGGAGAGTAAACCAATACCACTTGGTAAAGTATGGTAAGAGATACATAATTTTATCCTATAAAGAAGACTCTAAAACATCTTTAGTAAGTTCTTCTAAAGATGAGAAGTTTATTAATGCTAGTGGGAAGTTTTATTTTCTTCTTTTGAGAGATATTCAAGATAAGGAAGTTGTTGCATCTAAGACCTCTTGCAGTATGTTTACTAACAAAGAGAAGAAGTAAATGAATTAGTTGGTATAACAGTTCAAGGATGTTTTCTAAGAGCCTAATAGGTTTCCGCCATATAGGTCAATTAAGCATGAAATATATTTGCTATCGAACAATCCACTTCCAAATCTCAATTTGTATAGGCAATCCTTGAAGGATTCCAATGAGGTAAAAAAGAAACATTCTTTGATTAATCAAGGTGTAATCCATCCTAGTACTTCTCCATGTGGTTATTCTATTATTTTAGTACCTAAGAAATATGGTACATGGAGAATGTGTGTTGATTATAGAGCACTTAATAATATAACCATAAAAATAGGTACCCTCTTCCATGGATTGATGATTTGCTAGATCAGTTACAACATGCTAGGTACTTTTCTAAGCTTGATTTGAAATATGGATACCACCAAGTGTGGATAAGGAAGAAGACATTTGGAAAACAACATTCAAGACAAGGCAAGGGTTGTATGAGTGGTTGGTTCTACTGTTTGAGCTATGTAATGCACTAACTACCTTTATGCGGTTGATGAATGAGGTAATGAGGCCATTTATTGATTCTTTTTCATTATTTATTTGGATGATATTATTGTTTTTATTAAGACTTTTCATGATCATATTGTTCATTTACGATAAGTTCAAAAATTTTAAAAAAGAGAACAAATTGGTGTTTAATGAGAAGAAGTGTGATTTTTCTTAGCAATCACTTGTCTTTTTAGGGCACGTGGTTGAAGATGGGGGTTGAGGATAGACCCAAAAAGATAGAGGCAATTAGAATTGGCCTAATCCTTATAATTTGACTGAAGTAAGGAGTTTTACCATTGTAGTTCAAAGTGTCTATGGAATTTCATCATTAACTTCTCCTCCATGGATGCTCCTTTGCATTATACTACAACATGTGGTAAGAATTTTTCCTTAGGTAAGAAGCAACAAAATGCAATTGAGATTTTTATATATAATATTAGTCATGCTCTTGTTTTTATCTTTTCCTAACTTGCAGATGCCTTTTTAGGTGGAAACATATGCTAATGGCTATGCTTATGGGGTTTGTCCTACTCTAAGGAGTAGGTAGGCTTGTATGTTATCATTCCAAGTTGTTTCATGGTGCAATTCTGAATTATTGTACATATGATAAGGAATTGTATGCTCTTGTTCAAGTAGTCAAGAAATGGAAGCACTATCTCATGGGTAAGGAAACTATTATTCATATAGATCATCAACCTCTTCAATATTTTTAATCTCAAAACAAATTTTAGCAAACTAGACATTAAAAGTGGATGTGTTTCTTGCAATAATTTCATTTAGTTATCAAGTATAAGAAAGTTGTGACTAATAAGCTAGTTGATAGATTATCTAGACACCATTTTCTTTTATCTATGGGCACCGTAACTCTTCTTGAGCCTTTTATGGATGATTCCTACATAGAATGATATGAGAAAGATTCAATTTTTGTGATCCATTCCCTCAAGAAAAGAATCCCCAAGGTATGCGTTTTGAGCCTAAGGGTGAGTTATATCTCCAATATGGGTTTATTTACAAGAAGGGTGAGATTTTTTATCCTAAGGACGAAAAATTTTAGGTGATGAGAGAAGCACATAATTCCAAGGTTGCAGGACATTTTGGTGTTACAAATACTGTTGCACACTTACAAAGGTATGTTTATTGGCCTAATATGCAAGTTGATGTTGCCAAATTTATCAGAGGTTATGTTTATGTAGTACTAACAAGCCTAGTAATAAAATTTTTGGGTTATATATTCCATTACAAGTTCCTTTTAGGCCATGGGAAATTATATCCATGGATTTTGTAGGTGGGATGCCTATGTCAAAGAAGGGTCATGACTATATCTTTGTGGTTGTGGACCAGTTTAACAAGATGTGTATTATTTTTCCTTTTAAAAAATTCTTAAGAACAAAGATGCAACTGAGTTATTTTTACTAATATGTGCATTTATTTTGGTTTGCCTCATTCAATTATTTTAGATTGCGACTCAAGATTTGTTGGCAAGTTTTGGGCTATAATGTGGGAGTAGATGGATATAAAAATGAATCAATCTACCTCTTTACACCCACAAAGCGATGGGAAAATGGAAGTGGTAAATATGAGATGGTATAATAGGAAGCATCCTAAGATATGGGATGAAAATTTAGTATATATCCAACATTCTTATAACCGGGCAATTCATGCTTCTACTAGTAAAACTCCTTTTGAAACTTGTTTTGGCTATCTACCTACATGTGCATTTGATGTTGTTTTGAGACCACCATATAGGGAAAATGGGAAAGTGGATCCAAAAGTCCACAAAGATGAGAAATTCATTGAGAATATTCAACAAATTCACCTCCATGTGCAAGAGATGTTGGATTCACAAACCAAGTATAAACTACAACATTATCAACATAGAACTAAGCATTATTTCCTTATTGAGAATAAGGTATAACTATACTTGAGTAGAGATAAGATCCAAGGTGTTGCTAAAAATATCAAGCCTTTGAGGTATGGTCCATTTGATATTTTGGAACAAGTGGTTAAGAATGATTTTGAACTTGAATTTCCTCCTTACATGAAAATCTATTCAGTTGTCAATGTTGAGAACTTATATCTATTTGAGCCTTCTATGATTGAAAATGAAGATGAGGGGTAGTTTCTACCATCAATTGAAGATCTATCTCCTAATAGTCCGATAGATCTGGAGGATGATGTTGTATTATAACAAAAGGAAAGGACAACCGAAGAGGAGAGCAAGAATATTGGCTTGTTGGGTACAAGGGTGGGTCAACTATCTAACAAAGCTAAATGGTAATCCAAATAAAAGGTGGGAAGGAAATTTCCTCACTTAATCAGTCCTTAAAGCTTTTAGGGACTTAAAAGCCTCAAATTTGGGAGTGTAGACACAAAATCACGCACTTGGGTACCTTTGTAGGTCCTAAACACATACTAACATTCATATGATTCCGAAGTAAGAAAAATAATAATTGATGAATTTATTTGGCTTCTTTTCTATGTTTCTTGTTTTCTATTTGGTCTTACACACCCTACAACCCATTCAGGATTTTATTGGTTTATATTTTATGGCTCTAGACACCAATGCCCAGCTAGGATAGAAGTGCCCATGTGCCCCTGTCCCCTTTGGGTGCCCCTGACCCTTTTCCACCTTAATCACTCTTTTTAGGCATCTTTTATCTTTTGGGCATCTTTTTCACTTGTGGGTTGGCCTTTCAGTTTTCAATTATGAAATTCAAACAAGGGAATCATATAAATACATAGTTATGTGTTCAAAATAAAATACCAAACACTAAGCATTGCTATCATCACCTAAGATTACATATAAAATGCACCTAAAGCATCCATCTAGGATCCATTCAAGGGACAAGGGACACATCAACTCTACATACACAAAATATTAAGGGGAAGTTCATTCTATTCCATCCACACATTATACTACATTGTTACATTCTAGATACAACCCCTATCAAGTGAAATTTGCACAAGGGCGTCCTAGGGAATAATTTCCACTCACTAGAACTACATGGATTTTGAGATGTAGTGCAACACTTGGTTGTAAGTTCACTCTCGGGGTGACCACCGGGTAATTCCAACTCCCATATTGCATCTTTATTTTTAGGTTTGATACGGTTTGTGGGATTGTGTAGGTGAAATTATATATTTTTAGGTTACAAGTACCTCCGGTGATCATTGTGTGACTATTGGGTGATCAACTGGAAACAAAAATGAAGATCTTGTGACACTATAGAAATTAGTTTCGAGCATCTACACACCATCCTTTGGTGTCTAGAAGTGGTCTTCGGTGCCCAGGAATCCTGTCCTACCATGGGTGTCCATGTCCAGCCTTATTCCTCAATTCTAAAAATTATTGTGAGAAGTAATGACACTCTACCAAGTCATTCATCAATTTTCCAGTTCGGATCTTTTGAGTCAATCATAAATTATTTGAGTCCTCTCTCCTTCTTATCTACTTAGGATTTCAAATATTACATCTTAGATTACTTGTGTCATTTCTCTATTTCTATATTTATACATTACTGAGTTTAGTAGTGACTCTACAATATTTACATTTAATTAAATTAAATCAAATGATTTGGTGAACCCTAATCCCGATCATATACACTTGGATATTTATCTTTTTCCTTATGGCTCCTAAAAATCCTCTAATCTACTTGAATGAATTACTTAAAATGTTACATCCCTACCCACCTTTCTTTAAATATCTTATGTCAATCCCAATCGGCTCGTGGCCCACTGAGTGGTCTCAATATCACAATATGCTCATAAGCCCATCATCTGACAACAAAGTCGTGGCTCTTAGTCCACCCCTATGATCATCCTGAGTAAATATATAAAAATATATATACAAGTGGGCCAATACACACCGCACCCATGCATACCTTGTCCCATGCTCCTCTATACTACGAAAAATATCATACATCTTATACAATATCCCAACTCCGCCACCCTCCACTACAACCGACGAAGCTAGAATAACTACCATAATATTATGCAACCGCGAACACTAGATCTCAATATCACATCTAAAATGATATGAGTCTCTTCCTAAAATCATGTTCCTATGAAATAATGCCTCACTACCCTCATCTTCCTTCGGGCATCTAATATACTCATTACCTATACTCTCTCTCTCCTATAATAGATAACCACAATATCGGTATACATCCTCTAGGGTCACCGTCATCTCACCAGTAGGAAACCAGAATGTACATGTATATGTGCACCATCTATCACATAAAGTAGTCAATATAGGCATATTATGGGGTACCTCCCCCAATCTAGCAATGTGTTACAGGACAACACGGTCCAATATTTCCCAATCTGCATCTAACAAGCCCAACGTAAGAAACCTACTCAAATGACAAACCAGATGAAACTATCTCGAATGTATATCCATATACGAAACACACAAAGCACTAAAATTATTCCATTATTCCACCATACATACTACAAAATCCACTTATAATAACATCAAACCTGATCGGACTACCAACAGAGTTCACAATACAATGCCCAATCCCTGCTCTGGGATGCTAATGCCTAGGATTAGGCCACAAGCACACAGAAGCGGGTAACTAGCACATAGAATTGGGTGCTAGTGCCTCTAAGATAGAAACACCTTGACTGATTCCACCCATGTCAAAAACACCGAAAAATACAATTTTTTTTTTCCTAAAATTGAAAAAAGAAACATATTTGATAAATTTTACAAAAATCATTACACTTTCTAACTCATTGGTCGTCTTGAAGTCATGAATTCAACTACTCTCTCAAATATAGTCAAACTCGTTGCTCTAACATGTGACATCCTCACAACTCGAGCTCCAAATCTTAATCAATCTCGGTAAAAATGAAATACTATTCACTTTTTCACTATTACTATATATAACAATTTCTATTTACTATATACTATGGTCAATATTTGTAACTTCTCTTACAACTAATACACATTGCACTATTTTGCTCATATATGGAGCCTACTAACTCCATTTTTCTTGTCATTTGCACCATACGGATCATAATTTCCTCTAGCACTGTACCATATAAATGTCAACATTTCATTTTCCCATATGGAACATGTACTATTAAATATCTATTCACACTGCAACTATACTATCCAATACTATTTTGCATTACAACATCTTATACATCTTGATTTAGTCTTAGTTCTCATCTATACGCCCTTCACCCTTTCACCAAAAGGGGAGCATACAATTAGGATCATCTTATAATCCCTCTTAGATTACAATACAATCAATCAACACTTCTAGCATATTAATATTACAAATTTCTCTGATCTCATTCGAACAAAGGAAAAATCATTCTATATTAAAAGCAATACTTTACACTATTTAAATCTATTCCCCCAAATGACCTAATCTAGGGGCAAAGCACAAAAATTCTCCATGAGTAATTTACCAAGAAAAAAATCTCAAAGAAATCTTCTATCATTCAAAGAAAATCAATCAATCGGTTCAAATAAGTATAATTTACTCTCTCCCGAGATGACCTAACTTGGGAGCTACACTACAATACTATCACTTCTAAATGATCCCATATAACAGCTCGAGCTACACCATAACACAATACAAAACATAATAAACATGGGTTACAATTACAATAATGGCTCAGAATCGGACTTGGGTCGAGAATCACAACACGACACTAGTGATCATGCTTAGAAACTAGTAATTGGGTGCCCCCTAACCTGCCCTAGGATCTAATTTCCTAGGGATCACACAATTAGTTTCACATCTCAACACACTTCACATAAGTCTTTAGAGCATTTTTTCCGATACATGAGAACAAACCTCCAACAAACAAATACAATTTATCTCCTATATTTAGTTCTATTGGTACAACTCAGAACTAATATGGAACAATTGAGAGAAAAGAAATAAAATAGGGACACACCATCTCGTAGTGGTGCTTATCAGGTAAAGTCACATGGATGGAGAGTAACACTAGACATCTCTCCCCAACACTTTCTCCTTAGCATGAAATCATCCAAAAAAAACTCGCACTTGACATGAGATCGCCTAAAAACTCACACTTGGTGGGAGATCACCCAAAAACTCACTCTTGGCATGAGATAGCCCAAATAAATATTTCTACACATCATTTTTAGGACTCTTTTCTATCCTTTTACACTCTTCTACATTATGCATGATTTCCTTTTACACACTTTTACATACTTATGCACATTTTCTATGATTTATCATGTACAAGACTTTGACTACATTCTTGCTCTTATTTTTGTAGGTACTTCCTTACAATAAGTAATAAAAAAAGCATAACAATAGGTATAACATGGTATAATACATACACTTCACCCCTAGGGTCACTTTTTCCCCCTTGTCTCCATGCTTCACTTGTCCACTCGACACATATTTCTCTACATGTTCTACATAATCATGAGGTATGCATCTCTTATCTACTTTATGTTATCAAGTATTCACTAATAAAATAAAGCGTGGGAAAATGTAGACACAAAATCACACACTTAGGTACATTACTAGGTCTGAAACATATGTTAGCATTTATATGAATCCTAAACAAGAAAACTAGGAATTAACGACTATCTTTGGATTCCTTTTTATGTTTCTTGTTTTCTATTTGGTATTACACACCCTACAACCCAGTTGGTATTTTAATAGTTTATCTTCTATGGCTCCAAACACCAAAGTGCCTAGTTAGGACAGTAGTGACTAGGCACCCTTGTCCCATCTTGGCGCCCTTGACCCTTTTCTACCTTAATAACTCTTTTTGGGCCTCTTTTATCTTTTGGACATATTTTTTACTTATGGGTTGGCCTTTCAATTTTCAATTACGAAATTCAAACAAGGGAGTCATGTAAATATATAGCTATGTATTCAAAATAAAAGACCAAGCACTAAACATTACTATCATCACCTAAGCTTGCATTTAAAAGGAACCTAAAGAACTCTAAAGCATCCATCTAGCATCCATTCAAGGGATAAGGGATGCATCAAATTTTCATACACATTATAGGAAGGGGAAGTTCATTCTATTCCATCCACACATTATACTATATCAATACATTCTAGCTACAACTTGATATCAAGCACAACTTGCAAAAGGGCATCTTAGGGCACAATTTCTACACACACTCACCAAAACTATATGGATTATGAGATGTACTATAGTTCTTGGTTGTAATTTCAATCTCGGGGTGACTTTTGGGGTCAAGTATGACTCCTCATATTTGCATATTTATTTTTAGGTTTGATGCGGTTTGTGGGCTTGTGCAAGTGAAATTTTATTATACATGTTCTAGGTACCTCTGGAGATCATTGTACGACTACCGGGTGATCAACAAGAAGAAACAATGAAGATCTTCCGAAACTACAAAAATCCATTTCTAAGCATCTACATAGTCACCGGTGCCTAGAAGCAATCTTCAAGTGCCCAAGTGCCCATGTCCTACCATGGGTGCTCATGTTTGACCTTATTCCTACATTCCATAATTGATTGTGAGCAGTAATGACCATATGCCAAGTATTTTCATCATTTTCCCGGTTTGGATTGGTTCCGGTGTCAAGCATAAATCATCTAAGTCCTATATCCTTCTTCTTTGATTAGGGTTTCAAATATTACATCTTAGATTGTTTGTGTCATTTCTATATCTTTGTATTTATATATTACTTGGTTCAGTATTGACTATGTAATATTTATATTTAATTCAAATTAAATTAAATCAAGGAGGTACGATCCAAAAATGGATCTAGATATGCTCAATTCATGTAATTCAGATTGTAAACACTTGAGAAAAGAAATTAACTATAAAATCATGATAAAACCTATATGTTTTAATGGCATATTTGTATTCAACTTGAAAAAATCCACACTTTCAATTTTTTTACCGATTTTGAGTTCATATGTAAAAGTCATGACATCCGGAAAATGAGGACTTTTTAAGGTGAAAAAACCATCCCTCATGGAAGAGTGACACTTACACAAACATCAACAACACTTGTGTAACTACTCTGGTAGTTTTGTAACTATCCTGGTGGTTTCACAATCATCAAAGGTGGTTACATAATTACTAGTATGTGGAAAATGGTGGTTCTGTCACACAACAAAATTAAATTCTTGAAATTTAATAAATGAGAATGTTTCATCTTCTAAAATGGATTCTTGGAAGTTCCTCATGGAATGGGCATCTTTGTAGGTCTAATGGGTGTTATATATCTTAAAGGAAAGTCATAGGAGTTATGGAATTAGATTTCCATTTTTGTTGATAAGAAAGTTGGAATATGTTTCCAGATTTTTCATTCAGTTCCTAGGAATAATGATGGATGAGAGTGATGGAGAGTGGAGAAAATGCTTGAACATTTCTAGCTAACTGTTGTGCAATATTTTTGTTTCCACGAAGGCCATAAAAAGGTAGTATGATGTATAAAATGTGAATTGCATAGTGAAATGGGAGTGCACTTGCCTCACCCATTGGATTTTTTTCCATTATTGGGTTTCTCTAGGATAAATATTGAGCTCTTATGTGTTTTTACTTGTTCTCATCTTTATTTTGTATTTTATTTATAAGATACACATTCATTTACAACATGCTATAAAGCAATGGATTTCATGTAAATTTGAGTTATTCATCACTTTAGTCGAATTGGGACAAGAACTATCCATCTTGATGAAGCTTAGTGTGGAATATACACCTAGATTATTGATCATTCACATATAAGGATGTAATGATGGCTACCATCAGGAACCTATTCCTAAAGGGGTTTTGCATGGTGGAAACCATGATGCAAAAAGAGAGCAACACATGATTCTCAACGAGAAAGAGTAGTAATAGTATGTGTATGGAATTAACAACAACGATGAATAAATAGTCAATGAAGATACCATAAGTGATAGCATAGAAAATAGTCATATGAAGGCATTGAGCCACAAATATGGCACACCCACATTGTCACACTAGAATTTCATAGAAGAAACTCGAGGCCACATATAAAGAAGCAAGTGTGCATACAAGATAAGCATAAATCCACAAGCATAGGAAACCCATTTTTCCAGGAGATAAGTAAGGAGTTGAGGATGCATTTAATAAGAAATCAAGGGATCACACAATCAATTAAGAGAGTAATGTAACAAGTAAGTATAAAAAACAATACTAAAAAATAAAATAGAGCAAGGTAAAATAGTGCTATACAAGACATGTGTTAGACACTGTTAACTCGAAGCTAACATATACACAATATATATAATCAAGTGTAATAAAGAAGTGTAAAATAAACAAAATCATTTTTATAATGTAGCAGATGAACCCAAATATTAGTGTCAGTGGGAAGGGACTAAGTCAAAAACTACCATCGTGTATCATTTTTCATGTGTCTTGCATCAAGCTCAATATGCCTTATGACCGCATGTGTGAAAAGAGTATATAGAAAAGTATTCTATCCATGAAACCAATATGGAAAACAACATATATAAAGTAAAAATATAGCCAATCAAGTTATGTATAAATCCTAATTTTGTACTTTTGCCAATATTTGAATGTGTTTATATTATGGGAGTATTTGAATATTTTTTCATTTTGAAAATATTTATGTATAAGAAAGGGGGTTGTACAAGAGCTAACTAATAATATCCTCATCATGAGGAAAGATAGACCTAGATGGTTAAGGAACATCAAACCTCATAAGAGGAAAATGATACTCTTATATAATTTATGTAGAAACCATATTATGTGTCGTAGGAGATCTAGTGTGGAAAACCCCACAAGGAACAAAATGTGTGATAAAGGACCTAATAGGATGCCTAGGAGAGAATGATTCAATTGAATTATAATGTGACCTATAATACGTAGTATGAGGTCGGGGAGAGAAAAACCCATAAAAAGTAGTACATGAATAAGAAGGCTTGACAAAATGTTGAAGAGGTACCCACTAGAAACAACATGTGAATTAAAAGATTGAATAAAAGACCTAGAATATAGTGACCCATTAAAATTATCATGTGAACTAGAATACCTTTGTGTATATGCACTAGGAGCAGGAGTAGTAATTTTATTTAATTTGCCAATCCACTTAGGTATAGGATCCTTGAATGGTATGCCCCTAACTGTAACCATTTGTTGATTATAAATAAACTTAACACATTGATGTAATATAGATGGGATAGACACAAAATCACATAGCCAAGGGAAACCTAAACACATGTCACATGAGTGAATGGATGATGCAACCAAAATTGGAATAACAATACCGACAGAGGAAAATATGAGAGGGAGAACAATGTACCAATTTTTCCATGGTATCAAATGTTACTTGATTTTTACTATACACAAAAGGACAAAGAAAATTGAGAGTGCATATATTATGTTTAACATTACTATCAACCAAAAAAATATGAATAAGATGTTGATCAATAAAATTATGAATGTAAAGTGTATCTAAAACAAGATCGTGAACCATATAAGTATTATCAAAAGTAATAACTAGTGTAGGAGTCCTAGTATTATAGTATCAATCATACCATCCAATGGGTGATCATAAGAAGGTGGAGGTAGTGTGAAAAAATGGACATGGTGCACCTCAAAAGTAGATTTAGTATTGTTATGATCAATAAATGTGTCATTAAATATTTTAATCTTTTCATTACCATTAGTAGGTTTAGATTTAATGAAGACATCCCATTCAATAGCCTCAAAGGTGTCGATAAGGTCTTGTATAATATGTATAAGCTTAAAACATTGATTAGTAGTATGAAAAAACATTTATGATAATACAAAATGGGAATTACTATCAAAATAATTACTATGAGGAAAACTTGCATCGACATCAAGTAGTGGAGGGAGAAATTCAAGGTTTCAATCAAGTAAATATTTAAACACTAGATGTGGTGCAAAAGGAAAACATGTGAAATTTTATTGAGGAGATTACAAATTTAGCTTTATGGGTTGAGATATATTGTTTATGGTTTCTTTAACTTTTATTTTATAATCATTAGGATTTCGTTTGAAAGTAGATTTACCTTGAAACTAACTATTATACATGTTAGGAGAATTAGTAATATATTTAATCTTATTAATGTTGAGGAGCTAAATTACATGCTCTTTCAATTTATGGCATATATTATAATAGGAATGAAACCTATTATAGATAAATAATCATTGCAAAGGAGTATGAAGGATTTGTGTAAAGATATCTTGAATCTCACTATTATCCAAAATATTGTTCATTCTAGTAAGCATAGTCTTGTATCATAGGACGTAATCCATGATGTGCTCATTAGAGCCTTGTCACATTTTAGAAATTTGAGAATACACAACTTTTAAGGTGTGAAAGTCTATACTGAGAATGTATGGGGAGATCATAGAAACATTGTAAAGAAAAATCCTTAAGAATTTGAGGGAATAACTTGGTAAGTAATGTATCATTGTAAGCATAATCCAAGTAATAAACATGAAATGTATGAAGGCATTTTTCAGGATCACCGTTACAATCATAGATATAGAGCTTGGGAGAAAAACATTCATAGGAAAGGGACAAGAAGCTACTTCTAGTACAAGTGGGTTATGAAACCATTGTGTAAAATGCATATCATGAGTAGATGTGTTTTGTTTTAATTGTAATATTTGAGCTTACCAAGTATGAACAAGGGTTTTAAGAGCCTATGTGCTAGAAGAATAGTTTGAATCACTATGAGTATAGATAAGAGATGTAGTAATAATAATGGGCATAAGAATAGTCACAAAAACACTTTAAATTAGAAATTTAGGTTCCTTGATGAAATAGGAATCATGGATGCATGAGCAGTAGATGTATGCATAAGAGATGATGTAGGAATACAATTAGTTATCAAGGATAGGATAATATGATTAATTTGGTTATGAGTGGCATGGATAAGAACACCAATATTATTAGGATTTTATTAAAAAAATTTGTATCATCTTCATGTAGAGCATGATTATTGGATTTGTTATATGACCCTCTCGCCTTGTATATGGTTAATAAAGAAAAAGATATCAACAACAAAATATGCGTGCTTACAAACATTAGAGAACTTTATCATTAATTATGTAATAATTCAAGTAGAATCAACATACGCCCCCATCCTACATGAATAGGAGAAAAAACCTAATTAAAGGTATAATAGCTCTTACGAGGGTGAAGGAAGGAACCCTTAAGGTTGAGATAAAGATGACAAAAGAGATGAAGATTCATGATGATACAAAAAAAGATAAAACCCAGAGTTAGACTGCACCAAGAAAATAACAAGAAACCATAGGGCCACTAAGTTTTTATCAATAATTTATTCAAGAATCAGATTCACCAAATGTTTACACCCTAAAAATATAATGTGTAAAACAATATATAAGATGTAAGAATTTATTATAGGAGGTTATTTTGAATTAATTAGTTTATAATTAACCATGTATAGTAAGAGCAATGCATTAATACTTGCAAAAATGATAGCTCAAATACACAAGAGAAGATGAATACTTAGTTGTACAAAATTTAGTAGAGGATATATGTATGTATAGATAAGGAAAATAGGTTGATAAGAGACTGAAGATGCTTTGTATTTTAGGATGCAATAGGAAAGTAGTTTAGTGCAGGACTGGATAACTATTGTATAGCCTTTCCCTTCTTCTATATGGTCTTCACTTATGTTATATGAACTTGGGTATTTTTACAATAAGGCTCTATAACTTTTTGTGGCCTTTGCTTGTCTAGAAATATGCTTTATGTAAATGGAACTCCATTTCTTGGAAGAGACAAAGGATAACATGTGCAAAATCATGAATTAATCAATCATCTTTAATTAATAAAATAATAAGATACATTACAAATATATAGGCTCATACTATTCTAACTCATATAACAACTAGCTTTATTTTAGATAGGTTGTTCTAACAACCTATATTCTCTCCTATCCCTAAAATATATCACTCACTATTCTTATGTGAGTTTAACAACTCAGTTACATTATTTGAATAATATGATCCACATATTAAACACACACACACACACAAAAATATTTAATAATGTGGGAAACTAACTAATGCACCCATGTTAGGACTAATTCCTAACATTCCCCCTTAGTTCTAACATGGGGAGAGAACACTCTTGGAGCAGTGATGTTGGTTGGCCTTGTTTCCTATATTTCTATTGATGTTTGAGATCCACATGATTTACATTTCCACCCCTAAATTAAAAACCCTTGGATGTTAGTTTCCACCGATAATGCGTCCAAAATTATCCTCTTTACATTTTTTTTTCAAAAATATCCCTTTTTACCTTCTTACAAAATATTCCCCCTTTTAAAAAAAAATATCATGCCCCTCTATATATATTAAAAAATCATGGCTATTTAATAAATAATAAAAATATATCCTACCCAATTTTAGGGTTAGGGATCCAAATTCATGATTTTTATATGTTCCTCTAATTTGAAAGGGCTATGTGTTGGATGTGTTCTTGTTGTGTTGGCGATAAAATTTGTCGAGTGGACAAATCTGTGGGTTTCTTGCCAATGCTCTAAGAATCTAAGTCCCTCTACTTAAATGGTGTAGCTATCATATATACATGCACCGGTGAAGTGAGTTTTGTCCTAGCTGGCCTTGCGGCAATGCGGATCACATAGCGACACTCCACCGACCATGCGGTAAAGCTAGAAATTTCTTGCTAGAGAGGAATTTGTCTGTAAATCGGGAAAGAGGAGTCAGAAATGAGATAGGAGAACTAATGTTACAAGTAGAAAATCATATTCCTATTTAAACACATTCATTTATGAGAAGAAACAAATCTTAAAATAGCAACAAGACCAATTAGAATTTATGAGTATAAAGTATCAATAAATCCCTCGGTAAAAAAAAGGCTAGAAGCTACTTCTTCTTGTATTAATTTCTTAAACAACATTTGTACATAGTGTGGGAAAGGAGGAAAAATAGTGAGGGGGAAATGGAAGAAAATGGATATCTCCTTTTTCTCTCAAAGTTAAATACACTCTTGAGCTTAAAAATCAATCACCAACCCTTTGAAATGGGAATGGCTTTACAATTTATAGGAAGAGAAAAGAATCTTCATATAACCCCAATAACTCTTCGTATGTCTCGACATGACTTAAGACTCTTCACCTTCTTAGGAAAACATTAAGTCCATTTTTATAACATAAAGGTGACTTATTACATTGAGAACATTAAGACATACAAAAAATTAAAACCCCAACGTAAAATTAGAACATTGAGAAGAGAGAAAGTTGGGGGAGAGAAGAGAGAGAGAGAGAGCATAAGAAGAAGGAAGAACAATGATGACAAAGAACTTGCCTCTGAAAAAGTTCATTGATCCTTCTAGATGACTCGATGGAATGCTCCGATGTGATGAAATTTAAATCCCTGAACTCTTTCCACCCTAAGAAACTCCTTCAGATGACTTACAGACACCTTGGGTTAAGTGTTTAAGAACATTGTTGAATGACATCATGATGACCACAAACATGACTCATGAAGATCCCTTCCAAAGAGATAGGAGTTCAGAACCGATATTGCCAAGTTGAATGAATTATTTTGGTGATGACCGCAACTTCCACTTGGCACATGATACTCCTATAACTTGAGCCATGAAGTGAGTGTTGAGAGACATTGTCAAGTTCCCTAAGATGGATCTCGAATGCCCTGTGAGAAATGCCTATGGATGATCCTGAATGATGATGTTGACCTGAGTAATCATCCCTCTATGTCCCTTTGTGCCAAAACTTCCCTTTGAGTGTGATTTACCATTAATAGCAGGTGTCTAGATGGGAGACTTACTATTTTTAGTAAGAGGTGATTTTTTCCTCTTCTTGACCATCCCAATGAGATGAACTTCTTCATTCACTCTTGTGCACATTTCCTTCACCTCACCACTTCTTGGGGTGACTTACTATTTTTAGTAAGCACCCATATAGGGAACTTACTATTTTTAGTAAGTGGTCATTTTCATTGTTTTTTTCTCTGAACACTCATTCTGACTTCTTGGTGACCTTCGGTGCACACTTATTTTGCCACAACTGCTTTTGATGATGACTTTCCAAACATAGCAAGTCTGTATAGGAAAAATTAATATTTTTAGAAAGTGGATTTATAGTGCTCGGTTTACGATGGAAAATATTTTTGGACTTCACTTGTCATCATGGTCATGTCCTCCAAATTTCACTTGATTTTTCCCATTAGAATGCTTGGAAATAAAATTTAAAATTTTCGCTTGGTAGTGGCTTTGGGCACGGAGTTGCCATGGTGGCCATTAATGGAGCTTGAAATTTTCAGGTATAGTTTTTGTCTCTAATCATGATGAAATCAACTCCTTTGTGATATTTTTTCATTTTGAGTCCGTGTGCGCTTTTTTATTTCGTTTCCATTTGACATTAATGGTAAATCCGATGAATGTGAGTTAGGGCATGAAATGGGATTTTTGTTGGAAAAAATGATTCAAGGAACCATTCGACCTCCTGTTTGTTGCATCTTGATTATATTGAAAAATGAGGAATTCTACAAAATATGGCATCTCAATCCGTTGAATGGTTTGAAAGATATGAATGATTCTTCATCGGGTGACTTCGAGGGTTTCTTCAAAAAACTTTGTTTCTCCACCATTTCGATCTGTTATTTTTGTAAATTTTTGTTTATTTTGGTATTTTTAGATGAATAATGATTTGATGGTGTTGATCTAATATGAAAAATATTTCTTTTAGATCTGGTGAAAATCCGATAGAGTTTCAGCATCATATGGAGGTGTGGGGGAAAATGGCCAAGAAAGAGCTAAGTGTCATATTTATAGTGTGCAAATGGAAGGAGGGAGAGGGGAGGGTGAATTTTTGTGTCCCTTTTGTCCCTTTGGACAAAGGGATGAAGGGGACATCATTTTCAACTTTGTGCCTCATTCACACACGTTTTGATCATTTGTGCAATGAGAGGAAAGCTCAAAATTAGCAAATGGAAAATGGGAGGTCACGTTGGTGTTCGGCAGCTAAAAAAGGGCTGGGTGAATTTTTGTGTCCCCTATGTCCCATTGCTAAATGGAGGAAAGGGACATGAAATCCCACCAAGTTCTTGGTGTTAACACGTGTCCTCTTGAAAAATTGGTTAAGTGTCAAACCTTGAGAGCAAACTTGTGAAGGTCATATCTGGAGTTCTTGATGGAGTTTTTGGAAAAATTGTATATGAATTTGACTTAAAATGACATTATGAATCCAATGGTGGGGCTATCAGCTCTTGATTCCTCCACTTAATCTTTGAAAAATATGATTTTTATCTAGATCACTAGATGAGCATGGAAAAAACCAGATATAAACCTATTGCTCCAAAGTTTTGTGAAAGATATTATTTCACCATATTGTATATATTTGAATTAAATTTATGATGATGTATTTTTTACTTATAACTCAATACAAAGCTCTTGGAATCACTTCTTGAAGCTTAGTAGCTCTTTTGGCCATGTGCACTTGGTTAGGCCTTTGAACCTTATTTTTGATGAAACTACCCCAACTCCTCTAAATATTTCCTAAATCTTCCAAAATAAATTCCTTGATGTTATTATACCTTTTATTCATCTCCATGTTAGATTTTTATCCTCTATTCCACTCTAGGGGTTGCACCAATCTTGGGAGGCCAGTGGTAGCCCTTCCCACAATTACCCAAAAATAACATTCTTCAAGAACTCCTAAAATCACCTAGGGGGATTGAATTGAATTTCATAATTCACCTAGGGGAAGAGTTAACATCCATTGGGGGGTCATTGGAATGACTAGGTAAGGTTGGTGTTGAGGATGGGTAGACCTAGGGTGTCTTGGAAAGGTGAAACTTGAAAATTTTGACACAGGGGTATCGTTGTCATGCTAAAAATTATAAATTTTCTTGTTGCAAATTTGCATGAAAACAACTAGATATAGCTTGGGGACATGGTATGGACTGAGTGCAGTGAAGACATGGCATGAAGAATCCTAGAATCTCAACTTTACAATATAATGACTAGTGCCTTATCCATTGGGCTTTGCAGAGTCATGCACAACTTGCGAGATAGAGATAGCAATGAAGGAAACACACAAGACACACACAGTAAAGGGAAAGACAAAAAACCAAAAAAGGAAACCACACCTAAACATCACCTATGATACAAGGTGGGGAACAACTTATTTCATTGAAGCAATTTTCATTCATCGAAGTTACCTTTGAAGAGGCAACACTGAATGATGATGTTTTGCGGAAAGCCGTTGACTAGTTCCCAAAAGTAGCCTCCTCTCCTTAACCTTTTATGAAAGTTAGGTGATTTAATGATCATCTGTATACTTGGTCGGAGTGAGTTTCTTTATGCTTAGGGATTCGCTTAGAAATTTCATTTCTTTCACACTCTTTGAAATTAGTCTTAGATTTTTAGCTACCTTCTGTGTCCATCCACACTACTGATATTTTTTCATTCCTACATTCACATTCCTAGACATATTTTCTATGATAAGAATTAAATTCACCATTTTGAATCATATCAAGTATGAGGTACTTGAATTTTATATGGAGGATACAAAATGACCTCATATCCATCTTGCAGGGCTATGGATTGAGCTAGGAGGTTGAGACTTAGCTTAAGATCTCCCACGCTTTCTACCGCATTTAGGATTTCTTACACGAGTTATCCTCTGTTGCTTTGCATGGATCATATTTGTACGTCCTTGAAGAATATTCATAATGAAGCTCGAGACAACCATTTGGAAGGATTAATTCATTTCTTTGAAGCTTATTACATTTCACTACTTCTTTATCAAGGAGATATTTTCCTTTGACAACTTCAAGAACCTCTATTTCAAATTTTTGGTCATGGGAAGAGTCTTATTCTTCAAATGGGAAAGAAAATACCTCCATTTCATCATTGTATCCATAAACTATTAGCTCGGGAGAGACATCCAATTTATTATCTTGATTTATTTCAATATGACCAATCTTCACAATGGTTGAGGCTTCCAAATCAGATTAGCACTTTTCTTGTAGATTCATGGATTGCATCAAGAGTTCAATATTGAGTTCAAGATCTTATGTCTCTTTAGTAGTTATTAGGATATCTTGCACTAATTTTTATTTCAAACCATTTGAGGGCTCATCACAAGCTGGATTTTTCTCTTCATGGATGACATACTTGAGAGAATATTCATCTATGAAGGGGAATGAGAAAATTTCCTCATCATGAAAAGGCTTGTCCATTGATTCCTCTATTCAAAATTCATCTAGAACTATCTCCTCTTCTTCATGGCCTGCATCATCTGGAAATTCAAAATTACCCTTTTGTAGTTCAAAGTTTCTCAAAGCTTATTCAAGGTCCATGCCCCTTTGGGAAGGAATGCTTGGTCCTATCAAAATGGGAATCTCATCTTCCTCCTTAGTTGTCACAAAGTGATTCATCCTCCTGCTATCTTGATACAAGATGTTGGCTCCTAGACTTCCAAAATTCCACACTGTGTACCTCATCTTATTCTCTGGAAGTAATTTCTCCATTCCTCCCTTCATTGGTATGGTTGTGGAAGACCAATTCATCTAAATTTTCCCTTTCAAGTCTCGGCAGAAGCTTTGACTTAGCAACATTCCAAATGAAGATGGAATGTCTTCTACCAAGATTGTCTTTGAAATCTAGGGTTCATGTTAAGACCCCTCTCTAAAAAATTAGTTTAGAATGGGTGGTGAATCTCCAAAATTGACTTTCGAATTGATGGTGAATTTATGAAAAATGTTTTGTGGTAAAGGCAATTTAGCAGGGCGCAATTTTCTTGGATGAGGTACAATGATAAGAAATGTCAGAAAAATACATGCATAAGTTAATTTAACATATAAATAGTAGGAAAATTCACCCATACAAATGGTTTATCGGTGGAAATTTTAGATGAATTAAGCTGGATCTGATTGCTGAAAATTAGCCATTTCTAATTTCCAAAATCCCTAATATTCGTGAGTTTACGAAAATTCGCCACTAAAATTTTCCCTGTTGAAATATTCTTGTCTGGAAATTTAGTGAGGGCCACTTGTGCATCTTTGAATTTTCCCACAATTGGTACTTCTTTGGATTCCATGGAATAACATGATGCACCTGGAAAAGTCATGGAAAATTTGAGATCTTGGTGACTCATACGTACCCAAAATTTTAGGTCTGCATCGCTTAGGAACAACGTAACAAGTGCCCCAATGATGATACAGGTCTCCTCGCAAGGTGTTCGGGATCTGGAAAAGCTCTCCGAGTGTGCATTAACATCCCACATGCCCCGCTTAGCCCGCGTCCTTTGTTTTTCCTTTTTCCCCTCTTTTCTTGGCCTTTTGCTCTTCAGTGACGAAACCGCCACCTGCATGGGCGGCGGTCTCGTGACCGCCGCCCTGATCAGGGCGGCGGTCCTATAACCACCACCCTGCTTAGAGCAGTGGTCCTTTACATGTTTTCTAGAAAGTTTTTAACGTGACTCACGTAAAAATCAACGTTTCACCAGCTTTCCTTGCCGACTTAGGCTTGCATTTATGTTTTTGGTCCCCTGGAATAGTGTTTGGCCATTGTTTATAGTTTTAGAGTTCAGTTTGGTTTTGATCTTTGGGTGAATGAAAAGCTATAAATAAATGGTTTGTGCACAAGCAAATGGTCTGCCCCTCATTCACTTTCATGCTCTCATTTTCATAGTTCAGTCTTTTATTCTGTTTAGAAGCCATAGTTTTAATTCTTTGCATGCTTAGTTAGCATTGTTCAGCTGTTGGTAAGCCACATACCCATCTTGTGCAGGCAGTACTGTTATTTCACCCAATCCATTGGAGTAGAATAGCTTAGGAAGCCATTAAAGTTGCAGGTTTTGCTCTTCAAATAGGATAGTTTCAGGTTCTGGATGCTTTATGTTGCATGACTCGCAATAAATCCCGCTAGGAATTACATAAGCCAAGCTCTGTACTCTTGCGCTATCCCTCTCCTACTCGCATTATATTCAGTTTGCATTCTGAGCTACCTTTGTCCCAAAATCTACTTCTGTTGATGCTAGCATTACACGCTTTTCTGGATTCACGTGAACACGAAAGAACGAGGAGATCACACTGAGGGGACAAGATCACACACACCATCGGATTCACCACTGTTCTGCGGAATCCAGGTTCTAGCTTTCAAAGTTCTAGTTAGAATCATATCAAATAGAGTAGATAATTGCTTCATTTCAGTAAATTCTATTCTCGATATTGCCAGGGAAGCTGTGAGGATTGATAGTTTCTGAGAAACTATGATTCACTCCTCACTTCTGAGGTAGGATCGAGAATCTTATAGATAGATTAGATGAGTTATTTTATTTGTTTAGAATAAATCTATAAATTACACAGAAAATAAATACACTCGGTTATTTTTTTGTTTTAAATTGTTATTTAGTTGTTATTTCTAGATACGTTTAAATAGCTGCTTTTCTTAAATTCTTAGAAAGTTTCTCGAAAAATAGAAGTTATATATGTTTTAGATTTATTCCACGTAGTTTAAATTTACTTTGTTACAGTTAGATTTACATTTTGTTTTGTATGACAATCACGGGACCTAGGAGCCCAGGGAATACATATTTGAGCCAATCGTGCCTCAACCAAACCTCGTCACAGCAATAGTTGACATAGACCAGAACCTTAGAATACAAGTCTTCCAAACAACAACAGATTTACAACTGATCAGCTCTCAGTTGAGAGGATTAAATATAGAAGACGACCAAGCACACACGTTTTGGTCAAATCAACCGAACTACAGATTACCCTAGGCAAACATTCACATGACTGTAGAAGGGTTCGAAAGAGAACAAACCTTTGGTTGTGATCCTTTGGTCCCACAGCTAGATGTAGGAGACACTCTCACAGACATAGATACTAGTTTAAGGATCCAGGTTGCATGAACATATTGGGACAGCAATATTGTCACACAGAAAAAAATAATATTGATATTGTATTCGACCAATTTGAATTACATACACAGGCTATTAAATAGCCATATACATAGGAAAACTGACTTCCTATAAAATAGGAAAGTGTTACAACAAATAAACCTATTTAGTTGTGATTGTTACTCCCGTAACAATACACAACTCAACACCAATAATATATTATTGTTTATATAACAATAATATATTAATAACACATTAAACTAACCATATAAATAAACCATGTGAATACTAATTCCTAACATTCCCCCCCTTAGTGTTTACATGGTAGAAAAACATCCACACACTCCTCTGCAGTATGCTCACCCCTGTGGCATGTCCAACTCTGTGACTCATGACCTTGATCCAAAAGAAAGGCTCGCTCCTTCCATGGTTTTAAACAGGCTTACCACAAACCTTGATGCGACAGGAACCTCATCAACTGTCGACCTCGTGTGGTTTTCTGGATCCTCCCACAAACCCTTTCAAGATCCATGAACTGACTTACTCTGGTGCTACTGTTCACCACTATGCTTATACATCAGGGAATTATGTAGGAAACACAACTTGCATATGACAAAACTGCAGAATAGAAGAAATACTGAAAAAATTTCACATTACTTCCTATAAGAATCGTAATGTTCTTAATTGTAGTCTCTGTCTTTGATCGCTGCCACTCGATCTCGAACAACATAGAAAAGCGCACTTTGCCCCGCTGGAAGCTTTCCTTGACTAAGCCGTTTTGGGTGCAGAATGGGAATGGAACATTGGTATGTATTCCCCCCCACAATGTGAAATTCCACTCATATAGATACTGAGAAGCAAAATGCATCGAAGAACATACTCCTGAATGGATCTTGCTAGTTAGGTCTTGCTGCACATGGTCACTAATGCTAGTGAACGTATTCTCCTAGCTGACCATCTTCCAACGAAGTATGGCAGTCAGAGGACCAAGTCAGTCAGAGGATCACTGACAGTCATCTGCGCTCCAACACAAATCTCTTTCCAACATCCATCAAATACCAAACAAAACAGGAACTCTGAAAAAGAATCACACCAAGCTGAAACTGGAACACTGCAAAACTCAAAAACAAGTACTCACACTGCACACCTGTGCCACCAAATCATTCTGTGCGGCCCCGTCGTTGGTGACTGACGAGAGGTTGTTCGACCTCCTTCCTCCGATGCCTCCTTCCTCCATCATATGGGTGCTTAACTCAGCCGGATCTGAACATGAGACTACATGGTTTCCACATTGTATTTATTTAAGCTTCTCCCCTCAATGTGAAACCTTTTATTTCAGGACGTCGGGTACAACCGATAATGCGTCCACAAGATGGCCAAAATAGAGGGTGATTTTCAATTTTTTTTATTTTCTCCCAAAATTAGAACCACTAGGACGGGAATAAAAAAATATACACTTTTGGAAAAAACGGCGCTCGATTTCGAGTTACCATGCAAAAGTTATTGAAGTTACAATTTCCCGTAAAAAGACCCAATTTAATTAAAATTGGCTCAACGATTAAAAATTTACTCAAGATGGAGAGAAAATTTATCGTGTGACCACTCGTTGGAACCGAGAGGAAATGTAGATTCCAAAAATATTTATAACCTCAAGAACTCGCGCCAAACAAGTATTAATTTGGCCAAAAATGTATTATTTTCCCTCAGTTTGCAACTATTTAAGCAAAAACTATAGAAAAAATAAATATTTTCAAACTATAGTTTTGCAAAACTATAAAATAATTAGCCAATCAGAAATGGCTGTGGTAAGGCAAGAAACTCACGGCTGCTTTTTTTTGAAGTGACCAACAATGATTTGTTCATAACTTGAGAACCAGAGCTCCGATTTGCAAACCGTTTAATGCATGGGAAAGCTTATTTCCAGAGCTTTGCAATGGTACTCATTTTGTTTTATTTCATTGCATGATATGAAAGCTGTTCTTGACTGAGTTTGACGCCTAAACCGGCTAAAAAAACATGCTTTCTTCCTTTTTTTTTTTTGACAGCTGCAAGAAGTAATACGTGTGGAAACAATATTCTGTAGTTTCAATAACACCTTTCAAACGCCTTTTATTTTTCCTGATTACACTGTCTAAACAATAATCTTTGAAAAAATAGAACAGATGATGCAGGTCAGTTTGAAATGCAATGAATCCAATAAAGAGCACGCCTATAGGTAAAATAATGATGCAATAAAATCACTACCATAACAAGGGCGACCATGAATAACTTGGATCCACCCCACATAATGCTCAGGAATCCATAATCGCTCTGATGCCAAATATTGGGACAGCAATATTGTCACACAGAAAAAAATAATATTGATATTGTATTCGACCAATTTGAATTACATACACAGGCTATTAAATAGCCATATACATAGGAAAACTGACTTCCTATAAAATAGGAAAGTGTTACAACAAATAAACCTATTTAGTTGTGATTGTTACTCCCATAACAATACGCAACTCAACACCAATAAGATATTATTGTTTATATAATAATAATATATTAATAACACATTAAACTAACCATATAAATAAACCATGTGAATACTAATTCCTACAGAACCCCTGTAAGGTACTCGAGAAGATCGCATAGTTATTGATCCTAAATATAGAAGGCGAGAAAGCATATGATTATGGGATACTAGGGATTAGGACTTGATTTCATACATGACCATAGCAGGACCGCAACAACCAAGAGTCTACGGTTGTGATCCAAAAATTCCACCTAACGAATCCACAAGTCAATCAGATATAGACACTAGCCTACGCACACTAGTATTCCAGTCCACTCCACTTCCACCCATCATCATCAAACAATTATCCTTACTAGATATAGCGGCTAACAAAGCTAGAGAATTCTGGACTAGGCCAGAGAATCGTCCGTAGAGTTGATTGTATTCACCATCCACCATATGACCTTATCTAGAAACATACATGAAACTATCCCAGGTCATTTTCCACATATTCCACAACCCATAGATTGAATCACGCCAGAACTCGATATTGATTGGAGCCTTCGAGCAGTCATCCTTGCTGATCAATCTATCACACCAGTCTAGGTTAGAAGGGCCTTCTTTGCCTTAGATTCACAAATTCCACTAGTGCATGTCGAAGATATTAGATTGCCTAACTAGTCTGTCTGCATCCCACGAAGATTCCATCCCCACCGGCTGTCTCCAAGCACGACCTCGGGAGGTCGGGTACGTGGAAGAGTTACCTGTAGATTCCCACGCTCACTTGTCACTTTTCCGGCGTACAAAATTGGTGAACCCGACGTGAACTAACAACTGTTTCACCTTCTCTTTGAGAAGTTTCATCTTATCTCATCCACCTTCACTCCTTCCCATTATTCTGCGGGTATTCATATACCCCGAATATGTCGGGATTCGATGCATATGGCAGACCCCTCTTGGGTCTTGAGGCGTACTACGCCCAGCAAAATAGGCAATCATCACCCTCACTCTCAGTATGGGGGGACAACTACTCAACTAATCAGTTGTCAACACAAACTCCAAGAGTTAGATATAATTCGTCTTTTCAAACTGGGGAGTTAGATCAACCCCTCGAACGCAACAAACAGAGCTTTCAGGCTCGAACAATATGACGTTCACTGGAGAATCTGGGTCATCTCCTCAGGTATTGCTTAGACCACAAATCAGTAGACAATCAGACCCATACCTGGTCTTAGATGATGAACAGTCAATACGTTATCCTAGGAGTGAACAACGCTCTCAGGGTATATACCCACCTGTAGGAGGTTTACAAACGCAACCCGAGGTCTCTTTTCAAGAAAACACCTCTATACCATTGCATATAGGAAATACTCTCGGAGAAACTTGGCAAGATAGCGATCAGTTCATAGCAGGATATCACATGCCCATACAACACCAGGGTATACAACAAACGCCGCTAAGGCAAAGCACCGTGACTTCACCAAATGAAGTCATTTCAACGTTAGTAGAAAAAGTGAGAGGGTTAGAACTTGCTCAAGCAAGTCAAAATCCTCAGTTCATGCAAGCAGGAAGTTCCAATCCTCCACGCTATCCTAGCCAAGTAGATCTCCTCACAGGAGTAGGCACGTTAGGCATGCCTCCTCAGTATCCACAACAAACGCCAACTAGGCCCATCATCTCTAACACCATTCCTCCCGGTCTAGTATCAAACAATCCATTCCTAGACAATACCCCGTCATACTTAAACATGTACTCCAAATCACCACAAGGAGATATGTTCTCCTCTCCTGGCATGTTTGCTCAAATGCAGGGACTTCCCTATGCCCCTGCCAACACATACGCTGTGCCGTATCAACAACCCATCCCACCACCACTCCCTCAGCAACCACCATCAATGGTCGAAACCTATGCGATAGGGACTTATTCAGAATATCTGAAAGAGCCCTTAGACTTCGCCATACGAAGCGTCATGCTTCCAAGACCCCTTCCCGATTTACCCAAGTACAAAGGTGAGGGAGATCCAAATGCGCATATCAAAGCTTACGCTACAGCCATACGCAAACTACTCCCTTGGGATGGGGTTGTTGCTAAAATATTCCCCAAAACCTTGGAAGGCATTGCTCTCGACTGGTATTATAGAATACCTGAGGCTTCCATCCATTCATTTAAACAACTCGTATCAGAGTTCATTAAGGCATTCGACATGAACAAGTTGTTAAGAACAGGAATCAGGGAGTTCTTACACATCAAACAAGAACACAACGAATCTGTCGCCCATTTCATCCAAAGGTGGCGTACAGTCCTTTATTCCTTGGCAAGTGCTCCAAATATGGATCAGATGGAACTATGCGATTTATTCCTTCATTCTCTCAGCAGAGAGGTGAAGGAAGAAGTCCAGAAGTTCCCACTAAGAACTTACGATGAAGTACTTGAGAGCGCTCTTCGAATAGATCAAGCAGCGATAGATAGTGGTGTAAAACATATGGAGCAAATGGGAGGTTAATCACCCCCAATCAGAACACTACAAATTATCCCACTACCACAAACGTCAATCAAGGACCTAAAATCCTTAACAAAAATTGGGGTGTAACAACGGATGGAGTAACCGACCAGCCCAAGAAGGTAAATGTTGTCAATACTCCATCACAAACAAACAACCAACAAAACAACAACTTTACCCCGACAGTCAATACAGTGGATTTTAACCATCCACAACAACAACAACAACAACAACGGTGAAATCCCATACAAGGGCCAAGCCAAAACTCATTTGGTTATCAAAACCAAAGCCAGAAACAACAAATACAAAACTTTAATCCTAATAGGCAACAGTTTGATCAGAGTTTTAGGCCACAATATACACCAAACCAACAAACCAGGAATTACAATCCCAATTCATATTGTGGTTTCCACAAGATTCGAGGTCATGATACTAGAACATGCCGTGACTACAATAAATTCATGCAATGTTTGCCAGAAGAACAAAGACAGTTCTTCACAGATTTGTTTTTGGTAGATCCCGTGTCACCACCACCAAACACGCTCGCAGGGGTAGTTTCCCCTCAGAATGCTCCCCTCAAGATCTTTAACGATCCACTCCCAAATCATGATAATAACAAATTAAATCCAACTGGGATGAACAAAAGTGTAATGACAGGAAACAATGATCATGAAGCCTCGACTTCACTAAGTCCATCAGTTGCGCCACAATTAGGAAATCAACCGAGACCCAAGATAGTCAGCTTAGTAGAACTAGACGCTGAACTACCTATCGAAGCTATAACAAGAACACGAGAGTATTTCTCTCAACCAAGCCCAAGTCATCTGCCAGAAATAGATAAGAGTCAACAAATAGTAGAAAAACCCGTGGGTGCCTATGATTTAATTAGCGACCTAACAAAGACCTTCTCACACATTTCATTTTTGGACTTACTAAAGAACTCTCCTGCTCACAGAGCTGCTCTTTTAGAAGCATTAGGTTTAGGTCATCTAATTAACATCACTCCACCTCCTGAAACACAAGTAAACCACGTAGATTTTGATATCCACCCTCCGGGGCAGCCGGACAAGGATGTCGAATTCATATTCGAGATAAGTAAAATATCTACAGATGATCTTTGAGATCGCATGCCGAGGTGATCCAGCCTTACACTTACAAGTATGGGTTTATAATAACTACGTAAAATGGGCAATGGTTGACGATGGGGCCACGGTTAACATAGTCCCCTTCTCTTTCCTCCAGAAACTAGGATATGGGGAAACAAACTGTTCCACCACTCGAAATACATTGAGAGGCTATGATAGCCTTAAAGCCACTTTGATAGGAACCATAATACTACCAGTCACCTTAGGACCCAAAACCATTTTGACTAAGTTTTATATTATAGATCGGGAAACTAATTATAATATGATCCTCGGCTGACCATGGATACACCGAATGAAGGCAATCCCTTCTACGTTATTCCAAGAAGTAAGATTCCTGCATCTAGGAAAGGTATTTGTAGCCAAAGGCGATCCAAAACCTTTTGATATACACCTAGCCGACTTAAAGAAAAGACCAGGTGTGCACTCGGAATTTGAACTTCCAACAAACCAACTTAATAAACCCACTGACGCAAAACCAGAGGAGAAGTTGGTACCTACAATGGATCTTGAAACTATCAGCATAGCCAAAACAACCCCAACCCCCAAAGATAAGGCTAAAGAAATGGTATCATTAGGGACTACTACAAAAATCATTGAGTTAATAGAACAAGATTTACCAATGTTCTTACCATTTGATTCAGTAGGCATAGGATATTCACTAGGTGTTGGTTCCCTTCCATCAGAGGATCTCTGCATGGTAGAAGTGGAGTGCGCAAATGCAGCAGATACCCCAACATCTATACTCCCGGCTAAGTATTGGAATCTCCATTTTGATGGAGCTAAATGCCGTTATGGAGCGGGGGCAGGTATAATTCTTACTTCGCCCGAAGAGAAAGTCCTGCCATTTGCCTTTAAGTTAAATTTTGAATGCACAAACAATGGCGCTGAGTACGAAGCCCTCCTCCTTGGCCTCACCTTAGCCAAAAGAATTGGTGTTGATGACATCAGAGTCTTAGGAGACTCGCAATTAGTGACAAACCAGGTTTCTGAAGTATATGAAACTAAAGCCTAACACTTGCAGCCTTACAAAGAAGCCGTATTAGATTTAAGCAAGGCATTTAACTTCATATCCATTGAAGCAATCCCGCGAGAGAAAAATCTTCTCGCCGATTCAATAGCAACTTCAGCATCATGTTTTACTCCAAGCAATGAGTTAGAAGATACCCATTTCACGGTGTCCATTCATGATGAACCATTGATAAAAACAATGACAAATCCCCTTTCAAGCGGAAGTGAATCTACCGTCCTAGACCATGTTGATAGTGATATGGCCACTTTAGATTACTTAAACACCTATGCAGCACTACATCTCTCCTATCATATGCTAGATTTGTCCTTAATTCCACATTCATCTTCCTATTTCGGAAATCCCATGATGGATCTTCCCTCACAAATGGAACCTAGCATATACGCAGTAGAAAATGGGGATGATTTGGATTTACCTCCAGCACCACCTGAGTTTGAAGAAGGTAACACCTCTTTGATTGAAGAAACAATCGATGTCAACATCGGAACAGAAGATGAACCAAGAATTTTGAAACTAGGATCCTCGTTAACCCCAGAAGAAGTAGAAATACACACTCGGATCCTCAAAGAACATCAGAAGGTGTTTGCATTTAATTATAAGGAGATGACAGGAGTCACACCCCACATTGCGGTGCACAACCTCATCACTAAATCAGATGCAAAGCCAGTTAAACAAAAATCAAGACCCATGAAACCCAAGGTAGCTCTCATGGTAAAGGAGGAGGTAATAAAACTCCTCCAGGTAGGATTCATCAAACCAGTCGACTACTCCCAATGGGTATCTAACATTGTTCCCGTTCTCAAGAAGAATGGAAAGATACACATCTGCATAGATTTCAAGACATCAACAAAGCATGTCCTAAGGATGACTTCCCGTTACCATCTATTGATGTCATTGTTGATGCAACAGCTGGGTTTGAACTTTTGTCTCTCATGGATGGATTCTCGGGATATAATCAAATTAAAATATCTAAGCAAGATCAAGCTAAAACCATGTTTATAACTCCTTGGGGAACCTATTGCTACGCTGTTATGCCATTTGGCCTCAAGAACGCTGGTGCTACGTACCAGCGAGCTATGACATATATATTCCATGATTTAATTCATAAAATCGTGGAATCCTACGTTGATGACTTGTTGGCTAAGGCCAAGAAGCGTTGTGACCATCCAGAAGTACTCCGCGTCATTCTTTCATGCCTAATAGAATACGGAGTCACACTAAATCCAGAGAAATGCATCTTTGGCGTAACAGGAGGAAAGCTCCTAGGTTACATCATATCGTCACGAGGGATAGATGTTGATCCAACCAAAATTCAGGCTGTCCTCGAAATGGTCCCACCTTCGAATGAATCTGGAATCAGGTCATTTCTCAGAAAGCTGGGTGCAATACGAAGATTCATCCCAGACTTGAGCTTCATCATTCATCCAATCAACAATTTACTCAAGAAAGACTATAACATTGATTGGGTCAAGAGGCGTAATGAAGCCTTTGATGCGCTTAAGAGTTTCTGTTGTCACCACCTACGCTAATGCCACCTAAGCTAGATCACCCGTTAATTCTATATTCACGAGCTACCGATGTCTCGCTAGCCTGCATGTTGGCCCAAGAAGATGATGACAAGAGGGAACACATGATTTATTTCATTAGTCGAACATTACTTGACTATGAAACACGTTATACACAAGCAGAACGAGAATGTCTCGCCATAGTCTTTGCTACTAAACGCTTAAGACACTATATGTTGAATCAAGAAACAAGGGTCATGGTAAAAACGGACCACTTACGAACTTTCCTCACACAAGGATCATTGTCTAAAAAGGCTGGACGTTTTATAACCTTAATGGGAGAATTCGAATTAACATTTGTAAATCATAAGTCAGTTAAGGGAAAAATCATTGTGAATTGGTTAGCTGATAACCCATTAGATGGAGGTGATTTAGTTGATTTAGACTTTCCAGATGAGTGCGTATACTACATCGAAACCCAACCTTCTATCTCTGAGTGTCCCTGGTACACTGATATCATTAATTATATCATGGACCATACATACCCAGAAGGAGCTACACTGCAACAAAGAAGGCGGTTACGTATTATCATAGCCAAGTACGTCATTATAGAGCAAGTACTCTATCGAAAAGCGTTCGATGGAATGCTCCTAAGATGTGTCGACATAGAAGAATCCAAGAATATTCTCCATGAATCTCATAGTGGAATATGTGGAGGCCACTTCGGTGGCCATGCCACCACTCGAAAAATACATCGAATGGGCTATTTTTGGCCCACTCTAGAACATGATGCAAGTAGAGTTTGTATGCAGGTGTCATAAGTGCCAAGAATTTTCCCATGAGATCCACATGCCGACACAACCTCTGCAACCAATCGCTACTCCATGGCCCTTTTCTACATGGGGCCTAGATTTGATAGGGAAATTCTCTCCCTCATCTACAGATGGCCATAATTTTATAATCACGGCCACTGAATATTTCACCAAGTGGGTAGAGTCTATGCCTCTTACTACTGTACCTAGTTATGTAATCGCCAAGTTCATTTTAAACCAAATCATTTGCAGATACGGTATCCCGAAAATCATTATCTCCGATAATGGAACTTCTTTTAAGAATGAAGAGGTTCGCGAGCTATGCAAAAATTTAAGATAAGCCATCATACGGCTTCCTTGTATTACCCTCAAGCCAGACGGACAGTTTGAAAGCGACAAACAACAAGACACTGAAATTCATTCTTCTTAAAATTGTGAAAGAAAACAAATGAGATTGGCATTTGAATTTATATCCGGCCTTGTGGGCCCACCGAACCTCAATAAGAACACCAACGGGAGTAACTCCTTTCTCACTAGTGTTCGGGGCAGAGGCAGTTCTCCCACTCAAGGTTGAAATACCCAGTCTCCGCATTTCATTACAAGGGATTTTGGATGAAGACGCTTACAGAGAAGCACGTATTTCTCAACTAGAAAGCCTAGATGAAACTAGGTTAGATGCTGAACAACGACATAGAATCTATGCTGACTAGATGTGCCGACAGTACAACAAGAAGGTCTATGAACACGACATATACGAAGGGGATCTAGTTCTAAGACTAGACAACCGGATCAACAAGAAGACCGGTGAAGGAAGGAAATTCCGGCCCAAATGGTTGGGCCCATACCGAGTCATGAAGGACTATGGAAACGGTGCATACCTCTTATGTATGCTAGAAGGTGAGGAATTTGGCGAAACAGTCAATTCCCTTCACCTCAAGTGGTTCTACGCATAAGCAGCTAGCACTACTTATATATATTTACATTGCATCTTCATATAGATTAAGATCATTTTGTCCACTTGTCTCTTACATAAATGGTGATCAAGGAATCTATTCTCAAAGCAATTCATAGCAAACTCATGATGTTGTTGGCATAAACTCTTTAATCATACCTCTCCATTTTCATGATATCATCAAATTATCTCAGAATCTTTTATCAAATAAAGTCAGACATGACAAAGTCTTAACGGTAACCATACCAAGATCTACAAGTTTATTCTCGCTTTGATTTCTTCTTAGGGCAGGTGTCTTGCCTATGGTCTGTTCTAGAAGCTTCATGGTGTCACATCTATCCCATATGTATATCTCTTTGGAAATAAACACATACTGACATTTTACTCAAATAAACAAGTCAAAAAGTGATTAAACAGAAAATTTTAATTTTACACATTTCCTTGCCCCACCAACCTTCGGTGATGAGCTTTCGTCTCTTACTAGTGACGTAGGGTTGGGAAGGGATGGAAATGCCCTTACTCGCCTATACCTTGCCCACGGTGATAAACCCACGCTTCTTACTAGTAGCGTGGGGCAAAGTGTAGGGGGTCCTCTTGACAAATAAATGCAAATGATCATACGCAAACAATTCAAACTTTGAAACTTTGAGTCAAAAACAAATGAATCAGATGTTCAAAATTCCAAGAGAGTTAAAATCCTAAAAACCCATATTTTGTCTACTATGTGGCCATCTACGGATCTAAGTCTAGATAAACCGCAAAGTAAGTTGCATTCTAAACTATGAAGTCACTCGGGTAGAGTAAGCTTGTAGCTTCCAATTTGGTTCCACTAAAGCTTTGTCTGTCTTTCATCACTATCATTTCAGCTACACCTCATAACTTGTGCCCTTTCTAGCTCTCGGTGATGAGCCCTCGCATCTTACTAGTTGCATGGAGTTAGGAGTGGGGCAAGTTAATCTGTTCATCATACTGGTTATATTCATCACTTTGCAAAACAAACATGAGATATCAAAAATTGCTTATGGAAGCTAAGATTCAAAATCACATTATATCTACATATATCAGCATCATGAAATACACAAAAGGAAACAAACATTTGCATCATTTGTTCTCCATTGCATACATTCTAAAAAGCATATAAACATACATCGTAGTATACACAAAGAAACTGGAAATAGAAAGGAAACCATGAGTGCCAAGATTTTGATCCAGAACGAATGCATATATATAAATGATCAAAGTTTATATACAATGCCATCATGCACTAAGCATGGTCAAAACACTCAAAGAGCCCGGGATATACAAAGAATATATAATACAAAATACACGAGAGCTAAGTGGCCTCTCAGTCCCTACGCGACCCCTCTGAAGGTGCATGTCCATGCCAGGACTCAGCTTTGCCGGCGCTGCGAATGTACGGAGGGCTCAGGATCCCGAGGAGCAGCCGCAGTCTCACCGCGAGAACAACTTCTCATAAGACGCTCAGCCATCCTATAGCCTACTAGCTCTGTGCGGAGGGTCGAAACCATCCGGCCACGTGCCGGGCGGGAGTGAAAACATCGGGTATGTCTACCGGCGGTGAGGGCTCCCCAACGTCTACGAACATCTCTGCACGGGTCTATCCATGGGGATCATCAGGGAATTGGTACATACCCTGCGGATCAAATCCCGCCACTCATCAACAGTCTCTGCAAACAAAGGAGAAAACGAATTAGAAACTAAGCAAGAGGCTAAAAGATACAAAATAGCAACTAAGGAGAGCCTACAAATAAACATTAAAAGGGAGAAAGGGTAACTTACTCGGATCACCAGGCCTCCAGGATGGGTCAGCTGGGGCCGGCACCTACCGCAGATGCCGCTGCCGACTGAGGGGCTGCTCCTATGGCAGGAGCAACATGTCACCTGCAACGGACTCATCCTCTCCACCATGGCCCTGGGAGAGTGGCTCCTCTAAAACTAGAGTATCCCTCTCTACACTCTGCTCAGCCCTCTCTGCCTGCATGATATCCTGAGTGTCATGCCACTCAGGATCGCTGTCATCGGTCTCCTCCTCTGTTCCTCCCTCTGTGAACTCCTCAGACTCGGAGTCAATGTCAATAGGGTCATCGCTGCTATGAGCAGGACCCACATCAATCTGAAGCAAAGATGCAGAGAGGCACCTTGGCTCTCCCTAAAGCACGAACTATCCTCCTGGCTGCAATAGGAATGCCAGGAGTGACCACTGTCCAACCTCGTTCTCTAGGCCCCCCTCTGGCCTCGTGAACTAATCTGTAGACTGGTGCCACTGGGGGAAGCATACCCATATATGGTAGGCCAAACTGCTGAGGAACCCGGCCAAAGGGGTGCGCCTCCACTCGTCCCACTCTATCAATGAGCTGCCCTGTGGTGGAGCAGGAGATCAAAGTAAGAGTCTCCTCGCCCCATATGCCCACCATGGTCTGATATGGTGTCGCCTCCATGTTGGCAGTAGTCAGGGAGGCAACTGGCTGATGAGGTGCTCTAAGCACCGACATGTCTGTCCATCTGGCTGCCCTAACAGCTCCAGGATCTGCCACCTCCACACCCCTGCCATAGGGGATGAAATGCTCATAAACCCAACTCATGACTAGAGTCGGGTGGCTCAATGACTACCCCTGTAAACGGACCACCCTATATAGATCATGGTAAGTGGTCCCAAGAATGTCTGCTCCCCAAGCGTATATCCGACCGTGCCCCTCTATCTGTGCAATAATGGGGGCCCAACAGTATAACAATGTGTCCCCTCCCTTGTCCCCGATCAATCTCGAGGCAAGGATCCCCATGATGGCCTGTCAAAATATGGGGATGGGAAAAGAAGGAATGGATCGAACTCTCACCCCCTTCTTCGACCCCGTGGAGATGGCTGCATCTCCCATATAAGTCACCCACGTGTAATCTGTGCCCGTGAGCCTGCTGTCTCCAAAGTGAGTCACCTCCCAATGATCGGGACCCCCAGAATGTGGTAGACATCCTCCAATGTAATGGTCCACTCGCCACGGACCCCTGGCAATCGGAAGGTGTTCCGATCTGCATCCCAGTAAGAGAACAAGTCACAAAGGATGTGACTAGATGGTGCAACATGGGGCACGCGCGATATGCGCAATATGCCAGCCCTCTGAAGTGTGTCCTCCTCATCATGTGAGAGGGCATCTAATACCCCTGGGAGCCAATCACACTCCCTCTCTCTACTCCATCGGATGTACTCCTCTCTAGCCTACATAGACCCAAAAACACACAAAACAAAGTAAGTTAGCATCCAGGCAATACTGAGAAAGTCATAAAAACACGTAGAAATGCTAAAAATACAAACACAATCTCAAAAATAGGTTCTTTTTACATTCTGTGCAAAACCGCCGCCCTGAGCAGGGAGGCAGTTTTGTAACCGCCGCCTTAAAGGTGGTGGTCGTGTAACCGCCGCCCGGCCGGGCGATGGTCGTGGTCCGAAAACCCACGTGGGTTTTTAACCTAAAAAGGCCTGAAAAGTGCAAAAAACGACCATTTAACCTAAAAATAGAACACGCTTGATGGCGCCCCCATAGGTGGACCTATTAACACTAGCATTTTCAAAAATCCCCCATTACAAAGAATTCAACATTTCAAATTTAAGGGGGTAAAAAAATAAATCTGAAGAAAACTAACCTATGATCGCTGAGGTCGATGTTCCACACGTGGAGGCATGATCACTATCTCGCTGCGAATGTTTTGAATCTACTCACACAAGAAACCATCACCGTGGGTCCCAGAGCTCAAAATCAATCAAATCGAATCACGCAAATGAATAGGAAAATGGGCCCACTTTCATATATATAGCACTTTTCTGTTTCGTTTTAAAATGACTTTTCACAAGTTTGGAGTCTTTGATGGAGGTAAGTTCCTATCCCCCCGCACAAATGGTACATTCTCATTCCTCGTTATTCTTAGCATTTATTTTTCAAACTATTGTATCTATCTGCACTTGAGTTCTCTTTTCATTTTGCAGGTAGTGGGAATTTTGGATGGCGTCATTTCAACACACAGACATGTCAAGTATAACTTCTAACTTCCCATCTTAGACCCATCATTTTACGCCTCTTCATGGCTAAAACGCTTCTCCGAGGGGGCAATATGTACGTACCCAAAATTGTAAGGTACTGTACTGCTGGAACAACGTAACAAGTGCCCCAATGATGATACAGGTCTCCTCGCAAGGTGTTTGGGATCCGGAAAATCTCTCCGAGTGTGCGTTAACATCCCGCATGCCCCGCTTAGCCCCGCGTCCTTTGTTTTTCCTTTTTCCCCTCTTTTCTTGGCCTTTTGCTCTTTGATGTGAAACCGCCGCCCGCATGGGCGGCGGCGGTCGTGATGCCGCCTGTGATCGGGCGGTGGTCTCATGCTTGCCCCCCGCTCTCAGGCGGTGGTCCTTTACGTGTTTTCCAGTAAAGCGGTGACTCACGTAAAAATCAATGTTTCACTAACTTTCCTTGCCGACTTAGGCTTGCATTTATGTTTTTGGTCCCTTGGAATAGTGTTTGGCCATTGTTTATAGTTTTAGAGTTTAGTTTGGTTTTGATCTTTGGGTGAATGAAAAGCTATAAATAAATGGTTTGTGCACAAACAAATGGTTTGCCCCTCATTCACTTTCATGCTCTCATTTTCATAGTTCAGTCTTTTATTCTGTTTAGAAGCCATAGTTTTAATTCTTTACATGCTTAGTTAGCATTGTTCAGCTATTGGTAAGCCACATACCCATCTTGTGCAGCGATACTGTTATTTCACCCAATCCATTAGAGTAGAATATCTTAGGAAGCCATTAAAGTTGCAGGTTTTGCTCTTCAAATAGGGTAGTTTCGAGTTCGGACGCTTTATGTTACATGACTACATGATAAATCCCATTTAGGAATTGCATAAGCCAAGCTCATGTACTCTTGCGCTATCCCTCTCCTACTCGCATTATATTCAGTGTGCATTCTGAGCTACCTTTGTCCCAAAACCTACTTCCATTGATGCTAGCATTACACGCTTTTCTGGATTCACGTGAACACGAAAGAACGAGGAGATCACACTGAGGGGACAAGATCACACACACCATCGGATTCACCACTGTTATGTGGAATCCAGGTTCTAGCTTTCAAAGTTATAGTTAGAATCATATCAAATAGAGTTGATAATTGCTTCATTTCAGTAAATTCTATTCTCAATATTGCCGGGAAGTCATTTGTGATGATTGATAGTTTCTGAGAAACTATGATTCACTCCTCACTTCTGAGGTAGGATCGAGAATCTTATAGATAGATTAGATGAGCTATTTTATTTGTTTAGAATAAATCTACAAATTACACAGGCAAATAACTACACTCGGTTATTTTGTTTGTTTTAAATTGTTATTTAGTTGTTATTTCTAGATACGTTTAAATAGTTGCTTTTCTTAAATTCTTAAAAAGTTTCTCAGAAAAATAGAAGTTATATATGTTTTAGATTTATTCCACGTAGTTTAAATTTACTTTGTTACAGTTAGATTTACATTTTGTTTTGTATGACAATCACGGGACCTAGGGAGCCCAGGGAATACGTATTTGAGACAATCGTGACTCGACCAAACCTCATCACAGAATAGTTGACATAGACCAGAACCTTAGAATACAAGTCTTCCAAACAACAATGATTTACAACTGATCAACTCTCAGTTGAGAGGATTAAATATAGAAGACGACCAAGCACACACGTTTTGGTCAAATCAACCGAACTACAGATTACCTAGGTAAACATTCACATAAGCGAAGAAGGGTTCGAAAGAGAACAAACCTTTGGTTGTGATCCTTTGGTCCCATAGCCAGATGTAGGAGACACTCTCACAGACATAGATACTAGTTTAAGGATCCAGGTTGCACGAACGCCTGTAAGGTACTCTGAGAAGATCACACAGTTATTGATCCTAAATATAGAAGCTGAGAAAGCATATGATTATTAGATACTAGGGATTAGGACTTGATTTCGTACATGACCATAGCAGGACCGCAACAACCAAGAGTCTACGGTTGTGATCCACAAATCCCATAGCCTAACGAATCCACAAGTCAATCAGATATAGACACTGGCCTACGCACACTAGTATTCCAGTCCACTCCACTTCCACCCATCATCATCGAACAATTATCCTTACTAGATATAGCGGCTAACAAAGCTAGAGAATTCTGGACTAGGCCAGAGAATCGTCCGTAGAGTCGATTGTATTCACCATCCACCATATGACCTTATCTGGAAACATACATGAAACTATCACTGGTCATTTTCCACGTATTCCACAACCCATAGATCGAATCACTCCAGAAATCGATATTGATTGGAACCTTCGAGCAGTCATCCTTGCTGATCGATCTATCACACTAGTCCAGGTTAGAAGGGCCTTCTTTGCCTTAGATTCACAAATTCCACTAGTGCTTGTCGAAGATATTAGATTGCCTAACTAGTCTGTCTGCATCCCACGAAGATTCCATCCCCACCGGCTGTCTCGGCACTACCTCGGGAGTTCGGGTACGCGGAAGAGTTACCTGTAGATTCCCACGCTCACTTGTCACTTTTCCGGCGTACAATGACCTTCACAAGCATCATGTTGTTTGAGGTACTAGAATCTATTACGTAATTATTCAAGACGCATTCTCCAACAAGAAGGGAGACATAGAAAGTATCAACCTTGTAGGTCTTAGATGTGCTCAAGGAAAGAATATTTTGTGAGGGAGGCGTAGGTGGGTTTGGCAACATGCCTTTGGTGCTAGGAGCCATGACATATGGTTTTGAACTACCACTCCTAATATATTGGACAAATCTCTCAAACTATTCGAGCGAGTTTGTAAATATTTGATTTGATAATTTGTACTTTGGCTTTGTTTGCATACTCTATGAATTCAAAAGGAGAAGATGTGGACGAGGGTGATGAAGGGACTGATTTTAGATTTAGGACAGGTTTGGAAGAAAGAATAGATTTTTGGGGAATAAAGGGAATTTTGAATGGTACATTAGGAGCTTTCAAAGTACTAGATTTTACAGGAGTATATTTAGATTTAGAATTGGGAGAGGCATTGGAAGACTTACTTGGGATTGCGGGAACCTTCTTACTTGCTATAGGATCAGGTTATAACAATGAAGACTCCATGTAAGGTGGAAGTGGAGATCCTCAACTGATTATTTTATTTCTGATTCGTTATAGGAGGATCTTGGTATTATTTTTCTTAGCAGATGTGGAGGAAGAAGCTCCATTTTGAGATTGGGAGCAAGTAAACACAATGCATGAGAAACTCGGTGCCTCTTCACCATCATTATCTTTACTCCCTGAATGATATTCAATGAGTCCATTTTGAGTGTCACCACCCACTTCTTCTGTCTCTAGGAAATTTTGGCCTTCACTTTCTTGTTCGAGCCCTTCCTTGTCCTCTTTTATTCTACCACTTGTATTGATGGGTGAATCCTCCAAGGAAAATATTTGAGGTACCCCAGAAATCAGATTCCTACTATTTATTTGAGGTGATATTTGTTTGAAAAATTATCTCTTTATCGAAGATATTTCATTCGCCATTTTTTGCAAGAAAGGATCAATTCTTTCATCTCCAGGACGTCAACCTTTACCCTTTAAGGGATTCTTGGTCTTTCTAGATAAGATGAGATAATCATCAAGCTCAATAGCCAATCTTTGCACTTCTGCGATATTCCTTGGTTGAACTCTTTTAGGAAAAAATCTACCTCCAGTGTTTGAGGATGAATAAATAATAATTTGACATTAGTTTTAAATGGTGAATCCTCTTACGGTATCCTATGGAGCAACTAGTCAAAATGAGCAATAAATTCTCTCATAGTTTAATTTTATTCTTTCTTCATTTGCACCAACCTGGACCAAGAGATCTTGATAGTCTTTGATTGATTTAAATCTTTCCTTGAACTTGCTCTTGATGTCATTCCAACAAGTGACGGATCGGTGGGTAAGAGGTAGAACCATTATGTGTTAGGTTGTGGAGCTGTTTTCATGTGAGAAAGTGTTGAAGACTATACAATAAGAGTATGTACACTTTCCATAGTTGTCTTGCCATGGTTTGGGGGCATAGCCCCGATTTTTTTTTTTGCCTTAAAACATGCCCGATATACCGGGAAACGTGCTTTTCTCATATGGGCGGGATTTTGACCCATAGGTTTATGGGATGGTTTTGGCCCATGGTTTTGATACCCACGATTTTGTAAAATTGCTTAAGTATTTATCTATTTATATGGTTTTATGCATATGGTAGGTAATATAAAAACATTGCAGATGTGTTTTGAATTCGGGTGTGAATTCTGTAGATTTTGTTGAGCATAGCTCCAAATAGATATGGGTATTGTATTAAGAGAGTGGTGGCTTGTAATAAAATATGAGCAAGTGATTCTTGGTGGATGTAGCCCAAATTGGGTGAACCACGTTAAATACTGTCTCTTTGTGTTGTGTTATTTTATTCTACAATTTTATTTGAGATCTGTAATATTTTCTACATATTAGTTTCTACTGTTGTGATTATGTGAGGGATTATTCCACATATTTTATCCCTTATATCCTAACATTTTGTTGTTTTTTCTTGGAGATATTCCACAAACAATCTTACTACAACATCCTCATGTATAACTCCAAGAATTCTGCAAGATGTGGTGAAAGGGGTGATGTGTTCTTTAGGATGATGTGTGTTGTCACCTTTGAACTTTGGAAAGTTCTTATGGGAACCTATTGGTAGATCATGAAGAGGTGGTTCAAGAGTGAGCGGGCATGTATTTCTTCCCCATGGAATAATGGGTTGAGGTCTTTCTACTTCGTTCACCATTGTTGTTTCCACTTGACTTCTACTTTGGAAAGTTATTCTTCAAATTCTTCTTTTGGTTTTAGTGCTGAAATTTTTGTAATAGGAATATGAAAAGACACTATGGAATATGAAAGGTCACTTGTAAGAATTAACAATGTGTCTTTTAGCAATGGATTTTTGTCAACTCCAATTTTGTTTTTTTGTTTTTTGATTTTTTGGTATTTTAGATCTTTTTTTTTTTTTTAATTTTTGGACCTTGTGGCCGTATTTTGGGTGCAGATGCTACTAAATCTTCCCCATGGTGGGTGCCAAAAACTATTGGTGAGGATGGAAAAATACGTGGGTTTCTTACCAATGCTCTAGGAATCTATGTCCCTCTACTTAAACAGTGCAACTATCATATATGCATCCATGAGTGATGTGAGTTTTTTTCTGGTTGGCCTTGCAACCTGGGCATCCAACGAGGGCACTCCACATGACCCTGCAGAAAAGCTATCAATTTCTTGTTAAAGAAGACTTTGTATGTAAAGTGGGAAAGGGGAGTGAGAAATGAGATAGGATAACTAATGTTACAGGTAGAAAATTAGATTCCTACACACACTAGTTAAAAATTTCAACACATGTATTTATGAGAAGAAATAACTCTGCAAATAACAATAAGACTGATTATAATTTATGAGCACAAAGTATCAATAAATCCATTAAAAAGGCTATAAACCCCTTCTTCTTGAATTGATTTCTTAAACAAAAGTTTTACATAGTGTGAGGATGAAGGAAAACTAGTGAGGGGAAATGGAAGAAAACAGATATCCTTTGTTCTCTCAAAGTACAATACACTCTTGAGTTTACAAAATCAATCACCAACCCTTTGAAATGGGAATGGCTTTACAATTTATAGGAAGAGAAAAGAATCTTCATATAACCCCCAATAACTCTTCGTATGTCTCAACATGACTTAAGAATCTTCGCCTTCTTAGGAAAACATTAAGTCCCTTTTTATAACATAAAGGTGACTTATTACATTAGGAACATTAAGACATACAAAAAGTGCAACCCCAATGCAAAATTAGAACATTGAGAAGAGAGAGAAAGTTGGGGAGAGAGAGAGAGAGAGAGAGAGAGAGAGAGAGAGAGAAGAAAGAAGAAGGAAGAACAATGTTGACGAAGAACCTACCTCCGAAAAAGTCTGTTGATCCTTCCAGATGACTCAATGGAATGCTCCGATGTGATGAACTCTAAATCCCTAAACTTTTTCCACATTAAGAAACTCCTTGGATGACTTACTGAAAAAAATTGGGTTAAGTGTTTAATAACACTATTGAATGACATCATGATGACCAAAAACATGACTCACAAATATCCCTTTCAAAGAGATATGAGTTCAGAACTGATACTACCAAGTTGAATGAATTATTTCACGATGACTACAACTTCCACCCGACACATGATACTCCTGACTTGAGCCATGAAGTGAGTGTCGAGAGACATTGTCAAGTTCCCTAAGATGGATCTTGAATGCCCTATGTGAAATACTCATGGATGATCCCGAATGATGATGTTGACCTGAGTAATCATCCCCCTATGTCCCTTTGTGCCAAAACTACACTTTGAGTGTGATTTACCATTAATAGAAGGTGTACAAAATAGAGGCTTACTATTTTTAGTAAGAGGTGATTTTTTCCTCTTGTTGACCATCCCAATGAGATGAACTTCTTCATTCACTCCCGTGCACATTGCCTTTTCCTCGGCCACTTCTTGGGGTGAATTACTATTTTTAGTAAGCATCCATTTAGAGAACATACTATTTTTAGTAAGTGGTCATTTTCACTATTTTCCGCTCGAAAAATCATTCGACTTCTTGGCGACCTTCGGTGCACCTTTGCTTTCACCACAATTGATTTTGATGATGAATTTCCAAACATAATAAGTTTATACAAGAAAACTTACTTTTTTAGAAATTGGATTTCTAGCACTCGGTTTGCAATGGAACATATTTATTTATACTTGGATCTTCGTTGGGTCACGTCCTCGAATTTCACTTGATTTTGACAACTAGAATGCTTGGAAATAAAATTTAGAATTTTCACCTAATAGTGACTTGGCATGAAGTTGCCATAACATGACCATTAATGGAGCTCAAAATTTAAAGGTCTGGTTTTTGTCTCCGATCATGATGAAATCATCTCTGTTGCGATAGGTTTTTGTTTGGATTATGTGTGCAAGTTTTTAGCTCATTTCCATTGTCAGATTAATGGGAAATCCGACGAATGTGAGCTAAGTGCGAAATGGGATTTTGTTGGAACAAAACATTGGGGCACCATTTGACCTCATATTTGTTGCATCTTGATTTTCTTGAAAAATGGGGAATCTTGCAAAATATGGCATCTCAATCTGTTAAACAGTTTGAAAGATATTAACAATTCTTCGTCAGGCGACTTCGAGGTTTTCTTCGAAAAAACTTTGTTTCTCTACCATTTTGATATGTTATTTTAGCAATTTTTTGTGTATTTTGGTATTTTTAGATGACTAATGATTTGATGGTGTTGATCAAATGTGAAAAATATTACTTTTAGATCTGGTGAAAATCTGGTAGAGTTTCGACAACATATGGAGGTGTGGGGGAAAAATGGCCAAAAAGAGCTAAGTGTCATATTTATAGTGTGTAAATGGAAGGAGGGAGAGGCGAGGGTGAATTTTTGTGTGCCTTTGGCCAAAGGGATGAAGTGGACATAAATTTTGATTTCATACCTCATCACGACACTTGTCGATCATTCGTGCAAGGAGAGGGAAAGCTCAAAATTAGCTCTCGGGGGCTTAACTAGCAAATGGGAGGTCACATTGGTGTTCTGGGGGCTAAAAAAGGGTTGGGTGAATTTTTTTGTCCCCTATGTTACTTTTTTAAGGGATGAAAGGGACATGAAATCCCACCAGGCTCCTGGTGCTGACACGTGTCCTCTTGAAAAATTGGCTAAGTGTTAAACCTTGAGAGTGAACTTGTGAAGGTCATATCTAGAGTTCCCGATAGAGTGTTTTGGAAAAATTTTATATTAATTTGACTTAAAATGACATTTTGAATCCAATGGTGGGGTATCAGCTCTTGATTCCTCCATTTAATCCCTAAAAATAGATTTTTGATCTAGCTCGCTAGTTAAGCATGGAAAAACTAGATATAAACCTAATCCTCCTATGTGTTGTGAAAGATATGATTTCACCATATTATGTATATTTTAATTCCATTTATGAAGATGTATTTTTTGACTCCTAACTCCATCTAGATCTCCCAAGATCACTTCCCAAATCTCAACAAATCTTTTGACCCTATGCACTGCCCAGGCCTGTGAACCCTGTTTTTAATGAAAGCGCCCAATTCCTCTAAATATTTCTTGAATATTCCAAAATAAATTCCTTGATATTATTATACCTTTGATTCACCTCCATATTGGTTTTTTCTCCTATGTTCCACTCTATGGGTTTTCTTTAGTCTCGGGAAGGTCGGTGGTGGCCCTTCCCACAACTGCCAAAAAATAACATTCTTCAAGAACTCCTAAAATCACCTAGGGGGATTGAATTGAATTTCCTTACTTACCTAGGGGACTCATTTAACATCCACTAAGGGGTCATTGGAATGATTGGGTAAGGCCGGTCTTTGAGGATGGGTAGAATTGTGGTGTCTTGGAAAGGTGAAACTTGAAAGTTTTGACACAGGGGTATCATTGTCATGCTTGAAAATTGTAAATTTTATTGTTGCAAATTTGCATGAAAACATTCTGTGAGGAGTTGAAGTTGAATCTAAAAAACTTAGGATAGATCTACCAATTAAAGCAATAGGGGTGTTGTCGGAGCTTACATCAAAGGATATGAGATGTATTTGAACTTAGGAACTTAGCAATGGGGTGTGATGTCGGTGATGTCGTGGAGCTAAAATACCATTTTCATGTGGAGGGACCCAATGAGGTTTTTATAAGTGATACCATGAAATCTTATGAGGATGGGCTCATGAATGATGTCTGAAGTGTGAGGTCTGCAACAAAATATATAATGGTGAAGGCTTCCTTTAGAGCTCACTACTATGTATTAGGGCTTGGATCAAGGGCGAGACTATGAAGGCCTTTTCACAAATCAATATTTGTAAAACCAACTCAATAGAGGTGTGAGAGGCCTTTTCTTGTAGACTGAAATAGATCTTCCAAGGAGGCACAAAACTAACACAATGAAAAAAAAGTGATTCCAATACAAAGACATCGATGTAAAATGAATCATGGTGGATGCGGAAATACATAGGGAACCGAAAAAAAAAAATGTTACGGATCGAGCTATTAATGCAAGTTTGGTCTAATTTCAAATTGTAAATCATAGGGGTTGCATCTAGGTAGAGAAAATTTTCCTTTTTTTTGTTTTCTTCAATACTGTTACAAGTATTTTATTTCCTATAAATCTAAAACACATAGAAAAGCGTAATTATTTATATATATATTTTGATTTTTGAATGAAAAAGGAACAAGATGGAGTGAATAAACTATGAATAGAATGGAAAGGATGGAGAGTGAGAAGCATGTAGGTGAATGATGAATGCCACAAGTTTATATAGGTCTGCACTACAAAACTACTGGAAATATGTAAGAAAGGGTGAATGGAAAAAATGACATTTGCACGTGGGCTACACTGCATAGCCATTAAACCATTTTGAGGAAAAAAACTTGAATGGAGGGTAAACAGAGAGGTTCAGAGCCTGCTCTGATACCACATGTAAATGGAACCCCATTTCTCGAGAAGAGAAAGGCTCAAATGTGTAGAAGCACGAATCAATCAACCATCTTCACTTAAGAAAATAATAGGATACATTACAAATATATAGGCCCATACTATTCTAACTCATATAACAACTAGATTTATTTTAGATAGGTTGTTCTAACAACCTATATTCTCCCCTATCCCTAAAAATATCTCACACTATTCCTACGTGAGTTTAAAAACTCACTTACATTATTTGAATAATATGCTCCACATATTAAATACACACACACAAAAATTAATATTTAATAATGTGGGCAACTAAATAATGCACCCATGTTAGGACTATTTCCTAACATTTCCCATTAATTATAACATGGGGAGAGAACACTCTTGGATTAATGATCTTTGGTTGGCCTTGTTTCTTGGATTCTTTGTTGACTTTTGAGATCCCCGATTTGCATTTCCACCCCTCAATTAAAAACCCCTTGGATGTCGGTTTCCATCGATAATGCATCCTAAATTATCCTATTTACATTTTCTTTTCAAAAATATCCCTTTTTACCTCCTTACAAAATATTGTTCCCTTTTGAGAAAAAAATATAATCCCCCTCTATATATATTAAAAATCATGGCTATTTAAGAAATAATGAAAATATATCCTACTTGATTTTAGGGTTAAGGCTCGAATTCATGATTTACATATGTGTCTCTAAGTTGAAAGGGCTATGTGTTGGATACACCATTTTTGTGAGGATTTGGAAGAAAATCTCAACAACTTGGGATGAATTGACCAATCGAGAGCATGAGGGGTGTCATTGGAGCTCATAGCCAAAGGAGATTAGACTTATTTGAACTCATGATCCGAGTAGCGATGTGTGATGCTAGTGATGTTGTGGAGCTGGAGATACCATTGTTGTGTGGAGGAACTACCAATGAGGTTTTTCTAGAATTGATACCATGAAATATTTTGTGATGGGATCATGAATGATGTAGGAAGCCACGAGGGCCACAACAAAAGAGATAATGGAGCTCGCTACTATAGAATGGGGCTTGGATCGAGGCCGAGACTATGAAGGCCTTTTCACAAACCAATATTTCTAAAGCCAATTTAATGGAGGTATGAGAGGTATATTCTTATAGAATGAAATAGATCTTCAAGGAGACACCAAGCTAACACAATGAAAAAATTTGATTCCAATACAAAGACATCAATGCAAAATGAATCATGGTGGATGTGGAAATACACAAGGCACAAAAAAACAAATCCGATTTGGATCGAGCTATTAATGCAAGTTTTGTTTTCTTTCAAATTGTACAACATAGGGGGTTGCGTTCAAGCAGAGCATGTGGTTGCACCCGGAGAAAAAATTTCCTTTTTTTTTTTTCTTCTTACATTACAAGTCTTTTATTTCCTACAAATATGAAACACATGAAAACTATAATATATATATATATATATATATATATTCTAATTTTGAATGAAAAATGAACATGATGGAATGAATAAGCTGTGAATAGAAAGGAAATGATGGAGAGTGAGAAGAAAGTAGGTGAATGATGAATGCCACAATTTTGTACGTGGTTTGTACTACAAAAATACGACAATATGCAAGAAAGGGTGAATGGAAAAAATGGCATTTGCACGTGGGCTACACTGCATAGCCATTAAACCATTTTAAGGTAAAAATAATTTATTAGAGGGAAAACAAAGAGGTTGAGCCTACTACGATACCACATGTAAATGGAACCCCATTTCTGGGAAGATCTAAAGGCTCAAATGTGTAGAAACATGAATTAATCAATCATATTCAATTAATCAAATAATAGGATACATTACAAATATATAGGCCCATACTATTCTAACTCATATAAATACTAGCTTTATTTTAGATAGGTTGTTCTAACAACCTATATTCTTCTCTATCCCTAAAATATATCACTCACTATTCTTACTTGAGTTTAACAACGCACTTACATTATTTGAGTAATATGTTCCACATGTTAGATACACACACACACAAATTAATATTTAATAATGTGGGCAACTAAATAATGCACCCATGTTAGGACTAATTCCTAACACTTCACTATATGTGGATATTGTTTGTACATGTCCTAAAAAACTTGTAATGACTTGTAATAAGTGAAAACCCTAGATACCTACAATACCCTTCATAAAATCATTAGATAATAAAAGGAGAAATGAAAAATGGAGATTTGGATGTACGAGATAAGGAAAAACAAGCTGATCACGGGACTTAAGATGATTCATTTTGAGAAAACAATTTGAAAGTACTTCGGCGTATGACCATAAAACTATTACACAACCTTTCCTTTCTTTTATATAATCTTAAACTCTATTATAGAGCCCTAAAAATTTTGTATTGATGCTCTGTAACCTTTTTACCCTTCGCTTGTATAGAAATATGATTCATTGTATGTCACTCTTTGGTTATGATAAAATGTAATATCCTAGCCTAATCTAATGAAAGTTTGTAGTAAATAATCAATAAATAAATGGAGGAAAATAAATCAACCACACTAAGTAATAAAAATATAAAAACCTAATGTGTAAAGAGGGTTTGAAGATCCTTAACTGATTCAAAGATGCCACGGGATTATATCATAGTGAAAATCGACTAAATAGAATGGGAGACCATCACATAGGAGCTTGAGAAAATGTAGATCCAAGTGATTTGACTAGGTGGGGTGCCTAGAAAAGGGATAGGGGCACACAGGGTTCCCTGGTCACGTGTGGTAAGTCTAGAGTCCAATTTCACAGAGTCACCAAATGATGTGAAGCCTTTATTTCTTTTTTGTGTGTATTTCACACTTAATGCACTCGATGTCACTGTAAACCTATAATAAAGGAATAACCTGCAAAACCCCAAAAAAATATCAAAACCCTAAAAAATAAAGATGTATATAAAGGGGTTGGAGTGTCCTCATCTTCCAAATTGATAGATTGATCACTAAGAATTGTACTACATCTCAGACCCAATGTAAATATGTGTGTGTGTGTGGAATTGTGCCCTAGGTTTCTCTTGTGCCAGTCACACTTTGTGAAGTAGAGAGAAAGTAACTAGATGTAGAATGTAAAAAATGTGTGCATGGAAACAATAGAATCCCCTCCTATGAAGTGTGATGTAGATGAACCAACCTTGTGTGCTTTGTGATGGAGCTAGATGGATACAAATGTAGCTATAGATGCCTTTGATGGATGCAACCTTAGGTGGTGATAGCTAGTGCTTAGTGCTTGGTCCCTTATTATGATCACATAACTTTATATTTATATGATTCCCTCACTTGAAATTTGTAATTAATCCCAAAAATTCCGACTACCAAAAATATAAGGTGCTTAAATGGCTAAAAAGGACCCAAAAAGTGATAGCAAAGTGTAAAGAGGACAGGGGCACCTAGAGGGGATAAGGGCACTTGATGCTTATGTCTTGGTTGGGTGCTCTATTCTAGAAAAGGTGAAACTAAAGTATTAAATGACACACTGGGCCAATAAAGGTGAAATACCTAAAGTAGAAAATAGAAAGCAACGAAAGATGACCAAAGACATGGGTTAGCCAGTACTCTTCTTTCTTAGGAACCATGCAAATAGTAGTATGTGATTGAGAGTAAATAATGACTCAAAGTGTTTGATTTTGTGTCTACAGTCTTATTTTTATATCCTCAAAAAAACCTATAATGATCTGTAGCAAGTGGAAACAATATATACCTACAATACCATTCATTAAAGCATTTGATAAACAAGGAGAAATCGACATGTAATAGGCTAGAATTCCTTTAGAAGTCAACCCTTACCAAACCAATCCAAGTGTTGAACTTCATGCCCTTAAATGGGATCAAACTTCATGAATTTATTGTAGGTGTATGTGTAAGTGTGAATATGATCTAAGACAACCCCATATATGTTCCATCATGTCTCTTGACACAAAGATAATGGGCTAACTATAGAGTAGAAAATGTAGACAACATGGTAGTATTTTGATGTGGTGTTCTTTAAGCTGCTAGACTAGAACCTTTTATCCTATAAAGACCTTTGATAAGGTTTGGAGTTCCTTTTATCTTGCTAATACATGGCTCTAGGACATTTACATGCTTGGAAATGGAGGAATTTAGAATCTTTGACTTGGATGAGTGCTTCAAAACTATAATATTGACTGCTCTAAATGATGTAATGAAATTACTTAGATAGATTTGAATATCAGAGCACTATAACACTAAATAACACCAAAATGTAGAGAAATGATCACAAGATGCAAGTAGAATAACTTATCCACTTTGAGGGGAAACCTCCAAACCATACAATAAGACTTGAGTGCTTAATATGATGATCAATTACTACACACTAACCCCTATATATATTATTCCTATGTTATGATCATCACCAGTGTGTCGAGGAAGCACATCCACCGAGGAGGGTGAATCGGTGGGCATTAAAACATTCAATCACCTAAAATTTTACCATTCATTTAGCGTTCATCATCTTAACCATTCAACATTAATCATTCATTCAATAACCATAACAAAACATGAGCAAGAAGAACATATCAACACCTAGACACAAGATATAAGTGGGAAACCCTCAAGGGGAAGAAAACACACTAAGAATATACATGTTTTACTCAACAAAAAATAATCATGTGTATATTACACAATAAAATATATTTATTTAGTGAGGCACCCACCCCACTGAGGAGCACAACCCCTAGTTTAGTAGAGTACCAACCCTACAAGGAGCACCAAACCCTAGTTTAGCATAGCACTAACTCTACTGAGGAGATACCAACCCCATAGATGAATCAAAACCAAAAAAATACATATGAAATGAATTCAATCTATAAATTTTTCTTCAACCACTGATGATGACTCTATGAATCTCACTCTCCTCTCTATCTTCCTCAAACCATCTCTCTAGCCTCCATGCACAAGACTTCTTCCTTCAAGCTAATTTACACATTTTCCCTAGCTCACCCATATATATATATATAATATAATAATATCCTCATTTCCATCTCAACAAGGTCAAAAATACCTTCTTTTCCTCCTTCAAACACCCCTCTAGGTCACACTTTTCTCCCTCTTTCTCAACTAGCTCAAATGAGCTTTCTAATTTTCCTTTATACCTATCTCATCATTATAATTAACCTAGGTATTCCTTAAAAGAGAAAAATAGATTCAAAAATAATAATGAAAACATAAAAATAGTACCCATATGACCATGTAAGTCGCCAACATCACCTAGATCCTTCTAGACCTCCATTAGGACTCAAGAAGCCCTAAAACAACAAATCAAGAAACACACCATACATGGAAAGTTATAGATAAAAAACACTTCAAAAAAGCATGAAACATACTTAGACATGTTTTATAAGCCTTAAAAACCTCCAGAAATCATGAAACACACTGGAACACCATCTTGCACCATGAAACCCTCATGATACCATGCACAACTAAACACCCTCAAAATTAGCCTTTAGAGAAAAAGCCATAAATTCCTCAAAACTCATTAAAAAATAAAGTGTGATATACCATTAGAAACATATTGATCTCAAGATCATCACCAAATTCAAATCATGCCACAAACCTAATTATAACACCCTAAAACTACTCGTAAACAAGCTGCTCCAAAGCGCCAAAAATTACCTTAAAACTAGTCCTAAAAATAGGGAACACTTGATCTCCTAAAGGATAAACCATGATCTTAAACCATAATGTACATGAATAAAAACTCCCATACTTCCATAAATGCTAAATTGGTAAATATTTCCAATGGATAATTTTTCTATAAACTAAACTTTTACAAAAATTACCTTTTTAGGTGGGGCCCACATAATACCAAAACTTCTAAATCATACCTAGAGAAATATGGAGGAGTGATATATAACATAAAATCATAAAATTTTAAAAAAAAATCCATTATGGTCCCTCTGATCATTTTCACCTAAGTCACTATACACCTAGGGTTTTGAGAGGGTTAAAAAGTTGTTTGTTTTCTTAACAATTGTTCGTAAAAACCTAAGGATAAAAAAACATAATTACACTTGGAAAATATTAATAAAATACCTATTAAAATATCCCCATGAGGTTGGGTCCCCATGAAAATCACACACTCTCCAACGAGCATCATAAAGTTAACTTTTAGCTTAAAAACTCGCCTTTAGGAACCTAGTTTTGGTAAAAGTGCAATATCTCACAAAAGCTTCATCACCTGGACCTAAAAGTTGGACCAAAACATCATATAAAACTTTAAAACAATCTCAAATTCTCACATTTCCATTTACATTCTTAAAATATTCCAAATCTTTCACTAGGGCATGCTTTCTCAAGGATTAGGTTTAGTGTAGACCTAGAAACCATGAATTATCCTCATATCTGCACTTTGTGACACTTGTGAGTTTCCTACAACTCATCCACATGCTTCCCATGATCTCACCATATATATATGGCTGCTACAAGCTTCACTTTATCATCCCATGCCTCATACTACTCTCTAAGCCTCATAAACAAACACTTGAAACATGCTTACACTACTGACTCTAACATCAACATCACTTTGGAACCTTTTAAAACATAAAATGATCATCATCACACTCCATGAAATCATCCTAGCATCACCAATTCAATTGAACACCTCTACAAGCCATTAAAATGACGCAAGACACCATGAATCACCATACAAGACCAATAAGACTCACCTTGGCTTGACACTACCAATCAACATTCATACTCTATACACCTTTTAACATCAATGACACTCAACAAAAACTCTTAAAACATCATACTTTTACATCAATAAAAACACTATAACTTTGGTCTCCCCCTTTGTCATTGATGGCAAACCTATTGATGGAAAAACACAAAAATAACATACTCCCCCTAAGTAACACATGCCATCAACTTATTCACCCCATTTTGACATTAATGAAAAAGATAAAAATACATGCAACACTTCTTTTGACAACACAAAGGGCTCACTACTTGGTTGGAAACATCAACCAAACAAGAAAAAATACACTTATTCATCTACAACTTTGATTTTTACACTCTTGGGAAATTTTCTCCCCTTAGCAAATGCGTGACTTCCAAAATGAAATGTGACCTTGACCATGCATACAACTGAAGCCAATAGACCAATACACATCACACTAAATGAAATAAACATTCTCTTACCTTTCAATGTCACTTATCATGCTTTGTCAGCATCTTGACCAAAAAATTGAACTTCAAGACTTTTAAGGCTCCATACTCAACAAGAACCAATTACTAAACTCTTGAGAGGATATAATAAGACACATTCATACCTTGATCAGAACCCCCAAATTCTCATAACAAATGCCTACACTTCTTGACTATCCTTAAATCATCATATCATATCCTAAAGGGCTCCCCCTTGAGTCATACTCCTACTTCTAAACCCCCTGAATCGAGCTTGTTCACATTAGAAAAAAACTTCTCAACATGCTTTACACAGATAAGACACTTGAAATGGTTTATTTCAAGTAATAAATAGGACAATATAATTTATACTATCTTAAACAACCTCAAATTTTTCCATACTCTATTCTTGATGCATTTGTAACTTGCAACCTTCTTGGAATACCTTAAAAAAGTATTCATGCTTCATAAACCTTCCTAAAGTAATGCTTTGCTCCCCCTAACATTTTAAAACCTCAAGAAACCTTGATTGGCTCATGAAACCCTGCTTAAGCCCAGAGTCTATTAAACCACCTAGGTACAAACACAACTGAATACATTACTTTATGACTTGTAGATATCCTTAAGGAATCCTCATACCTATCCAATAGATCTAAATTTGACTTGATGTTATGTTTCTTTCTCAACATGCATGATCTTTCTGAATATCATACATTTAGGTCCACATGACCTTTATAAAGATCTAAAATTACCATACTTACATCATACGAGACCATACCTATAGATGATTGACTCTTAGCATGTTATATTACCCTTAAAACCTAATAAAACATACCTCAAACCTTATCTTACCTTACTTTTCCCTTGATGTTACTTCTTTGTAATATAATCATGAATTACATATCTTGAGAATGTTATTAGTAATACTGATTCTAACTCATATTAGGACACAATCAACACTCCTTCTCATATCCTTACACAACAATACAAACCTAAAAAGACTCTTCATTCATGTATTTCAATAAATTTGTCCAAACTTAGAGTGTTCAACCATCTAGACATCATCTTAACCTATTGCACCTAGCTATGACTCAATGGATTCAAAATATAGAGCACCTCTATGGATTTACAATGGCCCATTGTAAAATTCTTAACCGACCATATTTCTTCTTGAAGAATACAACTATATCATATTAACACATACCTTTTCTTGATCTTTATGGCGGTCTTCCTCGAGTTTAACTCACCTTGAGAAATTTACATACGTGTTGGCAAGACTTCTCTTCGTAGTTGAGAATGTAACACATCCTCCCATGTAGACTGTATCAAACAATCCTTAGACCATATATAGAATACTGAGGTAAGAAATATTTACATATCTTGTTCAGGATAAACAAAATTTCTCAAAATAATACATTCAAATTTATGAGCACTCATACTATAATTCTTCAAGACCAATCAAACATTGACTATTTAGAGAAACATCCTAGCAAAACTTATATAGCAACATCAAGAGATTTGACATATCCTTTCATATTGATAATAAATTTTGTACCTGATTTCACTAGTTATACCTAGATTAGGCCTTCAAGCTCAAAATAATTTTTCTTCTAGCTACCATTTCTTTCCAAGTATACTTCCTACCTTCAGAGTCTTCTTGAAGCATGTAGAACCTTCACCTCTATTATTGGAATACCTTTCATAATACTTAAGATAACACACTTCCTTGATAGGCCTTTAAGAACCTTGTATATGTTTTGACTTTATACTCCTTATTTGGTATCTCATTAAGATCATGACCATACTACCCATGTCTAAAACATTATTGCAATATTGTTAGCATGACACAATAACCTTCATGATAATACAAACCTACTTAAAACAATATAAACTTCACAAACTTGTCCATGTGATACAAAACTTTTAAATCGGTGTAAGGAAACATTTATTTGACTATATATACTCTAGCTTATGCATGATAATGATTACCCAAACAACATGATCATACTTTGTCAAGATTTACTAATAATAAACATATTTCATTATTTACAATGTATTTATACTCATCGGATTAATCTTGCTACCTTATTAGGTCCTTCAAACATCTCTACCATCCAATTTCAAGGTCTTGTTTCTATAAAATTGTAATAATATAGAAATGTACCTTCATGAAACATTCCATACTCCTATCATAGCTTCCTTATTGGAGCATAGTACCACTTTGAGTTCTCAAAATAACTACAAACCTTATCTATGTAGAAATAGGATTCAAACTTAGTCCATAGACCTCAAATCTATGTCTAACCTTTAAATCACTCTTGGAGCTCATACCAACAACATTACATTGTGACGGTACTTGATCAACTTCAATATATTGAAATAGACCTAGATGAAAACATGAGACACTATATATATACACATGACACTCTCCTTTATTTGCAACATGACTCTTATTGGTGCCATTTTTGAGCTTACACCATTTTTCCCTAAATTTTCCTTTGGTTTGTATGCTCTGGAACATTTTTTTCTCTTAAATTGGTGGTCTATAACTTTTTCCTCAAGTAGAATGCCTTAAAATGCTCAAAAATTTGTTGTTTTTCCCCAATTTGAAAGAAATATACATGTGTGCCCTGTTTTGTGCCCTAATGTTTCCACAATCTGTGGGCTCTGCCATTTTTCCTTTTTGCCCGATCGTGGAAATTTAAATTGATCAATTTACACTTGTATGCCATTGAAAATCCAATTCCATGATAAAAAATGCTTTGAAAACATGTTTTAGTTGGTTCAATTTTGAGAAATTTGTCGTCCTTAGCGAAAAAATCAAATTCTAGGGCATCCCTGGCATTTTCTGTGTTTTGATGGTTGAACGGGTGTCATTTCCCATCAATTTCATCTTCAGCATTCATGGGCGTCACTGGTAATTTATGTGTTTTTTGATCGGTCATACGAGCGTCCTTTTCCCGTCAAATTTTAGCTCAAAAATCTTCTCCTACGTGGCTTGTTCTAATTAGACAAGGATTGGTGGGTCATTTCTAAAAACTTAACGTTTTTGGTTTTTAGAAAAATGTGCAAGTTGCCCCGCAGCTCCGCTGGCCCCAGAGGAGGTACATGTGTCGCAGGCAGAGTGAAGGCGGACGAGCGGATCTTTTTGTGCCTTAAGGAATTTTGGAAAAAGAGTTAAAGTGCAAAGAAAATGCCTAGGGCCCACAGAGAATCACAAGTGGACACGTGTCATGTTTGCATCAAAGGTGGGAATAAATTTGGCTGGCAGAAAACTTAGAAAAAAATTACTTTTTGGTGAAAGGGAACAAAAGTTGTGAAAAGGGTCGCAGAGTCCACCAGTAATCGGGATTGGACATGTGGCGAGGGGAAAGGTGGAGTACGGGATGGCGGAGAAATGTTAAACATTTTCCTTTTTGGAATATGACTAAAATATTAAATGAGAGTGTTTCCCGCAACCAATCGGTGAGGACATGTGTCTATGGGAGGCGAGCTGCGGAGGAAAAACAATTTTTTTTTTTTCTTTTTTTCCAAAAAGAGGCAAAATGTTTAAAATTGAGTCGTGACTTCGTATCCAGTCATATTGTGCCATGTGTAGGGATAGAATCAGAGGTGTGGGTCCATGGGGATAATTTGGAAAATTTCCTTTTTCCAAAAAAGGTGGAAATGTGTAGAATCGAGCCGCGATTCACTGGGACCCACATTAGGACACGTGTCAAGCTCATTTTCAAAGGGTGGAGGGGCGGAGAAAAATGTCAATTTTTACATTTTTCCAAAAGTGTTAAAATGTCAAAAAGTGATCCCAAGCCCATTTCTAATCACATTGTGACACATAGAGGGCTTAGATTGAAGGGAGAAAGGAAAATCAACGGTAACTATGCATTTTTTAGGTTTGGTGCCATTTGAGCTCAGGATGTTTGGAGATGTAATTTTTACATCAATTTTCACCAAATTTTTGACAAATTCATGTCATTTGTGCTGCGAGGACCAATGCAATCAGTTTTGAGGATCAATTTGAATACCAAAGATGTTTTAGAAATGAATTTTTGCCCTAACTTGTCCAAAAAGCGTGAAATATCAAGTCTAGAAGTTCTGAGTCAAATTTTGTAGGGAAATTGATGAAATAATGAAAGGAAGGGGGTCTGCATGCTTTGAAGATGAAAAATGTGCCTCCACAATGGATAATGATGCAAATTTTGCAATGATTCATCTCTTTTTGAGACAACTGGCAACTTTTTGGATGTGTTCTATTAAACGTCCCTATCTGTGAATCATGAGGAATTTTGTAACAAATTTGATCCTTTGGCATATTCTTTTCTTGGGAAAGAAGGCTCGAAGGAGATTGAAAGCTATATATTGCATGAATTTTTCATGCAAAGGGTTGGAAGAGTTTAAAAATCTTGGAAAACTAAAAATTTCATGGGAAAATCTAGGAAGAAGCCCATTCTCTGAGAAACCACCTGAGAACCACTTCTAATTCCTTTTTGCATCAGATTTGTATCATGTTGAGTTGGTTTCAGTTGTAAATCCATCAACAAGCTTTGAGATTGTTCTTGAAACATTCCCCTGCTAATAAATTTGATCATTTCTAGATTATTTTGTGTTGTCTCTTGGCAAAATTTGCATACACTTATGTTTCAAAATGTTTTCAATTTGTGTTTCTTTCTCCTATTGCAGTCTTATGTTTAAAATCTCTCTTGATCATACATGGTCTCATTTCTTGTGATTAGTTTAGTGGCATTTGTAATCTCACATTTAGAAGATCTTTCATCTGATAAAGAGATAAAAAAATTTAAAATCACTTTACTTTCCTTGATTTCAGAGATTGTTTGTAAACCTTTGGGTGCACCTTAGGTCATGATTAAATAGTGATTGCTAAATGCTTCATTGGTTCATTCTAACTCAATATTTTGTGATATATGATCAAATATTGTGTGGAAAAGTGCAGATCTAGGCCTCCATTTAATGCACATATCCTGGTTGAAGGGATGATTAACCATTTTGATACTTTCTATTGTTAAGTTTCTCCATATTTTGTTGAAATCCTCAAAGAGTTTGGTGGACCTTGGTTTGTCTTGTCTAAACTCCCACCCAAAAATCATTCAAAACAACTAATCCTACCCTGTTTTACCCTTGTTTTGACCTATATACCCACAGAAGATCAAAATCCATTTGCTAAAGTATGCAGAATAAATCAGGATTTCAAAATGTCTTCAGTAACCCTTGCCTTGCATTGAAAGTATCTCCATAATCTGGAAGTGACAACTTGTGAAATTCAAATTTGGAGTGTTGATCATATTTTCCCAAGGCCTTTTCATACTATTTGTACAAATTGAGGGATATCTTCATCTCCTTCACCATTTAGGCTTACAAAATAGGTCCTTTTACCTTGGTTGAAAGGCACAACCTAAAACAGTTAGGAAAAGATCAAGTCTTATTTGAGTGCTATCCATCTCTCCACAAATTTGAGTGCCAGTTAGATCATATGCCTAGCTACAAAATGACACACACCATGATCCATCTATCTTCAAGCTTCATGCCATATCTTTGATGTTGCTCAGATTGAAAAGGAGAACAAATTTGGGTACAACACCAGTGGTGCCGTTCAATTCTTTGTGGACATTCTTAGTTAAATATGATCCATGTGCATAAATATTTGAAATATTTGAATGCATATCAAACCATGGTAATGTCTCTTGCAAGTTCTATCTGCAAATATATTGTTAAAGCATCATTCTATACTCATATTTGCAAGGTGTATGCAAAGGTTTCAAACTCTATATGTAATTTTATCAGTTTCTAGTAGTAGTTGCACTTCATTTACATTTGTGGTTGATAGATTAAAGAAAATGGAGAACTGATCTATAAATTTTGGCAATATTTTCAGATCTTTGATAGGTATTTGACAGAGTATTTTAGTGCATTTGGACTAGGGTGAAAGTCCTTAGTGGCGACTCCATCTTTGTTTTGATCTTGATAAATACCAATGTCTTAGCATTACTGTCATTTGTTTTTAGTTTTGTTAATCTCTACAAACACTGGAAGGAAGAAGATCTCTCTTCAGGAGGGACCCAAGTAGAAAGTTATTTCAAGAATTGGGAAAGACAATTTTAGAGGAAAGAAAAGTTTGGAAGGTTGTTGAAGGTTAGACATCAAACAAAGGAATATCCATTGGTGAGAGAGATCAGCCTTTAATAGAGGATTATCAATCTTCTTCTAGTGATTCTGATTCAAGCAATCTTCTCATAAACTTGTTTACTTCAACTAGTGAAGGTCCTTCTGTTGTACCTAGTGAGTTCCTTCTTCAATATGTACATGTGTGTTTCAATTCTAGTAACACTTTCCAAGAAAATCAACACCTAGAGAATACCAATCTTGTGAACCACATTCTTGAGCCCCAAATACCACGCACTCCTCATCAGCTTGTGTCACCCCCAAGATCACCTCCACCAGAAAACATGGCTCAGCCTCCACCTAGGCCTCCATTTGTGGTCAATACCTTTGGCCCAATAAATTTTAGGGGAATGGTTGGTTATCCTAATGTTGTGCCTCAAGATGTTAGAAATAGATTGCCAAAATTCCAAGGTAACAATGCAATAACTAGTGATCAACACCTAAAATTTTTGTTAACATGATGGAGGACTTTGAGATTGAGCATGAAGATGTGTATATTAAATTTTTCATTCATACACTAGAAGAGGATGCTAGGGATTGGTACAAGGCTCTGCCTGATAATTCTATTGACTCTTGGACTAAGATGCGAGAATTGATTCAGATTCAATATGGTGACAAGACTGATCCTAGATTTCTCTTGTCTGAATTTGAAAATATCAAGAAGAACCCCAATGAATCAGTTCATGACTTCAACACAAGGTTTAAAAAAACTTTGAGAAGGCTGCCTGTTAATTTGAGGCCATGTGATTAGTCATGCTTGATCAAATATGCAGATGCATTTGATAAGAAGGCAACCTATTACCTAAGAGACAAGAACCCTACCAATTTAAGGTAGGCCTTTACCATGGCACTGTAGATTGAAAACAATATCAAAGCAATTGGGAAACCTCTCAAGAGAGATGGTGTAAAGTTGATAAACCCTGAAAAACCTCAAGCAAGCAAGAGTGTAGACTTGGAGGAAGTGGTGAAAAATTTGGTAGGGGCTATCAAAGATATTTCCTACAAGTTGGCAAGAGCTGAGAAGGGAATTGGGTAGACTTCACAAGGTCAGCAAAAAGCACAAAACCATGACATATTTTCCAATCATCCTAGAGGTGATTAGATATATGATGATAGAGGGAAAGGACCCATGGGGTCTATAAGTAGACATCCTCAAGCATGTGAAGGAAAAGTGTTACCTGATCCCCTAGCTACTAGGGTTGTTCTGGCATTGAGGAAGTTGCGATATTGATTGGTGTGATAGGTGTTTTCTGCCCCATCCTCCATGTGAAGTGGACCAACAAGATGGTGAAGCTAATAATGAAGATGGTATTGATGATGATATCTCGCATGGTGGGCTATTCTTTAGGCTCACAAGAAGGAGCAACATTAACTAAAGTAATAAGTGCAAGGACAACCGCAAACTTTTGGGATTGCATCAAGCAGTACAAGTCAATCCTCCCTCTCATACTCTTGAGGTAGATGTAGTGCAAGATTTTGAGATTCCTTACAATGAATTTGAATACTTAAGAGCTTTGATGATTAAGAAGTATGATGGTGGTATCCCTTTGGAGGAAGATAGACAATTATTAATGAATGTTGTTGTGGCTCAAGAGAAAGAGTATAACACTAGGAGCAAGGTTGTTAAGGGAGTTGGGCCTTAAGCCAAACCTAAAACACCCTTGCTTATAAGTATTCCCAAAGAAGCTCCTAGAAGAGAAACACCTACCAAAAGCTCTATTATCCCAAGCAAAAATTACAGTCCTCCTTATGCCTAAACTACCAAGACTCCCTTGCCATCTAATGAATTTGCTTATTCCCCTTCCAATGCTGCCTTGCCAAAGAGTGTTCCATATGACAGAGCCAGGAATCGAGCCAAATCAAAGTGAGTGTTCCAATCATTGAGCTGCGTAGGATTCCTGAGCACAAGAAGAGAGAATTTGAGTACTTGGGATTAAAAGAGGAGTAGAGTACCCCAAGTAGAAATGTAAACGTTGTTGAAACTCCTCCTCAGATCATTGCAGACCTTGAAACACCACCAACATTAGAGGATCTTGGAGAAACACCTAAGGTATACTTGGGGACATCCTTGGTTGATTCCCAATTGAATGTTGATCCATTCTTTACAACTTTGATCATAAAGGATAGACTACTTCACAATTGTATGTTTGATTTTGGTGCATCATGTAATGTCATGCCTCTAGAAGTCATGAATGAGTTGGATATCAAAGTGAAAACAGCCTATGGAAAGTGTACTACCATGGACTCAAGAGAAGTGCTAGTAGTTGGTTGTGTGAAGGGTTTGGTGGTGCAACTTGCATCTTATCCTGGGAGGAATTTAAAATTGGATGTTGTGATTATTGATTTCCCTGCCAAATGGGGTATGTTATTGTCAAGAAAGTGGGCTGCAAGTGTTGGAGGGAGTGTCCAAATGGATATGTATTTTTCCACCATTCCCATTGAAGGTAGCCTTGTAAAATTATATGGAGAGAAGAAGATGTTGCATCTAATTGAGGATCCAAACAATGCTTCTTATGAAGTATTATTTGTTGATGTTGATAATTTTTTGGGTTTGCTGATGGTAAGGAGCACAAGATGGATTATTCTAAGTGCCTTGAATAGGTAGGTTCTCCTTGGACCTTGCTATTTGATGGAGCTTGCTCCAAATTTGGAAATGGTGTTGGTATAATTCTGATTTCTCCTAGCTTGGAAGAGTTTGTTTTTTCTTTCAAGCTTAATTTTGAATGTACTAACAACATTGCTGAGTATGAAGCCTTTTTGTTGGGTTTGAGAATTGCATGGAAGTATGGTGTCAAGGAAATCATTTCAAAAGGAGATTCAGAGCTAGTTTTCAAACAAATAAGAAAATTATATATGCTGAAAAATCAGCGGATGAAACAGTACAAACATGCGATTTCGGATCTAATTGAGATGTTTGATTCCTTCAACATTGTGCATCATGATAGAGGTTTCAATGCTACTGCTGACAATTTGGCGAGTGTTAGGGTAAAGATTTGAAAATTACACCATTTCACCTTATTATGAGGACAATATTGAAGTGTTAACTAGGCAGCTATCGTGACAACATCAAGCATTGGCAAGTGTTTAATGATGATGCTCAAGTGCAAAGGTTCTTACAAAATCAAGGTGAGTTTGTAGATCAAAGGATTGATTGGGAACCAATGGTATGTGTGACTGAAGGAAGAGATATTTAATTTGGAAAGGATATTATCCAATTGAAAACTAACACCATTCCTAGAGGGCTGGTTGCTCTTGAGTCAAATTTTAACAATGCTGATTGCATCATCAATAGAAACATGTATTCCTCAAGGGATGTGGAAGAGCATAACTTGGGAACTAATGATAAACCAAGAAATTTTTGGTTAGGCAGCAATCTAAACAAAGAAGAAAAACAATCTGTGTTTAATTATTGAAGAAATATCGGGACTATCTTGCTTGGTATTATTCAGAAATCAAAGCATACAGAGAGGACTTGTTTCGGTATGAGATTCCTCTTGAAACAAATGCCAAGCCCTTTAGAAAAAAGAAAATGCCAATTAATCCACTCCTCTCAATGAAGATGCAAGATGAATTAAAGAAACTGAAGGAGGGAGGGATCATTTAGCCCACAAGGTATTCATCTTGGGTTGCAAACCTTGTGCCAGTCAGAAAGAAAAATGGAGATATCAGAATTTGTGTAGAATTTAGAAATCTAAATAGAGCTTCATTGAAGGAAAATTATCCTTTGCCAAACATGGAAAACATGTTACAGTTAGTGACTGGATCTGAATTGTTGTCCACCTTGGATGGTTTCTCTGGCTACAATCAAGTTGTTGTCAAGGAGTTAGAAAGATTTAAAACTACCTTTACCACTCCTTGGGGGACATATGTCTATGTAAGAATGCCTTTTGGTCTTATGAATGTTGGAGCTACCTTCCAAAGAGAAATGGATGTTGCTTTTGTTGGTTACATAAATGACTTCATTGTAGTTTATCAAGATGATGTGATTGTGTTTTCAAGGAGTAGAAGAGATCACTTGCAGCACTTGGAAAGAATGTTGATCAGATGTAGAGAATATGGCATTTCTCTCAATCCAAAGAAGTGCCATTTTGGAGTGCAAAAGGCCAAGCTACTTGGTCATATTGTTTCAAAGGCTGGTGTCATGATTGACCCTGAGAGGGTAGAAGCAATCAACAAGGTTCCAATTCCAAGAACAAAGAAGGGCATCCAATCCTTCTTTGGGCAGATCAATTTCATTAGAAGGTTTGTGTCTAATTTTGCTGAATTGACTCTTCCTATTACATGCATGATAAAGAAATACCAAGTTATCAAGTGGGAGGAGGCTACTATTCAGGATTTTGAAGGAATCAAAGAAGCACTTAAACATGCACCTATCTTAGCAGCTCTGAATTACAAGAAGCCTTTCCAAATCTTCTCCTTTTCTTAAAAATACCATTGCATCTATTTTGCTGCAAAAGGATGAAGATGGGGCTGAGAGGCCTATTGCCTTCTTTAGCAAGGCTTACAAGCTCTTGAGTTAAAGTACACAATCATGGAAAAACAAGCATTTGCGTTGGTGAGAGCAACTAAAGTTTTTAGGCCTTATATCTTAAGTTCAAAATTTGTTGCTTATGTTCCCCACACCATGGTAAAAGAAATCTTATCAGAGATGGATATCTCAAGCAAAAGATGTAGATGGGTGAAAAAACTATAGGAATATGACATGGATATCCAAACCACAAAGTTGGTGAGAGGTTCAAGTCTTGCTAAGCTCATGGATGAGAGCAACTTGCAGACTGTGGAAGTGAATGAAGTAGAGGAAGAAAGGGTAGATGTTCTTGAGAAGTTGGTAAGTTCTAAGTGGTACAAGGATGTAATCTTTTACCTCAGACACCTATGCTACCCTGATCATTTGAATAGAAATTAGAAAAGAGCCCCCAAGATGCATTTTCAAAAATACATCATCATTGACTTTGTGATGGCTTGGAAGAACCCTGAAGGTGTCCTCTTGAAATGTATAACTGAAGATGAAGCTCCCAAAATAGTTGCTGATTTCCATGGGGAATTTTGTGGAGGACACTTTATTGGAAGGGTTACAACACACAAAATTTTGAGAGTTGGTTATTGGTGGCCTACTCTCTTCAAAGATGCAACCCTGCTGGTTAGAAAATGTGAAAGCTGCCAGCGTTTCTCTGGAAGAATGAAAGCTTTAGGCTCCCTTCCTTTGCATCATGTATCAATTGAAGCTCCTTTCAAATAATGGGGAATAGAATTCATTGGTGAGATCTCATACCCTTCTAGTGCTAGACATAAGTGGATCCTTGTAGCCACAGATTACTTCACCAAGTGGGTAGAAGTAATCCCCACCAAGAAAGCAACACACCAAGTTGTTATGGACTTCTTGTTGAATCATATCATATGCAGATTTGGTGTGCTAGTCAAGATTGTTTGATAATGCCATGTGTTTCAGAGCTAAACCCTTGATGGCAATGTGCAAGGAGTATGGAACCAATCTGACTTATGCTTCAAACTATAACCCTCAAGGAAATGGACAAGTTGAGTCCAACAATAAGAACTTGTTGAAGATCATTAGGAGAACCTTGGAGTTGAACAAGAGAAAATGGGGTGAACAACTGAAATTTACAGTTTGGGCTGATAGAATCACTACCAAAAGAGCTACTGGTAAGAGCCCATTTGAGTTGGTGTATGGAACTCAAGCTCTGCTACCCTTACATATGCAATTATCTTCATTTTAGTTTGTTCAAAAACTTGAAGATCAAGAGGTCAGTCCATATGAAGCAAGGATTAATTAGATTGTTGAGTTGGATGAAGAAAGAAGAGCATCCCACCAAAGGCATGTTAGATTTAGAGAGAAGTTGAAGAGGTTGTTTAATAAGAAGGTCACTCCTAGGGCTTTCAATGTTGGAGATTTGGTTTTGTTATGGGATAGAAGGCATGAAGATAAGGGCAAACATGGTAAATTTGATGCATTGTGGATGGGCCCTTACTCCATTCATATCAGAATAGGTGAAAATACCTTTTTTCTCAAGGACTTAAATGGGGAATTGCTTGAACTACTTGTTAATGAAAGGCATCTGAAGCATTTCTTGGATTAATCCCCAAATTTGAGGTATGCACCACTTATATAGTGTATAGTCTTTGGCTTTTGCTCTATTTTTGGTGTTTTGTTGGTTTGTGGTTTACCTTGGTGTGTGGCATCCATTTTTGTCGGTTTCTCAGCTAGTTTTTGGTGGCTTTGGATCATGACTCCATTTTCCCAATGGATTATTTTGGCACTTGGTCTACTTTTGTTCTTGTGGCCCTCACTGGGAGTACCCATCCCCAAGCAGGAGCCAATGTTGGTGCCATTTTTGAGCTTGCATAGTTTTTTCCTAAATTTTCATTTGTTTTGCATGCTCTGGAATGTTTTTTTCTCTTAAATTGGTGGTCTACAACTTTTCCTCCAATCGAATGCCTTGAAATGCTCACAAATTTTTTGTTTTTCCCCAATTTGAAAGAAATATGCATGTGTGCCCTGTTTTGTGTTTTGATTATTAGACGGGCATCATTTGCCCATCAATTTCATCTTCAACATTCACGGGCATCGCTAGCAATTTTTGTGTTTTTTGACGGTCATACGGGTGTCCTTTTCCTGTCAAATTTTAGCTCAAAAATCTTCTCCTATGTGGCTTGTTCTAATTAGACAAGGATTGGCGGGTCATTTCTAAAAATAAATGCTTTTGGTTTTTGGAAAAATGAGAAAGTTTCCCCGCAGCTCCATGCAGCCCCATAGGAGGTACACGTGTTGCAGCAGAGTGAAGGCGGATGGGTGGATCTTTTTGTGCCTTTAGGAATTTTGGGAAAAGAGTTAAAGTGCAAAGAAAATTCCTAGGGCCCACAATGAATCACAAGTGGACATGTGTCATGTTTGCATCAAAGGTAGGAATGAAGGCTGGCAGAAGACTTAGAATTTTTTTGCTTTTTGGTGAAAGGGAAAAAAATTTGTGAAAATGGTCGCGGGTCCTCCATGCTAATCGGGAGTGGACACATGGCAGGGAAGGGCAGAGGTGCGGGATGGTGGAGGAAATGTTAAAAATTTTCCTTCACAGAATAAGATTAAAATATGAAATGAGAGAGTTTCCCCATGACCCAATCAAGTGAGGACACGTGTCTGCGCGGGAGGGCAGAGCCGTGGAGGAAAAACAAAAAATTTTCCTTTTTTCCAAAAAGAGGAAAAATGTTTAAAATTGAGTCGTGACTCCATATCCAATCATATTGCACCATGTGTCAGGGACAAAATCAGAGGTGTGGGTCCATGGGGATAATTTGGAAAATTTTCCTTTTTCCAAAAAGGTGGAAATTTGTAGAATCGAGCTGCGATTCTGTTGGGACCCACATTAGGACACGTGTCAAGCTCATTTTCAAAGGGCAGAGGGGCGGAGAAAAATGTCAAATTTTTACATTTTTCCAAAAGTGTTAAAATGTCAAAAAGTGATCCCAAGCCCATTTCTAATCACATTGTGACACGTGGAGGGCTTAGATTGAAGGGAGAAAGGAAAATCAACGGTAACTGTGCATTTTTTAGTTTGGCCGCCATTTGAGCTCCAGGATGTTTGGAGATGTGATTTTTGCATCAATTTTCACCAAAATTTTCACAAATTCGTGTTGTTTGTGCTGTAAGGACCAATGCAATCAATTTTGATGTTCAATTTAAATATTTTGAAATGAATTTTTCCCTAACCCGTCTAAAAATGTGAAATATCAAATCTAGAAGTTACAAAGTCAAATTTTGGAGGGAAATGGATGAAATAATAAAAGGAAGGGGGTCTGCATGCTTTAAATATGAAAAATGTGCCTCCATAATGGATAATGATGTGAATTTTACAATGATTCATCTCTTTTTGAGACAAATGGCAACTTTTTTGGACGTGTTCTGTTAAACGTCCCTGTCTGCGAATCATGAGGAATTTTTGTAACAAATTTGATCCTTTGGCATATTCTTTTCTTGGGAAAGAAGGCTTAAAGGATATTGAAAGCTATATATTGCATGAATTTTTCATGCAAAGGGTTGGAAGAGTTCAAAAAAACGTGGAAAACTTAAAATTTCATGGGAAAATATGGGAAGAATCCCATTCTCTGAGAAACCACATGAGAACCACTTCTAATTCCTTTTTACATCAGATTTGTATCATGTTGAGTTGGTTTTAGTTGTAAAGCCATCAACAAGCTTTGAGATTGTTCTTGAAACATTCCCTTGCTGATAAATTTGATCATTTCTAGATTATTTTGTGTTGTCTCTTGGCAAAATTTGCATACACTTATGTTTCAGAATGTTTTCAATTTATGTTTCTTGCTCCTATTGCAGTCTTGTGTTTAAAATCTCTCTTGATCATACATGGTCTCATTTCTTGTGATTAGTTTAGTGGCATTTGCAATCTCACATTTAGAAGAGCTTTCATCTGATAAAGAGATAAACAAATTTAAAATCACTTTACTTTCCTTGATTTCAGAGATTGTTTGTAAACCTTTGGGTGCACCTTAGGTCATGATTAAATAGTGATTGCTAAATGCTTCATTGGTTCATTCTAACTCAATATTTTGTGATAGATGATCAAAGATTGTGTGGAAAAGTGCAAATCTAGGCCTCCATTTAATGCACATATCCTGGTTGAAGGGATGATTAACCATTTTGATACTTTCTGCTGTTAATTTTCTCCATATTTTTCTAAAATCCTCAAAGAGTCTAGTGGACCTTGGTTTGTCTTGTCTAAAATCCCACCCAAAAATCATTCAAAACAATTAATGCTACCCTGTTTTACCCTTGTTTTGACTGTATACTCACGAGAAGATCAAAATCCAATTGCTAAAGTATGCGGAATAGATCAAGATTTCAAAATGTCTTCAGTAACCCTTGCCTTGCATTGAAAGTATCTCCATAATTTGGAAGTGACAACTTGTGAAAGTCAGATTTGGAGTGTTGATCATATTTTCCCAAGGCCTTTTCATACTATTTGTACAAATTGAGGGATATCGTCATCTCCTTCACCATTTCAAGGTTACAAAATAGGTCCTCTTACCTTGGTTGAAAGGCACAACCTAAAACAATTAGGACAAGATCAAGTCTTATTTAAGTGCTATCCATCTCTCCATAAATATGAGTTCCGGTTAGATCATATCCCCAGCCTACAAAATGACACACACCATGATCCATCGTCCTCAAGCTTCATGCCATATCTTTGATACTACTCGGATGAAAAGGAGAACAAATTTAGGTACCAACAACTCCAACTCTTGAATTTCAACTTCTTGACAACCTAGCTTTTGAAATGACTTTAAACATCTTCTTAAAGAAAAACACAACCCTAAAAACTTAGTAATTATGTAACACTTCCTCGCTAACACTCCTTCATATAAAAACCTCAAGAACATAGAATTATGTCCAAAGTGATGAATAACCTAACTCTCTTAGGCATAACATTATACCAATTCTTAAAGTTATATTGATATTACCAACATGAGAAATACTTATGACGTCTTTTGATGCACATTTATATTGAATACAACATGCTTTCCATAAATAGTATGCCTAGACATGACTAAAAATAACCTTATTTCCACTTGAATCTCTTAAAATATACCTCCTTGTCATGACCATGATTTTAAATATCACAACATATCAAAAATCATCCTTATCTTCTTAAATCTCTTGGATTTGAAATGGTGTTAAACAGCCACGATTAGTTCAAATTTTGGTTCATCCTCTGTTATCCAAAATTCAGCCCCAAGGGTAAATTTTGATAACATGCATCGGAATACTCAAGTCCCAAGCAAATAGATTGATTCAAAGCAAAAATCATGTTTCTAGGGTCCCCTCGAAATTTTTTCTAACTCCCTTGTCCAAGAAGAAAAGAGAAAGTTCTAGAAAAGGGTGAAAAAGTTGCAAAAAATAGGCTTAGGCCAGAAAAAATCATGAAAAATGGCTAAGTCCTAGTCTAGGTGTCCTAGGGACATTTGGGACATCGGGCGTGAATCAGCCGAAAGGCCACCAGGCGGTCCGCTGAGCACGGGGACATTTGGGACGTCGAGACGCAGAAAGGCGAACCGGCCGAAGGTTAGAGCAAAATCGGCTAAGCTGTTGTGTAAGCGAGTTGGGACATCGGGCTGAAAATACATGAAGGATGCGAAAAGGTGAAGTAGACGTAGACGAGGAAAAAGAGGCCCATTTCGGGTGGTTCGGAAGAATCTGTCCCCTGCAGATACCCGGGGCTGCAGTTGGGACATAGGGGCGCGAGGAGCCGAGAAAGCGGAGAGCCAATTGGATCAAGCCATGTGTCATCAGCCAAAAGAGGGACAGGGAAGCCCGAATCGGGTGGATCGGAAGTTTTGTCCCTGCATAGCCGGGACATCCGGGCCAAAAAGATGCGAGGGATGCGAAAAGCGGCAGGCTCGTGGGACGAATCACAACATGACACGTGTCACTAAGGAAGACATCGAAAAATTTCAAAGGGCAAGGTTTAAAGCGTTGGCCCGAGCCAATAAAAAGAGGACATGTGTCCTAAGGAGAAGGGGAGTGTAGAGCTTAGGGAGGAGTTAGAGAATTTGGCAAGAGTTTTGGCAAAAAACTAAAAAGTAAAGGATGCCCCACGCCCCTGTCGTCCAACCAGATCATGCCACGTGTCCCAAGTGGCGGGCGCTGGGAAAAGTGGAATTTTTCCAAAAATTAAAAAGGTCAAACTTTCAAGAAAAACCCATGGGTAAAGGATGGAGAGAGAATTGCTCATCTAATCAGCACTCGACACGTGTCGTCAGTGGCAAAGCATGAGAAAAAATTTCAAAACCCATTTTTGCCTGTTTTGTGCCCTAAATCTTGGATCGCCATATCTTTTGAACCAGAGCTCGGATTTGCATGTTCTTTATATCATTGCAAAGCTTATAAAATTCTCTACATGATTAGGGTCAATCTTGAATTTTGGTTCAGTCTAGAGAGATAAAGTTAAGAAACAGTTCTGACACGTGTTCATGGGCGAAGTGACATTTCGGCGACCAAATTTAATGCGAATGGGTCACACTTTCCTCCAATTTGGTCAAAAATGGTAGGGTATGGGTTTGTAAGGTCCTCCATGCTGATTTAATGCATTTTCAGTCAAGGAGGAATGGGCTCCCATGTTTTGTACATTTTCTCTCTCATGGGCTCGACCCATGCATGTAAAAACCAGATTTGGCTCATTTTGAAAAAGATATAACAAGTTGCTCATCTTTTCAGCTCGGTCGTCCCTTCTTTTCTTCTCCAGGTTGAAAATGGAGTTCAAACCTCCTCCCTTGCTCTATCATGGCATTTTTGCCTTTTACTATTGAAATGATGTTCTCATGCAAACTTCAAGCAACAAAAACGTGTTTTGTGATGCATCTGTCCATCCTTGCTCATTTTTTGCTTGTTTTCTTCTTGCCTCTCTTCATTGCAGGTATTCGTGCAAGTTTGAATGTTCATTGCAGGTCTGGAGCTATGTTCATGGAGTTTTGGGACATTTCTGTGTGAAATCTATCCTTGGGCCTCGTGATGCATCCGTCCATCCTTCCCATTGCTCACCTCTTCTTGTTCCATGGCAGTTTTGATAGATGTTCAACATTCTCCTTCTCTGGTGTATCACCATTTTAGTGTAGGCTTTTGCTATTTTTCCCTTTTCTCTCTCTCTCTCTCTCTGTCTCCTTGGCATGGTTAGATTAGGTTTAGATTTGCTTGCCTACACTGGAATAGCTTGTGGCAGGTAGTTTAGGAGCAGGAACCAGCCTTCTCTGGAGATTCCTTTCTCATTTTTGCAAGTCCCACACTTAGAGAAAGGATTCCATGTTGTGCAATCACACCTTTGGATGCTAGCATGATCAGCCTGAAATCTGATCAACATCTACGGGTGCTTTGTGATTCTCGCAACAACAGTTTTGGCATGCCAGTGGGACCTTAGAGGTCTTCCACTTCATCTTTTGCAGGTTGGTGTGTTCGTGAAGATTTCAGCCTTTAGAGGCACTTGCAAACACATCTGGTGACTCTATCGATCAGCAACCCATTTCTAAAGTTCTGAGACCCATTTTTCATCCATTTTCATCCATCCTTCTTTCCATCCCTTTCATTCTTTTCCATTCCATGAAGTTGTGTAATCATGACTTCATTTCCATCATGGGACTCACATTTACAACAGCAGCAATGTTTCCCACCTCCAACATGTTTTACAAATCCTCCAAGTCAACATTTTGGTCAAATTCAAAATCAGCATGCATACCCATATGAGCAGCAATGCCAAATTTAGTTTGGGTATGAACCACATCAAGAGCAAGGGTACGCATGCAATGAAGACAATCAGATGCAAGATGCTGGTCTGTTGAAGAAAATCCAAAAATGGAGGAAAAGATGGTGCAGTCCAGAGCAACATCTCAAATGAGAGCTTTCAGAATTGGTTGTAGGACTCCTTGTCCATGGGGAGGCCCTTTTCCAAGACACTTCAGCCCTCAGGAGAAGCTGGACTTCATGATGAAGATGCTGCCCCAACTTGCACAATGGATAACAGAAATAGAGGCCTATACACTTGTTGTTGAACAACCTTGTCAATGGGTAAGTTCTACACCATCATCTGGTTTTTCTCTTCCCATTAGTCAAGCAACACCATCTCATTTGGAATTACAAGTTTTAAACTCTCCATCTGCTGTCCCAAATGTTGATCCCATGTCTCCACCTCTCAGTCTTCCACCACACCTCAATTCTTCTTTCCTTTTTCCTTCCAAACAGTCATCCCCTCCACAAGAGCTAAAAGAAATACCCCTTCTCCAAAGAAACAAGAGTTTCTACCTCCACCACCACAAAAATTTTCCAAATCAATTGAGTTACAATCCATCCCTCCTCTTGCATTCCCAATTCCATGTGGGGAAGAAGAAATTGCAAAAATCAGTCATCAAGGACAGCAAGAGGAAGAGCCAAGAAGAAAAGAAATGACAGACAACTTGAGGGTTTGGGCTGCCAAATTTGGGATGACAAATATCCCCTTGATGGTTAAGCCTTTGGAAGAGATGGGAGTTGGAGAACAAACGGTGGTCATGACTGATTTTGTTGCAGCAGAAGAAGAATTTCTTGCAGTCCCAACTTGTCCTCTAGAGCAGCAGAGTGAAAAGTTTGACTTGACAAACTTTATCTTTGGAGGACTATCAAGAGCAAGATTGTCTTTAAACATTGGAGGAAGGAGAAGCTACTCCAAATCCAAAAGAAGAGGAGCACATCCTAGTTGTGGAGGAGAGAAGTGCAGATCCAAGGGCTTTGAGCACAAAGCAGGCTACAAGAGAACCTTCGGTTTTTCTTTCTACTTCACCTCTCTCAAGTTCTAGTATCAAGAGGAGTTTGATCTCTCAAACTCAATGTTGGAGGAGAAAGAAACCATGGTGGTCAATTTCTGAGATCAAGAGAACACCATGGGAGATATTGAACATTTGCAGCAGGACATCCATGAGGCAGTTTATCTATCAGATTTGGAGGATTGTTTTGATGGAGAAGAGCCGGTTGAGTTTCCACCATTCTCTCTTTCATCATCCACATTCCAAACACTTGAGTCTACTGTCATGAAGGAGAACATTCATTTGCAGCAGCCTGCATCTTATAGTAGCTCTTTGGAATCAAGATTGGAAGATTTTAATCTTTCATGTTCTTCATTGGAGGAAGAGAAAGGACAGAAGAATTTCACCATTTCTTCCACACCATCCATTCAGGAGGGTCTACAAGAGAACTCCATTCTTGGAGTTGAAAATCAGAGCTATGGGCATATCAAACGGATCAGACCTTGCCCAATCAGGTATTTGGCTTCATTGGAGCCAAAGGAGAAGCCACAACCAATCATGCTTACTTCTGAGCATGAGGATGAGCTACAAAGTACCAAGGATCAGCTGTCATACCTCTTTAATCCAAATGCAGAGCAACTAAAAGAGGTAGTGGATTCACCTTCACCGACACCTTGATGATGCTTTGGGTGGAAGACTAGCTTCTAGTTGATTTTCCACTCATCCTAACAGCCATGATCAGCTCCAAATCAATTGTATGGATGCCACTTTTGAGAAAGGGAAGCTATTTCTCACAACCAATTGTAGGGTTTGTTTAGCTTTCCTTTGCTTCCAGTTAGAGTAGAGTAGGTAGGTTTGATTTCAGTAGAAGAAGTGCTTGCGCACACTCTGCATGTTCCATTTGGAGCATGTATGATTTTTCAGTTCTATACATAGTTTTTGTGGTGCTGGTTTTGCTCTTGCACAGTTCATTCCAGTGGCATTTTAGTGAGAACAACTCCATGTCCAGTGAGATTCAAGCGGTCCGAGGGAAGTTTTCAAAATTCAGATCAGGTTGTAGGTTACAACTCATGACTCCATGCCCAATGGATGCTTGAGCAACCTGGTATCAACTTCATCTAGTAGGCGAGATGGCCTGCTTTGAAGTCGCCAAATTGTTATCCAAAATTCACGCTCCGGTGGTAAATTTTGATAACATGCATCGAATACTCAAGTCCCAGTGCAAATAGATTGATTCAAAGCAAAAATCATGTTTCTAGGGTCCCCTCGGAATTTTTTCTAACTCCCTGTCTAAGAAGAAAAGAGCAAGTTCTAGAAAAGGGTGAAAAAGTTGCAAAAAATAGGCTTGGGCCGAGAAAAATCATGAAAATGGCTAAGTCCTAGTCCAAAGGCGGTCTAGGGACATTTGGGACATCGGGCGCAAATCGGGCCGAAAGGTCGCGCAGGCGATCATGAGCACGAGGGACATTTGGGACATCGGGATGCGCGGGATGCGGAAAGGCGAACATTGGCCGAAGGTCGAGCAAAATCGGCTAACTATTGTGCAAGCGAGTTGGGACATCGGGCCGAAAATATGCGAAGGGACGTGAAAAGGTGAAGCGAGCCACGAGCGGGGACAAAGCGGCCCATTTCGGGCGGTTCGGAAGAATCTGTCCTAGGCAGCATACCGGGGACAGTTGGGACATAGGAAGCGCGTGGGATGCAAGGAGCCGAGAAAATTAAGAGCCAATCGGATCAAGCCACGTGTCATCGGCCGAAAAGAGGGACGGGGAAGCCCGATCGGGTGGATCGAAGTTTTTGTCCCCTGCAGGTTTGGGACATCCGGGCCAAAAAGACGCAAGGACACGAAAAGCCGGTAGGCCCGTGGACGAATCACAAGCATGACACGTGTACAAGGAAGATGTCCAAAAAGTTCAAAGGGCAAGGTTTGAAGCGTTGGTCCGAGCCAATAAAAGAGGACACGTGTCCTAAGGAGAAGGGGAGTGCGAGCTCGGGAGGATCTAGAGAATTTGGCAAGAGGCAAGATTTTTGGCAAAAACTAAAAAGTAAAGGATGCCCCGCGCCCTGTCCTCCAACCAAATCATGCCACGTGTCCCAAGTGGCGGGCGCGGGAAAAAGTGGATTTTTTTCCAAAAATTAAAAAGGTCAAACTTTCGGGAAAAACCCACGGGTAAAGGATGGAGAGAGAATTTCTCATCAATCAACGCCCGACACATGTCGTCCAGGGTGGCGAAGCGTGGGAAAAAATGTCAAAACCCATTTTTGCCTGTTTTGTGCCCTAAATCTTTAGATCGCCATATCTTTTGATCCAGAGCTCAGATTTGCATGTTCTTTATATCATTGGAAATATTATGAAATTCTCTACATGATTTCGAGGTCAATCTTGAATTTTCGTTCAATCTAGAGAATAAAGTTAAGAAACGGTTCTGACGCATGTTCATGGCCAGAAGTGACATTTCAGCGACCAAATTTAATGCAGAATGGGTCGCACTTTCCTCCAATTTGGTCAAAAATGGTAGGGTATGGGTTTGTAAGGTCCTCCATGCTGATTTAATGCATTTGCAGTCAATGAGGAATGGGCTCCCATGTTTTGTACATTTTCTCTCTCATGGGCTCGACCCATGCATGTAAAAACCAGATTTGGCTCATTTTGAAAAAGATATAACAAGTTGCTCATCTTTTCAGTTCGGCCCTCCCTTCTTTTCTTCTCCAAGGTTGAAAATGGAGTTCAAACCTCCTCCCTTGCTCTGTCATGGTGTTTTTGCCTTTTACTATTGAAATGATGTTCTATGCAAACTTCTGAAGCAACAAAAATGTGTTTTGTGATGCATCTGTCCATCCTTGCTCATTTTTTTGCTTGTTTTCTTCTTTCCTCTCTTCATTGCAGGTATTTGTGCAAGTTTGAATGTTCATTGTAGGTCTGGAGTTGTGTTCATGGAGTTTTGGGACATTTTCTGTGTGAAATCTATCTTTGGGCCTGTGATGCATTTGTCCATCCTTCCCATTGCTCACCTCTTCTTGTTCCATGGCAGTTTTGATAGATGTTCAACATTCTCCTTCTCTAGTGTATCACCGTTTTAGTGTAGGATTTTGTTGTTTTTCCCTTTTTCTCTCTCTCTCTCTGTCTCCTTGGCATGGTTAGATTAGGTTTAGATTAGCTTTCCTGCACTGGAATAGCTTGTGGTAGGTAGTTTAGGAGCAGGAACCAGCCTTCTCTGGAGATTCCTTTCTCATTTTTGCAAGTCCCACACTTGGAGAAAGGATTCCATGTTGTGCAATCACACTGGATGCTAGCATGATCAGCCCAGAAATCTGATCAACATCTAGGGGTCTTTGTGATTCTACAACAACACCTCCTTAACCTATTTTACATGATTAGGATTGTTTTCTATCACTTTCAACTTATCATATTGATCGACTTTAATATGGTCTTAACAATCATATGTTCCTTATTATATGTTTTAGTAGGATCATATTATTTAACTAATCGAGGCCTCTATACCTCCTTGAATTTAAAAGAAATAGAATTCTTGACTTGCCTTAATGATTCATGAAACAAAACCTTGAAATATGACCCTTGTGGTGAAAATTATGGAAAAAAACATAATGCATACCTCTTGGTGATGAATACTGTGATTTCTTCCATTTCTCAATGGATACACACTACTAAAGAATATTTTGCATTATTTTTCTCTATGACCAAAACCATTGTAAGCATAAAAATAACCATGAAAATAAATAACATACCTAATGGAATTAGGCTTCCTAATCGAGCTTGTATTCTTTACCTTGCTTATAAAAAACCCTTGTTTTGATATCCACTTGAACTAGGACCAACATCTTCTTGTCTTGTCTCATCACTCATTAGGTCTCTTTTGAATCCTAGGATTTTTATATCACATGAAACCTTCTAAAAACTCAAAATATCATCTAGATCCTTAGAAATATGTTCAAACCTCTCAAAATACTTCAAATTTTTGGATATCTAATCCAATCCAACCTTTAAAGCTTTCAATTCAATTTCATACCTTGTGCAATCCTCCTCCTTATTATTTAGAGATTTCACCTCCTTCATGAGCTTGAAACAATCATCATCCTTGGTCTTGATATCAAATTTCAATCCTTCAACTTGAGATTCAATTTCCTTGATGCTTGAATTCAATTTGATATTATCCAATCTTTGATGCACCAATTCAGCATACAAATCTACTTCAGCCTCTTCATTGCCAAAATTACCATAAGCACTACTAGAACTAACCTCTAAGGGACATAACTTGGTCTTCAATTGGTTACACTCTTATTCCTTTGAACTCAAAGTTGTTTTTACAACCTCTATTTGAATTCTAAGATACTTAATGACTTCTCCATCCTTCTTGACAACTGATCTTAAATATTAACACTTTCTCTCAACTTCTTATCCATATTGTGCTTTAAAGGATCACCTCAAATTTGTTAAGCTTGCTTCAAAGGCCATGCTTTGATACCAATTGTTAATATCACAACCACTAGAGGAGGGGTGAATCAATGGGAATTAAAACATTCAATCACTTAAAATTTAACCATTCATTTATCATTCATCATCTTAACCATTCACCATTAATCATGCATTCAATAACCATAGAAAAACATGAGCAAAAAGAACATATCAACACATGGACACAATATATAAGTGGGAAACCCTCAAGGGGAAGAAATATATGAATATATTACTTGACAAAAGGACTCTATGTATGTTACACAACACAAGATATTTCTTTAGTGAGACACCAAAACCACAAGGAGCACCAACGGTAAAAGGAGACACAAACCCCGTAGAGAAAAAACACCAAAAAAATACATATGACATTAATTCCATATTTTAAATGTTTCTTTGACAACCGATGAAGACCTTATGAAGCTCACTCTCCTCTCTATCTTCCTCAAACCATCTCTCTAGCCTCCATGCACAAGAATTCTTCCTTCAAGTTGATTTCCACATCTACCCTAGCTCACCCATATCATATCTCTATCTAGAATAGTATCATATCCTCATTTTCCTCTAAATTTTTTCACAAAGACCTTTTCCTCCTTCAAACACCCCTCTAGGTTGCACTTTTCTCGCCTTTTTTAACTAGCTCAAATGAGCTTTCTAACTTGCCTTTATTCTGTCTCATCATTATAATTCCACTAAGTATACCTTAATAAAGAAAAATACATTTCCACATCATAATAAAAACATAAAAATAGCACCCATATGACCATGTAGGTTGCAAAGCATCACCTAGAGCCTTCTAGACCTCAACTAGGACTCAAGAAGCCTTAAAGCCCCAAATCAAGCAACTTGCCATACATGGAATGTTCTAGAGAAAAACGTCACCAAATAATGGAACAGACTTAAACATGTTTTGTAATCCTTAAATAACCTATAGTAACCATGAAATAAACTAAAACAACATTTCACACTATGAAACCCTCATGAGACCATGCACAACCAAGCACCCTCAAAATTAGCTTTCAGAGAACAAGACAAAAATCCTCATAACTCATCAAAACTCAAGTGTGATATGCCATTGGAAATATATGTATCTTAATATCATCACCAAACTCAAACCATGCCACAAAATTTACTGTAGCACCTCCAAAAGCGCTTTGTAAACAGACTGCTCCAAACTGCCAAAAATTACCTAAAATTTAGTCCTAAAAAATAGGGCACACTTGACTGCTAAGATTTGAAGCATGATTTTTGGAAAGACAAATGGGAAGGTGATTTTACCCTTCAATATAAATTTCCACAAATCTCTTCATTAATGGAAGCTAAATATGGAAAAAAGGTAAACAACTACATGCTTGAGGAAGAGAGTTTTCAGACATGGAAAACTTTGGAAATGGATAGACAAGATCTAAATGATCAAATGAGAGGGATCAATGAGTTTTTACAAAATTATGTATCATATAATAGCAAAGACGAAGATAGAATCATCTGGGATAAGGAACCATGTGGAAATTTTACTGTCAAATCAGCCTATGGTCTCTTTTTTGAGGGTCAAACTGGAGAAGAAGATTTAATGGTTGGAAAGATTTGGAACAAGAATATAACACCTAAGATAAATGTGTTCATATGGATCACTTTTGAAAACAAAATCCTCACAGTTGATAATCTGGAAAAAAGTGGATTCCAATGGGTTAATAGATGTGTGCTATGCAAAAGAAAAATGGAATCTGTAAACCATATGTATCTGGAATGCATGTATGCACATCAACTGTTCTCTTCTATTTTGACTAGCTTCTCGAGTTAATTGGGTTATCCCAAAGATATAAAGGAAGCTTGGAACCAATGAGAATGCTCTTTTCATAGTCAAGGGCTAAAAAATCTATGGATCATAAGCTTAAGCCATCTATGGTGGGAAATTTGGAAGGAAAGAAACAGAAGGATTTTTAAGGACAAGAGTCTCCCTATTAAACTGTCAATAAAAAATCTTTTCAGGAAGTTAGAAACAATTTCTCTATCCTATGGAAAAAGAATTGGAAATATTAGATTATGAACAACATTTCTTAGAGAATTGGAATGTTTCAGGGATTCCTCAATCAAATAGACCTAATCCTAGATTGGGGATTAAGTGGAATCCTCCTTGTGAAGGTTCTCTAAAACTTAACTTTGATGGTGCAGCAAAAGGGAACCCGGGGAAAGTAGGGGGAGGAGGAGTCATAAGGGACTCTTTAGGTCGATTTATTCTTGCTTACTTCTTTGACCTTGGAAAACAATCTAACAATGTGGCGGAGGTAGCTGCTCTATTCTGGGGGGTGAAGATTGCAAAAGAAAAAGGTTTCAATCTCCTAGAAGTGGAAGGAGATTCGTTGTACATTATTTCTTGTATGAAGGGTTCTTCTAATCCTTCCATATCTATTGAAGATTTTATTTGTAAAACTAAGTCTTTTTAAATTCTTTTGTGAATATTTATTTTAACCATGTGTATAGGGAAGGCAATAATGGTGCTAACTTTTTTGCTAATCTTGGGGTTATCTCTAATGGTCTCCATATTGTCGAGCAACTTGTTGGAATGAATGCAAAATTCATTGAAATCATGAAAAGGGAGGGAGCCTTTAATAATGTTGCTAACTCTCCCGCTCATGCCAGTAACCTCTCATGATTTTATCTTACTTGTGTGAGTTGGATTCCTTTGTTCACACGGGTAGTCGGGCCTTTTTGGATTTAGAGAAGCTGAAAAAAGAAACAACTGATTTTCAGGCCTGTTTGATTTGTAAGATATTTTCTATGCATAGAAGGATGGGAGGAGACTTGGTACACATGGAACCTTCAAGGTGTCTAGAGATATCCAAGGAGGCCGAAGTTCTCCTCAAAAAGGTGGGATTGCTGTCTTTTTAAAAACTTTTGAGGGCCATGATGAAAGCCTGAGCAAAGCGGTTACAAAAACTTGGAACGAGGGCAAAGTCTAGGTTGGAAATTGTTCCCTTACAATTTCTCCCAAGCTCATTGCTAAAGTGACTGGTCTTACACTGGAAGGTAGAAGCATTTTTAAACCTAAATCTGATTACAGTCTTGAGATTGAATATTTTTTCCAAGGAAAAGGGGAACCTATTTCTCTTCATAAAGGATATACTAGGTGTAAGCTACCTTCTCCATTTGATGAAATTTCCAAACCGCTCAGTTCCTATATCACATTGGAAGGTAGATATAAAGTAATATATAGTTATCATTTTCCAATGTTAAACCATATTCGTAATGCCAAACCATATAACTTTCCTTTCTACTTATTCTCTTCTCTAGAAAAATCTATAACTATGGTGAAGAAAGGCACTTTCATTTCCCCTTACACCGAGTCCGATAAAAGTATCATCCGGTGAGCACTCCCCGTTGGAAAAAACAACAAATTTGGGGCTTTGGCTTCAAACATTTCATTAGGTAAAAGGATAGGGAGCATGGAACCTAAGGTGATAAGCGTGATGGCGAGTCGGGGGAATCTAGTGGCCAAACGTCCTATATCAAGCAAGGGTAAAGAGGGAGACATGTCTCAGTTTAGTATTCAAAGTTGGGTTGAGGAGGATAAAATCACCTATATTTCGATGAATGCCCTGGTGAAACCCCTTCACAGAAGGAATCCTCTTAAGAGAAAGCAGAAGGGGAAGCATAGAGTAGTGAGGATGTTGCTAGCTTAAAAGAACATGAGTCTTCCAAGAATACTGAGGAAGCTATCCATTGTCTTCACAATCTAAAAATAGCTCAGATGGAGATTTTCTCGACACAGGAATCTACTGTCCAAACTCATGCCTTCATGAGAGATTTTGAGAACTACAAAATAAACAATGACATCAACAAGCAAAAATCAGTTTGCTCACTATGGACATTAAGGAGCTGCAAGAAAAAGTTGATAAAATGTCTACCCTCATCCTCAGTGAAAACTTCAAAAATGCAAATGCCAATAGAATGGAAATGGAGAAAGAGATGCTGAAAATGAAAGGAATCATTATGCAAATCAGAGATGCTCATGTCCTTAATGTGAAGAGTACTATTTTCCATCTCAAACTACTGGCTGAAATGATACAGTCAATGGAATTGGCAAAAGAAAAAGAAATGGATGGCACAGGCCTAAAGGTGGTGATCAAAGAACCTAACTACAAGTACTAGAAGGAGACTATAGCAACACTAGTCAAAGAATGGAATGGATGCATGGAGATGGTGGATGATCTGGTCAAAGAGAAATGAAATGTTATGGTTTGGAATCTGCTACTTGTTTACCTTTTGTTGTTAGTATTATCCTTGGGACTGCTATATAATGTATAACATATATAATGGATATCATATACTGGTGTTTTTGTTTTTGATATTTTGGATCATGACTGGCCTTTGAAGATAAATACTTTGGCCAATATGTAAGTAAACGGTAACTCTTTGTAAGGGGGTAGGGTCCCCTCAACCCTAAATTTTACCTCTAATAAATTTTTTTTGAAGCATGATATGAAAAAATCAAGGAAATGAATTACAACTCCCATTCTTCCATACATGCTAAATTATTCAACAAGTATAATGGATAACTTTACCACAAATTGTAATTTTCCAGAAACTTGCCTTTTTGGGTGGGGCTTACATATATCCAAAACCTATAAATCACACCTGGAGAAATTTAGATGACTCCTATAAAAACTCCAATTATAAAATTTGGAAAACCAATCCATTTTGGGCCACTACAATCATTTTCTCCCAAGGCACTATACACCTAGGATTTCAAGAGGGTTAAAAATTTATTTGGCTTCTTAACAATTGTTCATAAAAACCTAAGGATCAAACAATCTAATTCCACTTAGAAAATATTCATAACAGACTTATTAAACTATCCCTAGGAGTTTGGTTCCCCATGTAAAGCACACACTCTCCCATGAGCATCTCAACTTTTAGCTCAAAAAATCACCTTTATGAACCTGATTTTGGTAAAAGTGTAATATCTCACAAAATATTCATCACGTGGACCTGAAATTTGGAACAAACCATCATATCAACCTATCAAAAATATCAAATGCTCACATTTCCATTTCCATGCTTAAAACAGTCCAAATCACTTCAATAGGGCATGTTTTCTCAAGGATTAGGTCCAGTGTAGTCTTAGAAACAATCACTTCTCCTCATATCTACACTTTGAGACACTTGTGAGTGTCCCTACACCTCATCCACATGCTTCCCATGCTCTCATAATTCATATCCAACTTCTACAATTTTCACTTCATCATCCCATGCATCATACTACTCTCTAGGCCTCACAAATAAACACCTCAAACATGTTTGCATTATTGAATCTAAGATCAAAATCACTTGGGAACCTTTGAAAACATACAATGATCTTCATCACACTCAATGAAATCATCCTAGTATTAATAATTCACTTAAAAACCTCTACAATCCACCAAATTGACTCAAGACACCATGAATCACTATACAAGACTAACAAGACTCACCTTCGCTTAACACTACCGATCAACCTTCATGCTCTATACACCTTTTGACATCAATGACACTAAATGAAAAATCTGATAACATCATACTTTGAAATTAGTGATAAAACTATGCCAACAAATGAAGGATGAACCACTAATTATATTTTAACATATATGAAAGAGATACAACATGATAAGAAGTTATGATAACCACAAGTTGGACATACACATATAATGTAAGATATAGGATTAAGGGTGTAAGATGCCCTTCCCCTTTAGATAAAATGTTGAGAATATATGGATGTTGCTAGAGAAATGTTGCATCCTCCCATGTGTCATCTTCACTTTGTATATATTCTTTCACTCGATCATAAAGCGCTTAATGACCCTTTTCCTCAATCATTTAGTGCATGTCTGATTGACCCTAAGATGTTTTGTACAACTTGCTATGTTGTACAAATTAATCCTAATTACAACATCCTTCTCAAGAAACCTTGATTTTATTATATTAACAACCCCTAACCTCCATTAGGATTTAATTTCATCATCATGGATCTCTTCATCTTCTATCATGGGACTCATCCTCTTTTAAGTATGTTTCTTTCTCTCCTCCTACATCTACTACTAAGTTATAAAGCAAACCCACATTCAAACATAAGCCTCATCATTTCAAATATACTTCTAAAGACACCGTTAATGATATATTATAACCTATCAAACTACAATTACAACCCGTGCGTCATCAATTTAATCATTTTCCAAGTCCTCCTCACATTGTATTGAAACAATTGCTTGAGTGCAATCTCATATCTCTCCCTCCACTATTTGAGGTTGATATGAGTATACATCAAGGAAATAATTTCAATGTTAATGACCATTGTGATTTTCACTAGTGTGTCGAGAACTCTATAGAAAGTACTTAAAGCTTCATCGTGTTATTTAAGGTCTTATCGATTCTCAAGCTATTGAATGGGATCATCCTACTGAATCCTCACCCATATCACTGATAATTCTTAACTAAAAATATTCTAGAATCCCTTCCTTCTCAAGGAGAACATGTGGATACATGTTATGATAATACACCTTACACTCTCATTGATCTTACACCTTCACATTCCTATGACATAAAGTATAGTCATCTTTCGATCATATCTTTGTAGCAACATGCTTTGCTCCTAAATGCTCTAATTCCTCTTTGTCTCATGTCAGCCCTTAGAAATTTATCTTCTATGATATTATAATGTACCCATGCCCCAGGCCTCACATAATGACACCTTTGATGACACTTAGTATTTTTTGTGCTACCCACCTCTTTTCTACACAATGATGCATTTTGATAATATAAAAAACATTCAAATATTTAAAAATAAAAAATTAGGACCTATGAATTTTACTTGAGTTGTTAGCAATTTAAATTACATGTGTTGTTTGCCACTTTGGTTTGATAGATAACATGGTTAATTTCGTTACACGTGCATTCACTTGGTATATTGAGTTGGATGCATGACACACAGATTTGTACATGCTTATAATAGCAATCATGTCTCCTTACATTATCATTATTTAGAGGTAGTCCCTCAATATCTTACAAGTGTTATTATTTTATTATAGTTAATTTTTCACTTCCTTATTCATGCTCAATTATATGCATTGTGTACTTACTTCTTTTTATACTAACAACACTAGTACACATATCTTGTGCATATTTGACATCTCTTGTTTCATATATCTCATCTATGTTGGTTACTACATCATATTATCATGTTTTGACACTTTGGTTCCATATATACATGCCTATGTGTGTGTTATTGACTACTTATTTTCCTTTATTTTAGCCTATTTTCCTTTATTTTCTTGTGACATCGTGGGTGTCCCATGTTTTTGGCATCATGCTTAACTTGTTTTTGATTTATTTATCTTGTTTATAGGCCTATGAACCTTAATTTTCTTATGAAACCGTGGGTGTTCCAAATTTGTAGGCCTCGAAATCCTTTCTTAGGAACTTATATGTCATTGTTGGCAATTGATTGTATTGATGTTGTTTGTATTTTTCTACAAGCATTTTCCTTACTAGTTGCTTTACTTTCTACTATCATTATTTGTCACTAGCATTATTTTTTTACACACCATGGTTTCCACCATCTAAAAGCACCTTTCCTTTTACAATTATAGGTTCTCGGAGGTGGCCACCTCTTTAGAAATTTACATTGATTTTCAGACATATCTTTCAAGTATTATTTATTTTGTAGCCACACGTTCAAACATGGTTTTCACACATTCCTCAAAAGAGGGGGCATGTATATGTGTTTTTAAGTAGATAAACATAATTTTAGGGGTGGATGCATGTACAAACAGTGGTACAAACACCTATAAATGTAGTTATACACATAATTTTTCCAAAAATAGCAAAGAGTCAAGACTGCATACAATTTGTTCAAGACCTATGGTATAGTACTAACCCCCATACATTTATGACCACAGGAAATTTCATAATTTAAAAAAAAAAATCATATATATTTTTTTTTGAAAATTTTCACACTCAAATTACTCATTTTAGATATGTACAATGGACATGAAATATTTCATTCCTTCTTCATACCAACACTCAATCTCAATTTCATTTTCAATAATCTTAGGGGCATGGGTATCCTTCCTAGTTTAGCATTATTAGCACATTTTAAGCATATTTCAATTTTTATTTTAGTTTATACTCAATTGTTCAACATATGGGGAGAGTTTGGGGGAACCTATTATATTTTGTATTGTATGTCCTTATTTGCAAAATTAGGTCTAGATCCATATCAACGATGTGATCCATGGGGTTATGAAAGGTAGAGAAGTATTTAAGGGCTTCATGGGTAGGATTTCCTCTCCTATTACACTTTAAGGGGAAGATATCATAGTTTTTGAATAACTTTGATACATGGTCTTCTTCCTTTGTAAGGGTTCATTTTTACCTCTTTCTTATTATTTCTCTTACACATTTCCATGTTGGATCGCATGCACCTAACATTTAGGTTTCTCCTTAGCACTAATTAGGGACTTATCACCCACAATCCTTTAACGAAGTTCAATAGATAAAAATATCCAAGCATTAACAAATCATGAGCAAATAGGTGTATTATTTCCTTGTTTACATCTTTTCACTTTACATATATGCAAATGTAAATATTTTATATTACAATTTCTATTTGAGTTATAGTTAATTATCTATCATGGAAATTGAATAAACTCTCTATTACATGTTTCATCATGGATCATGTAAACACCAAACACAATAATGCAAATCAGTAAAACAAACATTCAAATGAAGGAAAAGCGTGTTTACACACTCATGTAGAATTTCCTTTAAGTATGTAATTTTTAATTTCATAATTAAAGGGAGAGAAAATATAGACACTCAAATTTTGTAATTTAAACTTTGGTAACCATTGATTTGAATATGCATTTTTTCTATGATAAATGTTACTTCTCTATTTTCATGTAACACTTTATAAGGACCATTATATAGTTTGTTTAACCTTTCACACTAAGATGTTAACAAATTCGAGAATGAAATGTAAAAATCCTTATAAACTATTAGTTGATAAGATCCAAACTTCTTTTGGAATGTTTTCTACTCATAGTCATGGTTTTACTGATTTGTTCAGACTGTACCATCCGGTCTAGGCCTTTTTGTATGTTTTTGGACCAACATGTCTTCCAACTACACTTTTAAATTCAAATCTTTCTTTGGGTCATATACTTCATCTAGGTCAGCCTTTCTTAGAAAAATCATCTATGAAACCCTATATAAGCAAGTAAAAACTATCTCATTTGCTAAACTAAAGCTATTAAGGAAATACATTAGAGCACTCACTTCATAAACTTGAAAAAGACATCAAAAGCTCCCCAAATCCTATAATTTCACATCTAAAGTAATTAGGGCATCACCCACATAATTTATAAAGATATAACTATGTCAAGGAAACCATATATCTCATCTACAAACATCTAAACATCCTCTCTCCAAGTATTTTAGCAAGATCCAAGTCAAAACAAACATGGTCAAAGTAAATGCCAAATCTGATTGATCTATCTAGATATCATATACTAGGTGGAGAATGACATGTGGTTTGAGGCCTCTTCATATTATTTCCAACATCGTCAATGTGGGGTTCCCACAACTCTTCTAATGTTTTTTATGGTAATATTCATCCATGTATAGGGATTGAGATGAATATAATTCGATTCAGAGAGCATCGTTGCATGTGCAACAACTAGGGTTTGATATAAATAGATAAATATAGGAAGGTGAACACCATAGAAAGTTTTGAAGCTAAATCGAGTAGGTCCAAGACCATATAGTTTATCCAGGACTATATAGTATGGTCTAATAAATTTGGTATAGTTCTACCCCATTTGGATTCACAGTAATAGTTTCAATTTTGAAGGTTATTCAAGTTTAAATTTCTCATTTCCATTAGTGTATAATCATAGATTTCTCCGAAGTCACATATAATCATCTAAGTGCCTAAGGGTTAAATAACATGACCAAAATATATGGTTTTAGATAGAGAAGAGATAAGTAAAATCTAAAAGTTTCATCTTAGAAAGAAGATTTTGAGAATTCATATTATGTATGAATATTTAGGTTTTTTCCATGCATAGGTGTATGAAAAAGATAAAGTTAGAAAAGAAATGTAAAAATGCATTGAGTGGGAATATGATGCAATTTTTTTCTTAGTTAATAAGCATAATTGCAATACGTAGTGTCAAAAGGATATGCTAAATTTGAGTGTCTACTTTTTCCCTCTTTAAGAATGAAATGAAAATTAAACGCATAAAGGAAAAGATACTTGAGTTTGTAGACACACTTTTATTCACTCATAATTTATTTTTTCCATATGTGTTGGTGTTGGCATGCTCCATGATGAAACCTACAACATAGAGTGTAGTCAATTTCCATAGTAAAAATTGAATTGTAACTCAATAGTAACTATGAAATTGAACTTGTATAAAGTGAAATGAAGAGATGTAAAACATGGAAAGAGTACACATGTTTGTTTTGTGATGGGAAGATCTTCTCATTCCTTGATTACGTTTGGATATTTAAATATTTGGGTTATTTTTAGTGAACCTTTTTGAAGGATTAGGGGTGATCAATCCTCAATTGTGTCAAAGGATAAAATAGAGTATTGGGTGCATGTAGCCCAATGCCGAATGGAAATTAGAGAGAGGTAAAAATGCACCCCATGAAGGAAGAATATTATGTATCGATATCTTTATTATATATGATATATCATATTTTAATAATGAGGAGAGGAAATATTTCCTATGAATAACTTAACCAATTTGATACTTTCTATAACCCCATGGACCACACCATTGCAAAAGATCTAAGCCCAATGTTTGAGTATATAGATAGAAGGTATATAGAGAATGAGTTCCCACATGTCATTACTTGAGGCATACTATAGACTAAGAGTATGTAATGTGATGAAATATCAGTGGATAAGGAGACGTGTGTCCCTAAAACACTAGTATTTTACAACTGAAATTGAATAATGAAGAGGAGGAGGAGTGAAATATTTCATGCCTTTAGTAAACTGATTTAAGTTTTGCAAACTAAGTTTGAGATTGTGCCAAAAACCTATGTCCATAATACAAAATCTAAAACTATATGAAATTATAACGTTTTACCTTAGGGTAAAAATATATGGCATGGGTAGGACCATTCGTATGGTCTTGACCCTTTTCTATGTTTTTGAACATGTGTTTTTCTGCTACAATTTGATATATGAAGTTGTTTCTAATTTAATTTTTAGTGTGAAAATATTTTTTTGAACCTGTGATTTTTCCTATAAGTGTAGAATATACCCCAATTAATGCCCACTCTTTTGAGGTGGGTGTGAATTCATTTGAACATGCAGATGAAAATAAAATGTGTGCTCATACACTATATGTTTGAGACTATATAGTAGATTGTAAAATGTTGAAGAGTTTTCCACCTTAAAGAACCTATACTTATAAAAGGGGTTATACATGGTGGGAATGTGTAGACACCAAATTTGGGTCACACTCCTCTTGGTCCCCTTTAATTAATTGACATAACTTATTCACTAAACCATGACCCCTTATCCCGCATTCATATTAATTTAATTACCTACAAATGAATTAATGCCCATCGTCACACTATTAATTAATTTAATTACTTTAACTAAATTAATTTACACCTCACATAACCACATCACCTAGACACCTCATCATGGACTTATTCTTAGTCTATTAATTAACTAGGACTGAGTCTCCACTTATCTTAACCAACAAGGATTTAATATAACCCTAAAATTAAAGTCCTATTCCTTCTCCAAACCATACTCCGCTTATCTAAATGCTAACCCTCACTTGAGACCCGGACTGACAATCAGAGCACACCAAAAATAGCAAGGATTTGCCTATTTTTGGAAAACCTAGGATTTCCCACCTTAACCGACACCGGTTAACCCTCAACCGACGTTGGTCACCCTAACCATCATCGGTTACCTTATATATAATTTTGTAACCTTTTTACCTGGGTTGGTCATTCGAGTTTTTGAGATATCTCTTGCATTCAAGCACAAACTAAAGACTTCTCAGCATCAAAATGATAGAATACACTCAATCAAAGGCTCAAGCAAGCACCTGATACTCATCCAGAGGCATTAGCATTCACGAGAGCACTCAAGAAGTAATGATGTGGCACTGACCATAAAATTATTCACATGGATCAACCACTACCATCCTTCACCAACCAGACTGCAAATACAAGTAAGTGTATTTGATTTGCATCATTCAATACTTACTTAAATTAATAGGTTCTTTATCTTTTGTTATTAGATCTTGTTCTTTCCTGCATTCCTCCATCCCAACTTTTACCAATCTACCCAACCTACCACCCACAACCTTATGGCTCTCCGTATTTGATCTTTAGGCATCCCTAAGTCTTCCTGACTTTATTACGAACCCAACCATCCTCCCTCCATTCCCTATGAAATCACAAAAAGTCTAAAAACTAGGATTATTTAATTACTACCATTTCACCCCTACCAATGCCAAGTTACCTTAAGCGTCATCAAATTTTCCTCTTCACCGACATCAATCTCCAAACCGATGTCAGCTATGGTGTTTCCTGTCAACTTTCACTAAACCTCCCCCTAACTTGACCTCCAAACTCACAAAACCTCACCCAAACGTGATACCTCACCATAGACATGCCTAACTCTTTGTGTAGAGACATAAAGAGAGCCTAGACACCCACTTTTGACATTCTACCATTATCCATAGTAACCGATATCAGTCATCCTAAACCATCATTGGTCACACCTTGACTGGCATTGGTCTCTGTGTCTGTAAACTACCTTAAACCAACAAGCTTCCTAATCATCCAAAATCAACCCAAACTACACCAGATCTTACCCAGACCCTGTCTGTGACCCTCAGACCACCTACCCAACCTACAACTTGACCCGAGACCTTCACCAATTTAATTACTAAGCATTTAATTGGATTGACACTAATAGTAATATGAGATACCTAAATTAGAACACTAGCATTAGATTCTTTTATTTGCATGTTCAGTTATTTTATATTGAGTTATATATCAGTGGATTGAAAACCATCGAGGAAGTATCACACTTCCTAGATCTAGCTCATGCTAGGAAATCCACTAACCTTTTTATTAATTATATCTTGTGGTCTTTCTTTGTATTACAGGTAGTTCCTCCTAGCCAAAAGGAAGCTCACACAATCAATTTGGATTGGAAATAAAAAACACGCGCACTCAACATTCAACCACGTGACAACAAGTATTCCTCCTTATCCTATTTACCCTTATTTGTTTCATTATCTACTAGAATCTGGTGAAACATTTTGGCACACCCGGTGGGACCCATCTGGGGTTCTTTTGCATTTTTCATTCCTAGGTAAAAATTGTGTGTTTATTTCCTTTGAAAAGTATTCACATTAATTTTCTTCTCTAGAATCTTCTCCTTCTTTCTATTGTCTAAAATAAATCATACTTTTGGTGCTTTAAAAAGAACACGTCTTTCTTTCTATTGTATTGCATTAGTGAAAGAGAATTCCTCTTCATGTTCTCCATTTTCTACATTAAGCGTAATTGTGGATTTGGGTTTAAAACATTTGCATTTCATTTTGGTTTGTTGCATTGTAGCTCACATTAAGTGAGGAAACCTATACACTAGAATTCATGCCCAGTTGATGGTTGACTAATCCAATCGTAGTTCACTTTTCACACTCTCTATACCAAACCACTTAAATAATTTACACATCTTCTTAAACATCATCCTACCTGGAAGAAGTTGTCAATGATCACACGATCAGAGGATTGATAGTGGGCGCCCAACTGGTTTCTCTGTCTAGTCATTATCTCAGAGAAAGGACCACCCTCATCAAAACTTACCTAAACCATCCTTAGTTCTTGGATTTTCATAGGGTACCTTCTATCAAACCAAAAATCTATTCTATTCACAATTTAGTCCTAAATAGCATAAGCTAAAACATAAAATTCACCAATAGGATTTCATGTTTTTGTTTTTTTTCTTGATTTGTGTTTTGAGTTGTGAGGTCATATTCTCCATTCTTTTCTTCCTTTCACACTCCATAATCATAGTTGGTGTATTTCGACTATTTTTTAGTGTGTTAGGGTTCATCATTACCATACTCAAGTTTTTGGGTTGGTATTTTATCTTATCTAAGTCACTAAATCCCATTTTTCTTCATCTTTTCAAATTTCACAGTGATCGTGTCGGTCCAGTGACCATCACTAGTTTACATTTAACCATCATTAGTTTACCTAACCGTTGTTGGTTTCCTACTTTTTTGGGTTATTTCACCAAAATAACACTCATCACATTTTTATTCTTTTTGGGGTTTCTCAGATACATCATCATACCTATAGACCTTTGAAATCACTGTCAAATCCAGATTTTGTCTCATTTTCATCAGTTATTACCACATTTATCAAAATTTTGATTATTCCACAATAATCAGTATCGGTCACCCTAACCATCATCGGTCACCCTCTATCATCGTCATCAATTAACCCAACCATCTTCGGTTCCTATGTTTTAATTTTTAATTAAAAAACAACCAATTTTACCTCCTAGAACATATTTTCTCCATTTCCTCTGTGCCTCTATGTCATTTACAGAGATCATATTACCAATTCTATGCTAACTCACATGGTTTTGACTCATACGTACAAAATCCAACGCCCTCATGTTCCACACTATCCTTCACCTGCTCTCCTACCAAGCCCATCGCCTTTCCATCCTATCACCTATGGATCCTACTCATCCCATTATCATTAGTACCGGTGATGAGGAGTTCGTAAGACTCCTTAACCAAAATCATCGTTGCCTTACAATACTATTTAGCCCATTCATCTACTCGGGACTCATCAGGACAACTGGTATACGACATGCCTATGTCCATTCCCCCTGCCCTCACCCCCACTTCTGCGTTAACTACTACTAGCTTGGCCTTACCTTCTTCCACCTTACCACCTGTGGTGTCACAACTTGACCCCACAACATCTATATCTACTACACCTACAACATTTTTGCACCATGACACGTCAGTTTCTCCCATGGTTGTCAACCATTCCTTCATCACCACCTTGAGCATAACCCCATCTGCACCCACCACCTTGTATATACCTATTACATCATAACCACCCATGGTGTTGGCAACCCATACTCCATTCCAAAACATCATCCTCTCCATCTTGCAGTCTTTACCTCTAATCACTACAAGAGTCGTTACATCCACCCCACCTACTTACACATATCACCAACCCCTATCTATCTGTCTATTGCCTATTTGGGATATTTTTTGCCTACATCTATTCCCCATTTGTAATTATCGTACTTCGAAGCACCACCATATATTGGGATGTCATCCTCATCATACATTCATCATCTACCCCTTATACTACAGGGGGTGCCCTAGTCATCACAACCTACCAACAACCTTATTAAAATGATGATGGAAAAGATGTAGACATTGGAAGCATCAGTTTCTGGCTCTCAAACTCTTTGACATACGACAAAATATACAATGATCCCATTCATCCATCTATTCCCATTTGTCCATACCCTACGCATTGGGAAATTCCCAAATTCAACTGGTTCAACAATAAAGAAGACCCACAACAACACTTGCAGTCTTTCAAACATGGGTGTTATCTAATCACTCATGATGATGCTCTACTCTTGTGGACATTCCCAATGTCCTTGATAGGACCTGCGTTGGATTGGTATAGTGGTTTACCTAGACATTCCATTTACTCATTCAACCAAGTGGCTCAAGCCTTCTTGAGACCATTTTTTGATCAATATCATTAAGAAGGTCACCATGACCGACTTGTACTCAACACGACAATATGAAGATGAATCTATCATAGATTTTTTTTCTCATTGGCGAAGCCTCATCAACCAGCTCACATTCTAACTACCTCAAATTGAGCTTATAGAGTTTTTACTAGGGCTTGTGCAGACACATCTCACCAAATCTCCAAGTTCAAACCTTCACACATTTGATGAGGCATTCACCATGGCTAGAAAACTTGAAATTCATGCCATAGAAGAGAAGAAAATTCAATTACGTAACAAAAATGTTGCATTCAAGTCAAACAATGCCTCTTCCTCTTCCAAACCCCAAAATAATTATTCCAAAGCCAAAGGATCTGCCAATGCGGTAGTTTTAAAATCAGCCCATCTCACCCATCCAATCAATCAAAGCCTACTTCCAACCTTTCTCCATTCAATATTTTCTAGTTCAAGTAGGAGCAATGAAAGTACACTCCCATAGAGAGCCCTATTCTTTAGTTTTAGAAAAACTTCTAAAAGTCTGGAGCAATTTCTCTTCCACCCATCAAACCACATACTAGTTTTGACCCTGCTCATCCTATGCCTGCATGGTACAAGGAACATGATTACTATAACTATCATCATGTTAAAGGTCATAGTGATGGTAATTGTATAACCTTCAAAACATTATCTAGGAAATGTTAGATAATGGAGATCTCATCTTGGACAACCAAACACACTAGCTAATTAGAACTTGCATATCTTCAAGAAGATGTTTCCTAATCACACCCCTGTCATCTAACAAAACTGGAGAACCTTCGACTAATGACAATAATGTCTGTGAAGTTCATGTTGTTTTCAAAGTCGTACCAACCCTTCCTCAATTTCCTCCTATCCCCTCTATCGAGGAGATTCTTACACGAGCTCCTTTACCCATGAAGGATCTGTTTCATCTACTCCTTTACCCATAGAGGAGTCCCTTATTCCCTTTTCCCCATATTTCCCTTTACCCATGGAGGAGTCCATGATATAGGTAGATGTCATTTCCCCACACACTCTCAACCTAACAAACAACCCACGGTGTTAACTCTCTTACCTACCCAAAGAGAGTCATGCTCACCTTCCTCTCCACCAAAAGAGGAACCTACCTCATCCCACTCATCATCTCCCCTACCCATCAGAGATCCTTTAGAAGTGCCACTACCTGTTGGTGACAATTCCCCATTAGCCTTCTAGGATCTGTTGATTTTCTCTCGGCTCTCTTACCCACAGAGTCTAAAGCCAACCAGTTCCTATCTCATAGACATTTTTTATAGGGATTACCACCAAGTCAACATCATCTCCTCCTACAAAAATGCCATTTTCATGCCTGGCTGACCACTTGGATTATGTTGATAATTCCATGCTTTGGGGACGCCTTCGGCTACCTTTTTCAACCCAAATGCAAATTCATCTACTAATACCTCCATGATTTATCCAAAGGTGTTTTAGACAACCAAACCAACCATGCCCATACCAAGTTGTAAAACACCTCTTCTTCATCACCTTCACCCACACCTAAACCCTTACCAACAATTGAAATTTTTCCAACACCTAAACCTTTGTCATCACCCATACCTTCCCCATTCCAGAACCATTACCACATTGGGTGTCATGCCGACATCAAGCCTATTCCATCCTCCTATCAAATTGGATTTAGCCACATCCTCACAAGCCCATGTAAAAACCATTCCTCCACCTAAAAGGAATACCCAACCTTCTAGGCCGCATACACAACATTTTTTCCCACTACCCTTTTTCACCTTCACCACTTCCATCCATCCTAGGACCTCACCCATCACCTTGGCCAAACAACCTCCTACCCAAGGTAAACTAAAACACAACAGCCCATCTCCTCATCACGAGCCTCTATTACACCTAACTTACCTACACAACATACACCTTTTCTATCACCTGCAACATTTTTACCACCTATACCCACACCACTTCTAGTAGCCTCATCACTACCTATGGTATTCCCCACTCTTCAACCAATACCCTCCACCTTGCCTCTTCCAAAACCTTCACCGCACCTCCATTATCACCTTGGCTAACCCATCCCCTTCCACCATCTACCTTCCCTTCTACATCATGCACTCCTTCTTCACCTTTACCCAGGAAGGTGCAATCAAAATCAAGATCCCATTACCTCCAAAGAGGTAGTCAAACCTACAACACCTTCAATCGCTAGCTCATCCACTACACCTTTACCCAAGAAGGTACAACACAAACCCAAAACAATACTACCTACCAAAACAGTGGTCAAACCTATTCCACTTCCAATTCCACCTCCTGTAGTACCTCTCCCACCAAAATCACCCACACTTCCATCTAGACCCACACTTACCTCCCATTGTGATCCATTGGTAGGGTCTTACACCAACATCTTAGCAAACCTTTTAGAGACCATTGTCATCACATTACCACCACTTAGACCTTATGACCCACTCAAACCCAAACCAACAAGGGTTTGATGATACCAAAATTTTCACCTACCATGTGTGTCAAGGCATGATGTAGAAAATTATAAGGCTCTTAAGACCATTCTTCTCCAACTATGTCCTCCTAAAGAAAACTTTGACGATGATGATCTTTTAGATGAGGACCCTGTTCCACCTTCACCTATCACCACACACCCTCATCCCTTACCTATTTAGTGACCTTCATCTCCACCTCCATAACCTTTTTATCTACCTCCAACATTTGAGATCAATATGGTCCGCATAAGAGAGCTAGCCAAAACCCCACCAAAATGTCAGTGCCCAACTTCTTTCACAAAAACATTGTCCTTCATTCTATTGTCCATCTTGTCACTACACCTATCATGACTCAACTTCTCCCTCACCCCATATTAATATGGTTAACATTTTCCACTCATGCCCAGAAAGAAAAGGAAAGGAGAAAACAACCAGCCCATCCACCAATCCTATGCCCAATATACCATCTACACCCACACCAAGAATCACCATTTGGGGACCCACATACCCTATTTCTGATGGGGTCACCCATCATACAATGATTAAACAATTACACCAATCTCCTCTCAAAATTTCATTGTATGACCTTGTCCAAACCTCTAAGTCTCACCGATAAGCCCTCATGGAGGTTCTGCAATCCATTGAGGTTTTACCTAATGACCCTACTCTGTGGCCTCCATGATCACTCCTCACCATGTGGCATCTCTCACCACTTCATCCCCTTCCTCTACACCCACTACCACTCATCAAATAGCTAGCCACTCTCAGTTTCTCTGACGACGAGATTATACCTCTCTAATCAAGATGATCCTGATCCCACCCTTTTCATTTCCGTCTACATTGATAATATACACATTTGACCGTTATGATCAATGGTTGTGCAACATCAACATTATCTCCTCCCATACGTACAACTAAATGTGCATCCCTTCCAATTACATTCATAATAACAATTAGTTATGTTGTGTTCATTAATGATGTCATAAACTTCACCCTTGGCACCATCATTCTCCACATTCGTGTGGGCCCCCATACCATTCTATAATTATTCTACGTCTTAGAAGGGGAATTCCAGTACAACCTATTGTTTAGCCAACCTTGGATCCACATCATGGGTTGTGTTCCTTCAACCTTACATCGTTGTGTAAAATTTGAACATGAAGGACATAACTATACCATTCTAGCTGACCCTTCACCATTCAAAACCTGTAACATGTTGTATAGACCTAATGATGTCCTTATACTAGTTAAGGCATCTACCACCACCACCTCTCTTTCACCCACAACCCCATCCACCAACATTTCCACTACCTCTCCCACACCTAACTCTCTATTCCCACTGCAACCACAACCTCTAGACTAACCCATCCACTAACCCATCTACTTCTCAACCAACCAATGCTTCTTCTTCTTCACCACCCAAGTAATTCATCCATTTCCGCTACCCACATACCACTACTATTGATCCCTTAGAAGGTGTTTTTCAATGTCTCACTGGGAGTACCGCTTGTACAACATCAACACATTCCTTACTCCTCAAGAGTATGGTAACCTTTACCAACATCCCCGATATGATCACCACATAGGTGAGGTTTTCCTTATGGTCCTCCCCACCTTCACACCAAATTAACGTATGGGGGACTTGATACTTCTACCTACTCACCCAAGCCACCTTCCCAAATGTGACCATTTTCATCTGACCTTCAATCTCTCACCAACCACCACTTTGCCCACACCTTCCTCCATCATTGTGCATGGAAGGGCTTTGGCTTTGGTTTCTATGAATAAGGTCGCCATACTGTCATCCTATGCACCACTGTAAACATAAAGACCATAGTGGTATTGGCTTTGCCAAACCATCTCCCAAGAAGGCCCAAGTCGAACTCATTGAGGATGATAAACCTTCTTCACCCCATTCACCAACTTCACCACCTTCACCTACTGGAGTCTATGGATCCTAGAATCCATTCCTCCTAACTTTTTTTTTCGTGAACACCATTTCTCTGGGACCTATAACTTATCAATGAGATGGTGAGGCTCCCTCTTCTCTTCCCTTCTTGTATCCTGACATGATCGATGATGATACACCTTATATTAATGTCATTCAATGTCAGGATGATGATTCTATTCTCACCTACCTTGGTGCAGAAAGATTCATATATTCACCGGTCATTACCTTCTGAGACACAAACCATGTTAAATGAATTGACCATGAAATCAATATTAACACTCAGGATGACCGCATATTCTAAAGATAGGCCAATCTTTAGATGTTGTTGAACAAGAAGATTTTACTTCTTTCCTTTGGGATCATAACAACACTTTTTCTTGGTCCTACGTTGATATGCCTCAGTATTGACCCAAACATTGTGGTCCACAATATCATCACTATTCTGAATCCAAACCCATGAAACAAAAGCTACGAAAAATGCATCCTCACATTTCCCTTCTTGTCAAAGAAGAACTCCAAGTGTCTCCTTTTGGTTTCCTTCATCCTACCCATTGATTATCCCCAATGGATCTCTAACATTATTCCTATCACAAAAGTGATAGGGGGACTCTACATTTGCATGGATTTCATGACCTTAACTTAGCTTTCCCAAAGATGACTTTCCTCTACCTAGTATTGATTAGCTAGTTGATCTCACCACCGGCCATGAGATGTTATCACTCATGGAAAGTTTCTTGGGTTATAACTAAATATTACTTTCCCTAGAAGATCAACACAAAAACCATCCTTCATCACTCCTTGGGGACCTTCTGCTATCGTGTCATGCCTTTTGGCCTTAAAAATATTGGTGCTACATATCAATGAGCTATGAATTATATCTTTCATGACATTATGCATCACATATTGGAAGATTATGTTGACGATATTCTTTCCAAATCCAAACATTGGGTTGAACACCTTATAGTTCTTAAGGTCATCTTGACCATCTTATCAAATATTGTGTTCACTTCAACCCAAGAAGTGTGTCTTCATTTTCCTTTCCAGAAAGCTCCTTGGTTTTATCATTTATTTGCGTGGCATAGAAGTTGACCCCGCTAAAATCAAGGCTATTCTCAAAATGCCTCCACCTACTAACCTTTGTCAACTTTGTAGTTTGCAAGGCAAGTTGCAATCTATTTTTGCTTTATTTTGCATCTTTCGACTATTTCCACCCATTTCATCATCTCCTAAAAAATGATGTCTCCTTCAAATGGGATGATGAATGCCATAAAGCCTTTCAACACCTTGAAATAATACCTCCTCCAACCACCTATGCTCATTCCCCTAAGGATGACCAACCATTTTACCTTTACATTTCTCTACATTGATCATTCCTTGGGTTCCATGCTCACTCATCATGATGAGAAACATAGGGAACAAGTGGTTTATTATATAAGCCGTATACTTTTAGACTACAAAACTAGATACACTCACGATGAAAAAATATGCTTAGCCTTAGTTTTTGTCACCACTAAACTTCACCATTACCTACTTAACCACAAAACATTTTGTTGTCACTAATATTGACCCCTTACATTACATGTATGCCAAACCCTATCAACATCAATGTGTTGCACATTGGATTATGCTTCTTGCAGACCTAGAACTCGAATTCATCCATCAAAAATTTTTCAAAGGACAAACCATCGTTGACCAACTTGTAGATGCACCTCTCTTCGGAAATCAATCCTCTAACTTTAATTTCCTAGATGAATCCATTACTACCCTCTCTTTGGATGATACCATTTACTAGATGACCTTATTCTTTGATGGTTCCAAATGTTAGTGTGGGGGTGGTGTAAGAGTTATCCTCATTCCTCTTGATGGTGATCCTATGCCATTATCTTTCAAACTAGATTTTGATTGTACTAACAATATTGAATATGAAGCACTCATATTATAAACCACCATCACCTTAGACATTAAATCAATTAATATCTTTGGTGATTCCCAACTAGTTGTAAACCAAGTTAATGGTATATACCAATGTCATAATGAGATAATTCAAAAGTATAAGCATCATGTTGACATACTTTTGACATACCTTTGACCATTTAACTTCAAACCACCCTGCATTCCACTAATAAACTTGGATACCACCCCGCATTTCTTCTAATAAATTCTCACTTCACCCTTCGACTCAAAAATATTTGTCATAGTACAAAGGTTATAATCACCTTCCTATTTATTTGAGATGTCAACCTTGTCGGAACCATTAAACTTGACCCACGTGACCTTTGGTATAAGTAGTTTGTTGATTACCTTTCCCTTTCCATTTTGCCTCCAGATCTTACTCACAATGGACAATGATCCTTTCTCAAAAGTGTCTCTCGTTATGTCATCATGGGTGGTCTTCTTTATAAAATGTAGCTTTGATGGTATCCTCTTACGATGCCTTACAAGTTCTAAAATTCCCTATACCATAAAGGAAGTTCACGATGGAATTTGTGGGGTCACTTAGTGGTTTAGCTATTGCTAAACGCATTCTTCCACTTGGGCTATTACTGTGCCAACCCTAAACCATGATTGTTGTGACTATGTCAAATGTTGTGTGAAATTTCAGCAACATGCTAATCTTCATCACACCCCTAGTCATGCCTTACAGGTCACGTGACCTTTGGCCTTTCTCTCAATGGGGTTTGGATCTTGTCGGAGAGATCAATCCTCATTCTTCCCAATGTCATCAATGGATTATTACCACTACTAAATACTACACTAAATGGGTAGAATCCATGCCTCTCATTTCTACAAAAGCTGAGAAAATATGTGAATTCATCAATCATCACATCATTTGTCACTTTGGTGTTCCTCACCGCCTCATCACTGATAATAGAAAATAATTCAAAAACAAAACCTTACAAAAATTTGTGATGCCTTCGACATTCAACTCATTTTTCTTCACCTTACTACCCTCAAACCAATGGCCAAGTGGAATCAACCAACAAAACCTTAAAAAAATTATTATGAAAGTAGTTGACGATACTGGAAAGGATTGGAACACATTCCTTTTTCCTTATGGGCTTATCGTACTAGTATTTATACCTCAACTACTGCCACACCTTTCTCTTTGGTCTATGATACAAAGGTTATTCTACCTCTTGAAGTCCAAATTCCATCTCTTCGTATCTCACTCAAAGATATGCTCAACGATGATGATTTTTGCCAAGACCGTTTAGCACAACTCAAGTTATTAGATGAACGTCATCTCAATGCTCTTGATCACCTCCAAATCTACCAAAATGTATCAAATGTGCCTACGATAAACATGTCCATGAATGAACCTTCCAGGTCGGTGACCTCATCTTGAAGGAAAATCAACATGTAACAAAAGAGGAGAAAAGTAAATGGGAAAATTTTCTCCTAATTGGCTTGGACCCTATATCGTTACTCATACCTATGGATCATGTGCTTATCATTTTTCTTCACTCGAAGGTAAACTGAACTCTGAGCCCCTCAATTCCTTACATCGACCATTCTATTGTTGAATCAAGTCCTATATCACATTTTGTCTAGTTAAAATGCTCATCCCTTGAGCACCATTCACCTTCCATTTTACCTATTTTAAGGATCAATGACTAAACAAGAATCATGTGATTACTCGTCACTTTTTCAGCCTTGTCTTCAATATGAGTACCACGGCTCTACTCATGGCATGATTCTCATGGATACTTTTCATCTTTTTCAAGATGGAATCCCATGGTCATTCATTACTTAAACCCTCTCTTTCATAGTTAACCTCTATGTGCTATGGTTTTGTCTTCAACACAAGAGCCTATCTTTCTCTATAGTCTTGTCCATGACCTAAAAGTCCAAAAACAAAACAATTTCAAAAGTAAAATGGGATTCAACTCCTTGAGTCAAACTTCCAGCAAAAAGATGACTCCCTCAAAAGGAAATCTACTCTTTCTATCTCACTGCTATAAATAGACTGCTCCCTTGAAGGACAACTATACAAAGCTAGCCATATTGTACATAGTCTATCATAAAAAGAAGACTATTCTTATAAAAATAAAATAAAATATTCAGAAGCTTCCCGCATGATCAACTTCATGAAGACCTCAAGGAGATAATCTACTCATCCCATATAGACTTCCCACATCGATCAGTCTATAAAAAAAAAAAGAAAAAAGAAAAAGATAACTTTTTCATCATGGACTTGCCTATTTTGATCTTGGGTCTCTTGCCAAATAGGCATGTTGTCTCACACTAGGTTACACTAAAACCAAACTATTTTCACCTCACCCTAATTTCTTGCCCACTCAAGGGGTGTGCTGCAAATATGACATTTTGTGATCATGTGACTTTCTTCACCTTTAGAATGGTCAATCATGCAATGCCTTTAGGTTCTTACATTCATAATCCCATCTTTGGTATGATAGACTTGTTATGGTTCTTTTCAATTAGGCACCTTTTTTTTCACCTCTAACCATTCACCTCTTTTCTTACTTCTTGATCCTCCTTTATAGGACCAGACCTTTGACACCTACATTCTAGGAATTCCTCTTCCACCAAAATTACCCATAAATCTATTCACCTAATGACCTAAACAACCATGCCTATTCAACCTAAACTCAACCATGCCTAACTGACCTAGACTTAATCATGCCTACAACCTACGTACCCATCCCTCTAACTCATCCTATTCTTCCCTAGCTTATGGGATAACTACATCGACCGAGGCCCCTTTTGGCAAGGGATATGTAGGTAGCACTCGAGGGCATGGGGCCTTTGGAGGCTATCTCAGCCACTCTTTACCCTAACCCATTTTCCTCCTTTTTATATTCACATCCTACCTTAGTTTCATTTTTTACATAACACTTGGAAATTAAACAAACATATAAACATGCATACCTACCATTTTATCACATCATCAAAACATCTAATCCATCATTTCACATTTCCATGACATCAACTATTTGGAAATTTACACCACAACATACATATACATCATCATTTATTTTCCATACTACCAATCACTTGGAAATTAAATCAAACCCAAAAACATGACTTCCTAACTCACCTAGACTCCACCATGCCTATACCTGATTCCATCATGCCTAAATGACCTAAAATAAACCATGCCTAATTGACCTAAACTCAACCATGCCTAACTAACCTAAACTCCACCATGCCTAACTGACCTAAACTCAATCATGCCTACATGACCTTGATGCAATCATGCCTAATTCACCTAGTTTCCATCAATACACAATAACAATGGAAATTAAAACAAAGTACATCATTCATCCAATAAACATCGTAAACTATATAAATGGGAGAGTCTATGTATCAATACATATATACACATATACAAATAAAAACTCAAAATCACAAAAACTCTCATAATAAAGCCTCACTATCTTTGGCATGCAGGCTGGTATAAATATAAAAAATCAAAACAATGATCATCTCAAGTGACTAATCATCACCCCACTTGATATCCTCTAGGCTAGTCTCACTTGTCTCCTCCTCCCTACCTATCTGTCATCCTGCTAGCATTCAACACCATCTATGGGTCTTAGTATGATCCCCTCCTAGCCCTCACTTAGGCCTAGCCTCCGAGAACTCACAACCTTCCCTGGCAGCCTGTCCATGAGCTCTATGACCCCCTGTAATCCCTGAACTATGAGTCCTAGATCTCGTCCTCTCATTAGCTGCATCTTTGGGATTTGTACTTGGTATATGAGGGAACATCTATCCCAACATTCGTCATGTGATCTTGATAGTAATGAGCCTCATTCAAAGCATCCTGAACCTGCCATAAACACCATCTGAGGTGGTGCCATGGGTCTTAATGCAACCTATGAGCCCTGTCTTATTAATAGTGGCCTCAGTCCCTGTACATATGATCCCTATCCTCCTCCTAGTATTGTGGGACCCTATCCCACCATTGTGCCTGTATTATGGGGCCCTTTCCTTGGGCCCGTGGAGGTATTTGTACTGAAATTTGGGCCTATAAGGCCATTACATGTGCATGTGTGTAATGGCCAATGCTGGCCTAAAACTAGCCCTGTAAACCCATCACTTGTGTTTGTAAGGCAATCACCTGAACTCCATCACCATCTCCACCTTGTGCGCGGGCACATGTACCTATGCCAACTAAGCTTGTAAAGTCTTCACTTGAGCTGCAAGATGGCCACCTATGCATGTGCCCTATTAATCGACCTTGTAAACCTATGATCTACATCTATAGGGGTGACCACCTTCCCCTACAATGCATATATACGCATTATGACTATGTAGCAAGATCTGGCTTCCCCGGCCTCGGTGGAGTCACCCACTTGTGCATCCCACCACTACCTATATCCATCAATGACTCCTACGTCATCAATTTGTATCTATCTTTGCTCGGTCCTCCTTCCCTTCCCTATCGGCACACTCAAACATGGTGGAGACATGGGTCTCTCCATGTCATCTTGGTGGTACTGAGTGGAAAAGGTGAGGGTACATCCTGTGGTAGCCCAAAATGTCATGTCTAACTTTGTCTACATGTATCATCTCATGCTCGCGACACGACGCCCTTGTATCCACCTCAACAGTTGGAGCTCTTCTAACTCCTCTACCATTCCCCTATATGAGGGATAGCCAATATATGGCCTCCACACAATATCAACTCCTGAAAGCCCCTCTAGTAACTTAATGTAGTATGAAACATCATAAGTCACCCTCGCCGCCCTCGGTTTCCCACCAACTAGTACCCAACATCTGTACCCACTCAGAGAAAGCCACCCCTAAACCAATCATGTCATGGAAAACCAACTAGGCACACACATATGATGTGCTCGTATGCCCAACAATGTAGTAAAAATTGCAACACATCCCGAATCACCATAATCTCCCATAAGCCCATAGCTCCCTATATAGTTGAACTAGGAAATTTGGTGCCCAAGCAAAGCAGACTTGCTCCTCTATCATATCCTGAAGCACTCCCATCAGTTCTCATGGGAATATCCCACCCTCATAATCTAGCAGAGAAAAACAACCTACTACCTCCATCATCAAGTACAGATAGCCTCGTCTCTTGTGGGTAGGTTGCATACATATCTCCATAGCTCAAGCTCATATTGTGATACCTCATCTCTCCCATCACCTCCTTAAAAACCACCACTATCGGCTCCATTGATACCTCAGAAGAAATAAAATATACTAGCTCCCCAAAAATAGGAAGCCGCAGGATCCTATACACGTCCTCTAGGGTGATGGTCATCTCACCTGTTAGTAAGTGGAAGGTATTGGTCGTGGAATCCCATCTATCGATGAGAGTGACCATCATACTATGATCTCAAACTATCCGCCTATAGTGTCGGACCCCGATAAGTCCAACCTCAGTCATATGTGACCACTCCTCTATGGTCACACTAGGCCACATCCATACCAATAGGGGTGGTACTCTATCTTGTATCCTAAGCTGATCTCTAGCCTACATCATCTAACACAACCATGTCAAGATTTGACTACCTCAAATCACATATTACCCAACAAACTATACCTAACCACATCAATCGTACCTACCCCTTTTACTTAATTCATCTACAAACCCACTAACTCTATTCATTATTACCCATTCTCTTATTTCACTTCACCTACTTACTTATCCCGTATCACCAAAATAATATTTTTACCCTCTTCTACCTACATTCATCTTCACCTACCCCTTCCTCACCTATTTTAATTTCCTACCTAGCCTTTCTTACCCCTATTTACTCTCCACCTTAAATGTTTCCGATCGTCATGACCATCACCAGCTTTTTCTTGACCATCGTCGATTCTGTTTAATTGAGTCGGTCACCTAAGACATGACTAATGCTTTGGTTAGAGCCAAGTGACATTAGCCAAACCTTAACGGACGTTGGTCTCTATCGCAACGTCAAAAGCGAAAACCTATCCCCCATTTTTAAAAATTGACAAAAACTTACCTAAAACCTAATCTACCCATCCCACCCTATCCTAACTTAATTCCCAAACCTATTTAACCTATGTGTGACCTTCCCACTCCTCATTTCCTTCATTTTTACCCACAAATTCAAAATAATTAAAAAAACCACCCAAATTTTTAACCGAAACAATTTCAACGATACCATTTTCAATCAAATAACGGGTTTGGATTACCTCCTACCTCATCTTGGCATTTTCTACATGGTGGAACCTCTAGTCTCTATGTTGGTGGACCTCCCACACCTTCTCTCACCTCTCGTCATGACCAAATCAACGCTCACCTCCAAATAAGTCAAATCAACTGAATTAAACTTGTGGACCCTCCAATCGAACACCAATCACCCACTATGTGGCTCACCAACTCAGCTCAATTCCTTGTACTAACACTTTTTCACTCCTCACTTTCTCCTCTATTGTTTTCTATAAATGATAAAGTCAAAATGAATCCATAAAACATGGATTTTTTTTAGACCCTAATTGACATGACCGATGTTGGTCATGTCGTGCCCCTAGTAAACTAATGTCGGTTACCTTATAACCGGCATTGGTCACCTATCATTACCTTTTGCCTCACCACATGCCCATTTTTCCTAGAAACAATATTGCTCCAACCACTTTTGACCTTACCAACACCTATTACACCCTACCCAAAAGCCTAAATTACCTGTACATTTCCTTAACTATGTTTAGGGACTTGTTCTTTACCTATACCCTAGCCTTACCCATACCATAACCTATATACCCTGAACTAAACCACCTTTTGTGACATTGGAATTTGTGTACTCAGTTATACCTTGCGATGTTATTACCCGTGTTGTTTAGCCTAATGACCTTACCTTGCCTATTTTTGTGTTGTTTATCCTGACCAAACCTTTAGTGTATCTTGGATCATACCTAAACGTTCCTGCACCTAACCTAAGTTGTGTTTCCAAACCATATCCTGTACCCTAGATACTTAAAACACTTCAACCTTGTTTGGATAAACCTATCAACCTTGGATGATGTAGATTTTGCAAGATCTTCCACTTGGTAGTGTCAAAATCTATACATGTGTGTGCATTTTTATTACCATTACCCATTACCCAAAATGACCCTTACCTATTACCTAATACACCCTTACTCATTACCCGTAGTGACCATACCCTTACCTACAACCCAATTACCCTCACTTACCCATTTATCAATCCACTCACCAAATCCATCTAAAACCTCATCGGCTCCCTGGTTTGAGATGGGTCTCCTCCACCTATCACTTAGGGAAACCTCACCTTCATCCCTACTTGGGGCAACCCCACTCTCTCCTATATTTGGGGAAACCAATTCCTATTTTTTTCAGTATCACTTACCAATACAAGCAACGCAATAAAAAGGGGAAAATGTAGACACCAAATTTGGGTCACACTCCCTTGGTCCCCTTTAATTAATTAACGTAACGTATTCACCTAAATATGACCCCTTACCCCACATTCATATTAATTTAATTACCTACAATTGAATTAATTCTCATCATCACACTATTAATTAATTTAATTACTTTAATTAAATTAATTTACACCTCACCTAGCCACATCACCTAGACACCTCATCATGGAATTATTCTTAGTCTATTAATTAACTAGGACTGAGTCTCCACTTATCTTAACCAAAAAGACTTAGTCTAATCCTAAAATTAAAGTCCTATTCCTTCTCCAACAATACTCCCGCTTATATAAATTCTAACCCTCACTTGAGACTTGGACTAACAATCAGAGCACACCAAAAATAGCAAGGATTTTCCTATTTTTGGAAAACTAGGATTTCTCACCTTAACCGACGTCGGTCAATCCTCAATCGACGCTTGATCACCCTAACTATCGTCGGTTACCTTATATAAAATTTTGTAACCTTTTTATGGGGTTGGTCATTCTAAGTTTGGAGAGATCTCTTGTATTCAAGTGTAAACCAGAGGCTTCTCAACATCAAAATGACGGAATACACTTAATCATAGGCTCAAGCAAGCACCCGATACTCATCCAGAGGCATTAGCATTCATGAGAGCACTGGGAAGTATTGACATGGAACTGACCATAGAATTCTTCACGGATCAACCACTACCATCCTTCACCAACCAGACCTGCAAATACAAGTAATTGTATTTGATTTGCATCATTCAATACTTAAATTAATAGGTTCTTTATCTTTTGTTATTAGATCTTTTTCTTTCTTGCATCCCACCTTTTACCAATCTAGCCAACCTACCACCCACAACCTTCTTGCTCTCTGTATTTGATCTTTAGACACCTCTTGAGTCTTCCTAACTTTATTACAAACCCAACCATCCTCCCTCAATTCCCTGTGCAATCACAGAGGAGTCTAAAAACTAGATTTATTTAATTACTACCATTTTGCCCCTACCGATGCCGGTGAACTTAGCCATCATTGGTTTCTCCTCTTCACCGACATCGGTCACGGGTGACATCGACATCGATTATTGTGCTTCCTATCAAATTTCACTAAACCTCCCCTAACAGCCTCCAAAACTCATAAAACCTCACCCAAACCTGATACCCCACCTACAACCTCACCATAGACATTCCCAACTCTTTGTGTAGACACAGAGAGAGCCTAGACACCCACTTTTGATAGTTTTCTATTATCCATAATAACTGATATCATTCATCTTGAACCATCATTGGTCACACCCTGACCGACATTGGTGTTTATGCCTAGTAAACTTCCTTAAACCAACAAGCTTCCTAATCATCCAAAATCAACCCAAACTACACCAGATCTTACCTAGACCCTATCTTGTAACCCTCAAATCACCTACCCAACTTGCAACCTAAATTGTGGCCTTCACCAATTTAATTACTAAGCATTTAATTGGATTGACACTGATAGTAATATGAGATACCTAAATCAAAACACTAGCATTAGATTCTTTTATTTGCATGTTCAGTTATTTTATATTGAGTTATATATTAGTGGATTGAGAACCATGGAGTAAGTATCACACTTCCTAGATCTAGCTCATGCTAGAAAATTCACTCACCTTTGCTTTATTAACCATATCATGCGGTCTTGATTTGCATTACATGTAGTTCCTCCTAGCCAAAAGGAAGCTCACACAATTATTTTGAATCAGAAATTAGAAACACATGCACTCAACCTTCAACCACATGACAACAGGTATTCCTCCTTGGCCTATTTATCCTTTTCCGTTTCATTATCAACTATAATTTGGTGAAACACCATGCACACAAAGATATACAAAACTAGATTAATAAGAGTAACATTAGTAATGATAGAAATAAGAACAATAGTAATAAGAATAAATTAGGTGTGATAGAACAAGAATAGAGATAAAAACAATAAAGTGAGAAAGCACAAGTAAGATCATTTAAAGTAGAGTCACATTAATACATGGATCCAAAAACAAGGGACACCCATTATCTCATAAGATAACCAAGGAACTTAGGCTATATATAAGAGAAGTAATATCACACAAGTAATACATAAAGCCATAAATATGGGACACCCACTATGTCATAAGACAAACAAGGAACTCGGGCCACATATAATGAAGTATACAAGTACTAACACAAACAACTAGCAAACATGTATAGGGAAAAGTAACATCAAATAGTGATAAGTGTAATATAAAATACCATATGAAGTTAGATACATCAACGCTACACAATACACAATGTGTTAGGCTTGTCGATTAAAAAAATAGCATGTACAAGATATATGTAATCAAGTGTAATAATAAATTATAAAGGAAATATAATGAAATAATAACATTTGTATATTGTGGAGGGATGCCCCGAGGAGTGGAATGCAAGGAACCAATGTAGCTTCTATTAGTAAGTAATACTTTGTGTGTCCCGCATCAAGTTCAATGTACCTTATGAACACATGTGTGGAAGGAGTATAAAATATATAATATTAATCAAACAAAAATGACTAATAAAGTATTTAATTTAAAGTGCTAACAATGCAAGTTATGTGTACATGTCCTAATTTTATATTTTTTAAAATATATGAATTTTATTGTATCATTGGATATTATTATGTATGGAGATAGGGGTACCACAAGATCTACCTAATGAGGGCCTCATAAGGAGGTGAAATTCAGCCAGGGATATCCGAGAGGCACGTGCCTCAAGTGTGTCAATAAATACGGGTATATGCAAGTTGTGCCATATTAGTGTCATGTGCCTAGAAAAATAGGGAAGAGAGAAAGGTGGACTAGATACGTAAGAGATAATGTGTGATAGGGTAGATCTATGAAATGGATCAAAGAGTGAGCGCTATGAGATATTAGATGTGCACTAGATAACTTATGAGGAATCCTAGGAGGGAAATATCCACTAGATGTAATATGTATGTGGGGAGATTTGTTATAAGAATTAGGAGGGCCAGATATACTATATATAACATGTGTAGTAGAGGTCCTATAAAGATACTTAGGAGGATTAGAGATGTGAGATATAACATGTGTAACAAAAGGCCTAGCAAGAGACGTAGAATGAGGAATTTTAAAATAATAAAAGCTAACATTGGAAGAGGTGATTTAGAATGAATACCTCAAATTATGACAAGTTGTTCTTGATGAATGAACTTAGCACGTTGGTGTAAAATAAAGGGGATAACCCTAAGAGTGTGTAACCAATAAAGACCTAAATGCATGTAACTTGAAATAAAATTAAAATCAATGAGAAATGGGAATTGAGTAGTAAAATAAAGCCAACAATGATGGGTAGAATAATATGTCCATGAGCAGAATTAGAATTTCATGCAATATGCTTCAAAGAATAACCAAGGGAATGAAGTAGCTTGAAAGTAAATAAATTATCCTTGTAATGAGAGATCATAATATGGTGGAGGTGGAATCACATAATGATAATGGGGAACTTCTAAATCATACTTGTATGTGTTATGATTAGGAAGCAAATCATTATCGAGATTAAGTGGGCTCATCCCATTTAATAACATTTGTATCAAACAGATCTTTTATAAAATTTTGAATCTTGAGACATTAATTAGTGAGGTGATCAACGTATCCATGATAATATATATAAGAATTAGAATCAAATATCTTACTATGAGGCTTTCTTGTATCTAATTCAAGTAGTGGAGGGATATACGTGAGGTTTCACACAAGTAATCTTGTTGAAGTACAATGTGTGCGATAAAACATATATACATAAATTTTACTTTTCATAGGTTATGGAGAAGTAGAGATATACGTAGAATGCTCACTTTGGGTATTAAATTGTTCATCATCACTAGTATCAAAATAAAATTAATCTCCCTAATGAGATTGAAATCCAACATGCACAAATGTTAATTCTACATATCAATTGGTTCTTCAAGATCATTCATATAGTCCTTGTACTTTATATCATTATCCAAATCAGAATATGTCAAATAGTTTATTATGGAAGATCAAAGATATATTTAGAATCCATTATTTTTTGATTTCCTATTTGGACTTGTGTAATTTATAAGTTCTTTGAGGTGGTGTGCAATTGTTCATGATTGATCGATATTTTTGTCATTTTTGGTTATATAATAGTTGGTATTAAATTTTTATCCTCTTTGTGAGTAGATGACTCTTGATCCGAAAATGGTACTTAAATTTTCAAAAGTACTTAGAAAATTTTCAGATTTAAAACTTGTGGTGATTAAGAGTATTAATGCAATTTTGGGAGCTCTTGTATCCCGAATCCTTAAACTCTTCCAAATAAACCAATTATCCTTTATTTTCAAATTAAGTGAATAAACTAAATCTTAGTACAAATCCATTTTAAAATTCACAATTTGAATTCAAATAATACACTTAAACTGAATTCTTGAAACCAAATTTGATAAGTGTATTTAGATTCTGTTGTGGGTTATGGATACTGAAATGTTCCTAAAATACAATTACCAGTTAAGTGTTTGCTTCATCAAATCAATTATTTAATCCAATTAACTATTTTTATTTGATCAAAAGCTTTAAAAACTGAAATAAAATCCACACAACAATATTGTTAACGGATTTCACCCGAAGGCTACGTCTCCAGATTCTTGAAAAGAGAATCAATCTATTAAATGACCAATGAAGTACAATAACCCTTCAATAATGTCTAAACAGATCAAAACCTACAAATGAGCTGATCAAAGATATTGGAAACTCTGCAATTTACCAGAAACTATTCCCAAAATGATCCATGGCTCCTATAGTGCTTCCACAGTGTGATCCCCTTGCAAATGTGACTGAAAAAATGCCTACAACTGGAGATTTATAAATACTACATGAAAAAAATTATAGATCTGGAAATCTTATAAAAATATGAACAAATTCCCTTTTTACTCCATGGCCTGGTTCAGACTAGAAGTACTTGGAAAAATCAGATCTCTATCTACTCCTCATGCTCGTTCTGTGAAAATATGATGGAAAATCACCTACAAAGGAATATCTATAGTACTTCATGTAACAAAATTTATATTTCTAGAAATCTCTTGGAATTCTGAACAACTTTCATATATAACTTGATATTTAGTTTTGAGTGGAAATGCCTCAAAAATCAGGTTTTCTGCAAGTAGGTCTATTCTTTTGGCACAAATCAAGGGTTCAAATCCCTTTGATTGCATTATCCACTATAAATAGCAAATGGAAATCTTTTATCCTTATATGGGAATCAATCCCATAGTTCATGAAAGATAATTTAATAAGGCTAAACCATCCTATTTTCATGTGGAATAGCTATGCATAGCATTTTTCTACCAGAATTAGAGGTTTGCGTGCTCAAATGGAGTGGTGCCATGTGTCAACATGTGATTGGTTCACCTTTTTCCACGTCACTTTTTCCCACAAGTTTGACTGACCATATCTTTTGCATACGGACTCGGATTTGGTCCGTTCAAAATGTGTTAGAAATTTAATTACAAGATATACACAATAGATAGAAGTGATTTTGTGCAATTCCAAGACAATTAATTTTCTAGTTTGACCAATTTTGACCACATATTGACCAAACTTTTACCAAATTTGACTGGACGTATCTAGAGCTCAGAGTGTCCATTTTTCACGTCTTTTAGTCGTCGGAAATCTCTCTAAAGAATATAATAAATTGTAATGGTTTAAGGAAGTTTAGGGAACATTTGACACTGAAATTGATCCCCTAATCAACTCTTGTTGTATATCTAAAGATGTATCATATGGTATCATAGTATATTTATATAATATAGCTTTTAATACCCATTGAGATTTTAGGAATTGAGATGATTGTATAGTATAATTTTTATATCAAAGAATATGAGTCCATTACACTCAATTTGTTGAATTCTTTATTGTAAAGCATAGAAAACATTGTCGGGATGTTTGTTAATTCTATGATAATTGTAAAATGATTGACTTTTAATTTTTTCAATTCGTTAGTGGGGGCAGTAATAATTATGTAATAAAGTGATTAATAAGGAGATCATAGAGACTATCATGGTGCTGATCATTATTATCAAAACAAATAGGTGTTTTCAAATATAGTTTCCTTAGTATTTGACATTGACCTTGTGGAAAATACACATTTTTCCCTCTATGTAGGACTTTCTCTTCACTTGTGTGAGCACATGTATCATATATAACATTTTTATGAGATTAATTTTTGATAGCATTAAACTATATTGATAAATATTAGAGGCATGGGTATTGGAAGAATCCTTTAGATGTGTTATCTCATCCTTAAGAGATTGTATTTCAGTACTTGTGGCTTGAAATTAGGCTTAAAAAGTGTGTTGTAATTCTTGAATAGACTATAGGAGAGTTTAATAAAATTTGACATTGTTATTAATAGAAGGAGATGAGATAACATGGACCATGAGGGAAGAAAATGATGGAAGAGCCTCTAATAAGATAATAAATAATAATGATTAGAACATGGAAGTATGACAATCAAAAGACTATAGAGGATAAGACCCAAAAGTGGTGTTTAGAAAAAATTGATCATCATCAATTTTTTAAAATGATCATTTATGATAATAGATAATGAATTTATTGAAACAAAAATAGGTATTTTTGAATATGATTATGTGGAATAAAATAATCCCAAGAAAGTGTAAATTTTTTTGTCACGCTATAGTCTAGTTTTAACACAACATTGTTTGGTGCATTGGAATATCACCCACGTAAATCCTAAGAGCTCACCCAAAGAACACATAACTCTACTAGTTACCTCCTTGTGTTTGATTTGCCAAGATGTGTTTCTGCATTTATGGTTAATATAACACTCAAATATACCATATGAAGAATATGATCTACTATAATATGCAAAGAGATAATTAATCATAACCAATGAACTACACGTCAATTATAATCATGACGCTTTACAATAACTAGTAGCATTGTCTTCAAGATAGGTTCACCAATCTCCATCTATAGACTCATGCATAAGGTAGGACTCATTAGAAACTTTAACAAAATTAACACTCTTAAATCACTCCATCAAGGCTAACTGATTACATAGATAATTACAATTATATATAGGGTAGGATATTTTCTTTCCTTTGTTTGACTCTAAAATAGACTAGTCCTATACATAGCTTGCATGATTTTCCAACTAAAATTTTCCTATAAATAGACTCTAACCCGAAGATCTTCTGAAGCAATTTTCTTTACTCCTGGAAGCTCTATTTTTATCTCGTTTTCTATAAATAGCTTATACTTTAATCCTTTTGCATGTGATATAAATAGATCTACTCATGTACATGTATAACCCATGTTTATTCTTAGTTTTTCATTTTATCTATCCACACTTTTTTCTATTTCTGTCTTGGCTTAATGATCATGCCAACTTCTAATTTTGTCTATATTTGCTTTGCCTTGCAGATCCAACTATCTCTTGTATTTTTTCTCCCACATGAAACCATTCACGTGTGCTTCTTTATAATAATGTGTGTCCCTTTTTGTCATGCTTCAACCTTTGCATCTACGCTGATCATGATTTCACACACACCCTTGTGCACATCCTTCAGACTTTGTGCATGTCTCATACTTAGGCATTTTACTAGCCCAACTTTACCCCACACTAGGTATATTGTCTGTCCGTAGAAATACATGAATCAATGAATAAAATAATAAACAATCCTAGCTTGAAATAATGTGGGAAATGCCCCAAATAATATTGAATGAAGTATGTATGAATAAATAATACTTTAATAAAAGAATGTCTTCTCTTGCATGACCAAAAAAAGGGTCAAGGTATTTGTAGGAGTTCTAGGAATTCTCGCGCTAATGGATGCTTGGATTCCTTTCCACTCTTTGAGTGTGCTATTTAACCACCTTGTAAATTATTCCAAAATGTTCGGTATTCCTTCTAGGGTTAGTCCACCTACCTTCTCCTGAAATTAATTCAAAATGATGTTCCATTCAGAGACCATTTCTTCTAGGACATCCAATCCTTCATGATTTAATAAAATTTGAATTAAATCTAATTGCAAAGTAATTGATATACCAAAATACAAAAAAATATACAAAGGATAGAAAATTAAATAATGCAACACTATAAGAAAATGAGAGAGAAAGATGAATTATCTGAATCTTGCATAATCTAGAACTGACATGGGTAGTGTAAAGTGTTGAACAGGGATGGAACTATGTCACAATTTCTTTGTGTTGTTCCGTATTAAAGAACTCATATAGAACAATATAGGAAAGGAAATGATGTCTCATTTCCGTCACTTCTATAGTAATGGGTGTTATGGTTTGTACAAAGTGCTAGATGGATTCCAAGTTAGGACATCTAGAAGCGTTAGAAATGTAAAGCGACTCCCAAGTTAGGTCACATGGGAGTGATAGTAACTATGATGTAGCTCCCAAGTTAGGTCATCTGGGAGAGATAGTAAAGTATGCTTATTGTACCGATTGATTGATTTGATTTGAATGATAGAATATTTTTCTTGTAATAATATGTACTTAGTGAATTACTCATAGAGAGGTTTTCGTGATTTTCCCCATATTAGGTCATTTGGGAGAAATAAATATAAAATAGTAGAAAGTGTTGATTGTAATATAGAATAATTATACCTTTATTCGAATGATATCATAGTCGGTTGTAATAGTAATATGCTAGGAGTGTTAATTATTTATATTCTATCCTAAGAGGGATTATACGATGATCTTGATTGTATGCCCCCTTTTGGAAAAAGGGTGAAGGGTGGAGACATGAGCACTAAGCCGAAAGAAAGACTTATAAGATGTTGTAATAGCAAATGAGAAATAGTATTGAATAGTTTAATAAAAATGTGAATAGATATTAAGTAGTACATGTGATAGACGTGAATATGAAATATTGGAATGTGTATGGTATGGTGCTAGAGGAAATAATGATCCATATGGAAAAAATGGCGGGTAAAACAGAGTTATGAGAGGAATTGTGCAACATGTATTAGTTGTAAAAGTGGCTGCAAATAGTAATTATAGTATATGAAAAAGTGGAATTACTATATATAGTAAGAATGAAAAGTGAATAGTATTTTCATTTGTACCAAGATCGATTGATATTTGGAGCTCTGAGTTGTGAGGATGCCACATGTTAGAGCAACGAGTTTGACTAGATTTGAGAGAGTAGTGGCGGTTGTGGCTTTGCAGATGACCAATGAGTTGGTATGTATGATGATTTTGGAAATTTTTGTCAAATATGTATGTTTTTGTTAATTTTAGAAAAAAATACATGTATGTATTTTTGTTGTTTCGACTGAGCGGAAGTGGTCGGGATGTTTCTACCCTTGAAGACACTAGCACCCGATTGTAGGTACTAGTGACCCGATTCTCGGCACCTATGACCTACTCACAGGCGTTGGCATCCCAGAGTAGGGATTGGGCCTTTGTATTGTGAACTACACGATAGTCTAATCGGTTTGATTCTATGATAAGTGATTTTTACAATATGTATAGTGTACTAATGAAATAATTTTGTTACTTTTTGTGTTTTACAGAGGGATATACACTCTAGAGAGTTCCATGCGGGTTGCCATTTAAGTGCATTACTTACTTTAGGGTTGTCAAATGTTGAGTGGGATATATTGGACTGTATCATCTTGCGGAACATTGCTAGATTGGGGGAGGTACCCCATAATATGCCTATGTTGACTACTCTATGTGGTAAATGGTGCGCATATACATGTACATTTTGGTTACCTACTGGTGAGATGATAACAACCACGGAGGATGTATACATGATAATACGGTTGCCTATTATAGGATAGAGAGTAAAAGTGATGACTATATTGGATGCATGTAGTTACATGAGGGAAGTAAGGTGATATTTTACAAGGGACGCGAGTACAAGCAGAGACTCATACCAGTTTAGATGCGATATTGAGATATAGTGTTCTATAATAGTGGAAGTTTATTGCAGTGATTATAGCATCCTCAGTGGTAGTGGAGGGTGGCGGATTTGGTATATTAAACAAGATGCATGATATTTTTGTAGTATAGAATAACATGGGACTAGGTATGCATGGGCATGGTGTGTATTGGACCATTTGTATAGATATTTGTATAGATTCACTCAGGAGGATCATGGTGGTAGATTAAGAGCCATGACATTGTTACACGTATGGGCATATGAGCACATTGAGAAATTGAGGACACTCAACTAGCCGATTGGGCTCGACCGAGATATTTTTAAGAAGATGGTTAGTCACCCATAGTAGGAGTATGAAATAACCACCTATAGGTCAATGTTATATCAGATGGGCCTTGGGGCCATTATATGGAGACCGTATAGAGATTATGGTGGATGGGTAGAGGATGATGTAGAGTTGCGGTGCATTTGGCACACCATGTGGTTAGAGGATCACTTCTCAGAGGTGATAGATTTGTTCAGGGTGAGCGAGTATCTAGATAGTTTGGCATGGCCCAAGATGTGCCCTTGGATCCATATATATGGTTGAGATCTACTAGAGTGGTAAGACAAATAGGAGCGAGGTATTCCTCAACGGGAGAAAAACTTGTGCATCCTAGTCCAGATGAGGTAGATGTGGCTATAGAGCCTATACAAGTTGATGACGTGGGGTGAATCCAGGCCTATGTTGCATGGTGGGAGACACATTGATGGGTATTTCTATTTCCAATAGTGGTGGATATGGCTAGTGGGCGAAAGTTGGATGAGTAGAGGGCATGCACCTACCATTGATATAGATGGTATGGTAGTGGCACGAGCTAAGCATAAGTATTGTACATTTTTATTTTCTAGTTTTTGTTTATTGATTAGATATTACGAAGGTGTGTAATGACTAATGGTAATTTTTGTGATTGTAGGTGATTCTTATTGGTCATTGATCATAGATTCGTCAATACGCATGTTGACATGAAATGTGCCTCTAGATGTTCTTATGGGAGGTGGTATACTAGAGAGATTTGATTCTATTGTGAGTAGGAATGCCCATTTATTTGATCCAAAGTGGCCATATTAGAAACCATGTGTACCACGTTATTGAGTGAGCATCTTTGAGGCTCGTATGGAAAATGAGTGAGCTTAGGATATTTTTGCTAAATATGTGGAGTGATAGGGCCAATTTACAGAGAAGGCAAGTGAGATTACTATATTAAGGAGTTAGTTAGATAGATATAGAGGTTGATATCGGTGGTGTAGATTGAGTGATGAAGCTTCTAGTTATAGAGCTCCCATTATTATATATAATGATAGCAAGGATGATGTATGATTTATTTTTCATGTTGTAGTGATGTATGGGGCTTACCCCGGTGATTATATTTTGCAAGTTATGATTTTGAAGATATGTGTGTGTGTGTGTGTGTGTGTGTTGACATGTGTTGATACGGTATGCATCATTGATGTGCATTGTTCACTATGTGATTATTTTTTTGGCACTTTGGGTTGATTGTACTTATTTGAAATGCTTGTTTTGATTTGAAATGCATGATTATGTGGAAAGAAATAGACAATTAATGATTAGAATAGGATTTGTAGTTGAACAAGAACGAAGATCATAGTATGTGATGAATATAAATAAATGTATGTGACATAATACAATAGATAATGTGACTTAGATAATCTAAGAGAATAGAATAACACTTGCGTTGGTAGTTGTATGATGAGAGAATATAAGAAAAATATTTGTAATAGTGTATGATGAGAGGCTGAAGGGGGGGGAAAGAAGAGTGTTTCCCCCCGAGTGTGAAAATGAGGTTCATTTATAAATTCCCCCTCAACATTCAATAATAAACCATATAACAAGATTGAGTCATCGGGAAATGTGTTTCTCATATAGAAGGAGATGTTGGAGAAAGATATGACATGAAGAATAATGCATGAGTAGTGAAAGAAGGGATTAATTAATGTAGTATTCCCTTAACATTCTAGTGTGGAATGTAGCACAAGATTGTGTCATAGGGTAATGAAATGGAGAGTGAATTTTGTCTACTAGAGTTTAATAGGATTGTAAGGCATAGATGGAGAGTGTGAAGCAAAAATAGTGTGATAATAAGTTCCAAATTAGATATCAGATGGAATGGGCCCTAGAATATAAGGTGTGGTGGGAGGAAGTGTGGAAGAAAGAGGCTTAGGAAGCAAATGAGGTAGTGTAGCAATGTGTGAAGAATTTGAATATGAAACCATAGGTAGATTGAATGGAGGAACAAATGGATGATAACCTTAGGATGTGGACAGATGAAAAATTTAGATGGAGGTGAAGGAGATAAGTGAATAGAGGTGGAAGCATGCTTATGTGGGATAGGATAAAGAGAGTGCTCATGAGAGGGTGAGTGGAAAACAATGAAACATTTATATTCTAATTGTTGTAAGTGATCATGGAGAGCATAATAGTCATTATCATGATGGTCATTGATGTGGTGGAAATTACAGAAAGGGCGGTCACGTTGGCATTAAGAAGTGATGTGGATGATTCTCATTAGATGGCAAGTGGATTAAGCACTAGTCAAGTAAAGCACATAATACATCATGAGGTTTTTCATTATGTGATAATTGTAATGGTTCATGAGTAGGATGTGGAGAAGACTTAGGTGTATGCCGATGTAGTGGAGGAGAAGAATGACACTTACACAAAGGAGGAGATGGTGACCATGGAGGAAGCTTAATGGATGGAAGATGATATGAAATAGTATAAGAAGTAGAAAGGGGTGATATAACATGTGTAGTAATTAAATCTTGTTCTAAATCAATAACTTTGTAGCATAAGAGAGTAAAAGATTCACATGTATCATATAATAGTTTTTCTTTCAATGTAGGAATCAAGCCATGAAAAAGATAAATTACTTTTCTAAATCAATGGGCTCAAATAATAATTGATGCATACAAGAATTAAAGTGTAAAATGTAATCTATAATTGGTTCTTTCTTTCCTTGATGCAATGAAGGAAAGCATTCATATGTAACCTTAGGACCATTGTTAGAAATAAATTGTCTAAGAAAAAAATCCTCCATATCATAATAAGTGTTAATGGACCCATAAGGCAAATGATTGTACCATTGGAGAGCATGATCAACAAGACTATGATGAAATTATTTGAGTAACAAGTGATCATTATAATAAGAAGACATGGCAGATCGATAATTCTTAAGATGTAAATAAGGATTTCAGTGCCATTAAAACATGAGAAGTTAGGAATGATGAAGTCCTTTGGAAAAGCATAATTGTGAATCTTTTTAGGAATAGGATGAAAATAATTATTATCAATGGAAGCATAATAGGCTTTACTTTCAAGAGTGAGAGTATGAACTTGAGATTACAACGTGCCAACATCATGCATGAGAGATAAAATATCATGTAAAGGAATGGTAGGTGAAGTAAGAGGTATATTCAGAGGTTAGATCTTGCCATTATGACTAATAATGGGAATGTGAGAATGAGAATATGTGGAAGGATGAGAAGGATGTGGAAGAGGAGGATAAGAACATGGAGGATCTATGGGAATGCTAGATGTAGATGCAAAAGAAATAGTAGGAGGTGTACTAGTGGTAGGATTAGAATCATCATGAGAAACAAGTTGAGAAGTAGAAGAAAGAGGTGAAAGAAGAGGAGAGGAACATGGAAGATATAAGGGAATGCTAGAAGTAGATTCAGAAGATATGGTAAGAGGTGTAGAATCATCATGAGTAATAACTTCAGAAAGAGAAGAAAGAAGAGTAGTAAATTCACATTCAAAGCAATGTTAAGAGAAATAACATCATTACTAACATGTTCATGATCAGAAGCATAGTCTACATCACTATCAAACATATTTTCACAAGAAAGTAGTTCATCAAGACTATCATCAACATAAAAAGAAGTGGTAGGAGAACTAATATCATATTTATCATTGCATACTTTCATAAGTAGGAAGAGTAGGAGATGCAAATTTACATTCATATTGACTACTAGTATAAATAACATCATGCATATGTATATTTTCAATATTAGAAGTAGACATATTCTCATCCACATTATCACAACCAAGAAAATAATCAAGCAAAGAAGTTCCAGTAATACTATCATGTTCTATAAGAGGAGTGGAAGAAGGTGCAATAACATGGGTGACTATGAGAGAGAAAGGAAAACACGAAGTAAAGTTTTGGTCATGAGAGACTATGTAAATGCTAGAGTTTTGAAAGTTAGAAGGATCAATTTTTTAGAAAGAAAGAAGTTTTGGAGGAAGGAAGCATCACATTGACTTTTCGGTAAAGGTCATAGAATATATCTTGGGTATCAACATCATCAAATATAGGGTTCAAGCATGTATTGTCCATATGGTGCTTAAGATATGAGGACCTCTTCTTAGCCATGAGGGTTTTGGGGATCCTAGAGCAAGAAAAGTGGGTTAACCAAATGATTTAATAAAATCTGAATTAAATCTAATTGTAGAGTAACTGATATGTAAAATATAACATATATACTAAGGCTAGGCACTTAAACAATGCAACACCATAATCAAATGAGAGAGAAACATGACTTAATGGAATCTGCGCAATCTAGAACCGATATGGGTGGTGTAAAGTGTTGAATAGGGCTGAAACTATGTCACAACTATCTTTTTAAAATCTATATTCTTAGAGTAATGTTTAACATGGGCATTGGGGGCTAAAAAAGGGGTTCTGGGAATTGGTGATTGCTCTTTTGCACCGGTGATCGCTTTGAAGGTCGAATCTGATTTATTCTATGTCACTAGGGTTTCATTATCACTTCTTGCTGATCATATGATATTCACACTTGGATCACCGAGGGTACATGAAACCTACAACACAAACCAAATATCATAAACACATCAAATTAGAATGAAAATGTAGTATGAGAAGCCGTAATAACCCCATCGGTCACACTGATGAGTGAAATTATGATCGAGCACTACACTAGATTCCAGACTCCATGTAGTTCTTTGTGCTTATGTGGTTAATAGTTTCCTTAGGTTTCCCTCATGCCAATGACGCCAAGATAGCAGGATATGGCTAGATAAGATGTAAATGTGTGATATGGAATTGAGCACTTCCCCTTCATATGTTGTGTATGCAGCCCAAACATGTAGTTCATTATAATGGTAGTGATAATATGTAGATGATATTTCCCCTTATAATTACTAGCTAGAGTAATAGAGTGTTTTTTGTGTAGACATATAGATCTCTTGTTTGAATTTCGACACTAGTGACCCAAAAGGCTGACTATGAGCTTGGGACATGGATAACAAAACTAGAAAGTTTGACCATAAATATCAAAATAAGTAAATAAAAAAGAGAGGATATGATCACCCATAATGAAAAGGATCACCTGGGTGCTAGTGTTTAGAATGGGCACTGGTGTCCTGGGATAAATGACGATAGATGTAAAAATCTTGTGAGACATGGATCCTGTGACTGACAAGAACTTGGTACATAAGTGAGTGATGTGAGAGAGAAAGACAATAGAAATAATCAAATTAAGTAGATGGAAAAAGGATTGTGTCATTAGTGAATACTTTTCTTACTTAAGATCCATGTATATAACAACATACTTGACGGCATAGTAAAATAGTAGTATGTGTGTGATTTTGTGTCTATATTTTCACCATCATAGGTGCAACTCACTCGAGTCTTGCCTCTAATTTATCGCATTTATATTTTATAGTTATAATTATTTCTTCCACCTCTTATAAAATTTTTGTGCACCTCACCTTATCTCCTCTATATAAATAAGCATTGAGGTGTCTCCTTTGTGTCTTCTCTTATGAGGCACACATCTATAATCTAGGTATCCCCAAATCTAATGAAGATTTTCTTGGCCTTATCTAAATATTATATTTTCCAATGTGTCTTGGATTTTCATTGATGTCAAAGGGAGTCAAGATTATTTAGAAGTCTTCATGAGGTGTTATCTTAGGTCAAGTATGAAGGTTGATTGGTAGTGTCTGGTTTTGGTGAATTTTCTATGACGTCTAAGCATGTCTAGTATCCATGGTCATGGTATGAGTCCCAAAGGTCTTAATGAGATATATTATGGTTAATATGATTTTTAAGAGGTGTCTAAGTGTCTTCATGAGGTCATCATGGTCAATTCATGGGATGTATGTGTGAAGTCGAGGTCATTCTAGGCCTACTTCTAGACCTAGTGCATGATCGATGATATGAAGTAATAAGAGATGGAGCATGGAATCATTTTTGAAGCATGTTTAGATTATTGAGATGTTTCATAGCATATGTATGAGGAGTTTCAGGTCAGTATTAAGAGGTTTGATGATGTTTCATGGTCCTTTGAAGCAAGTTTCTTAAGAACAAGGCATGTAGGAACATGTAAGTCTTAGTGGCTAGAGAGTTTCATATGTATTTGAGGAAGGATGTGACTTCATACTGTTATAGGAGGTTTTCATGATTCATCATGCCAAGTTTTAGGTCAATATTTGTTAAGGAAATGCAAGAAAATGAGTTTTTGGCAAAACCGAGAGTCTTGTGAGTGCAAAATCCAACTCAATGGGTAACTTCAAATGCTCACCCACTCACACACACTTTCCATGAGAACTTTCAAATTTCATGGATTATTTTTCATTGAGCTCATAGTGTGTTTCAAAAAGAATGAATTGATTTGATCATCAAAATTTTATGAACAATTATTAACAAGCTAAGTTACTTGTAAACCCTAGTGAGCCCTCATAGCATAGTGACTAGAGAAAAATACATGGTATGGTATTCAAATGATAATTTTATAATTTGGGATTGTATATAATTTTTCTAGGCTCTTTATAGTGGTGATTTCATGTTCCAACTATTTCGGAAGGCATAGAAAAACCCTTATTTTGTGGAGATTTGTAGTTTTAGGGTTGAGATGGAAGCTTCAAGATGAAAAGTGAATTATTCTAGAATCCTTGGGAGACGTAATAAATGAACATGAAAATATATGAGCAAGTAGATTAGATAAAATTGAAGATACATGTCTCTAAAGTTGCCCTACCGATTTCGGCCTTAAGGGCTAAAATCTAACTATGGAGGTTTGAGATGAGTTTGATTGAAATACATGTTGTAGATGTGGGTTGTGGTCTTGAATAACATGTTAAACATGTTATAATGTGTTTTAATCCTTTTTTTTATTGGAGATGTGGTTTCTTTCATAATCCCTAATGGTCTAATTGGTACTCTTAGGCTTTCTAAGAAGGTCAATAAAGCAGCATGCTTGGTTGATTTTCTCCAAATGACATATTCCTCTTAGTGCTTGATCATTTTGGTGCAAGTTTCCTTGAATTTTTCCAAGTGGTGGTTTAACTTGGAAGTGATGTTGAATACATTTGAGCATGTTTATCTCAAGACTGGTTCTTGAGTCCTATAATCCTAAATGAGAAGTTTCAGAGATTGGTTTTGTTGGAGGCCTTGCACTAAGATTTGGTGCTTGAAGTGAGTTGTTCCAAAACGTATATTCATATATATTTCTAATGGTATACTATTTAATCCTCGATGATGATTTTTATATGTGAACTTGTCAATTTTGGGGACTAAATTTTGGGTGCTTGAAGACCTAGTTATGCATGTTTTCTTCTTAGAGAGTTTCATGGTGGAGATACGATTTGCAGAGCTACTTGTTCTTGTTGGTGATTATAATAGCTATTAATTGAGTTATGTGGAGTGGATTAAGCCTTGAAAAATATTTTTATGCCCTTGAAGATTATGATGCATTTGTTGGAGCTTGGAGAGCTTGTTTTAGGCCTATTTTGGGTTAAGCGAGCTTTTGGTGTTTTCTTGACCCTTCCAATCTATATGGGTCTTTTGGTGTGTTTTGAATTATTTTATTAATGTGTTTTAAAGTTGGATGGACCTTCCTATATGGTCATGGCCGACCTATAGGATATTATGAGTTAGTTTTATGTATATAAGAGTGTTTTATTAGCTCATTGTGACTAGTTGAGTTTATGGGGTTATGAGTGAGCCATAAGAGATGAAGGAAGTGTGAAGAGGGGTCAAGAATAGATTTTAGAATAGTGATGAAGGATTGATAAATATTTAGGATCATGTGTTCAAGCTCAATATACCAAATCAACCTATGAAGAAGAGAGATTGAGTGAGTTAGGAGAGAGTGTCTTTGAAGAGGGTTTTAAGAGAGAAGATATGAATTAGAGATAAAAATCAGTTGTGTGAGCAACATATCTTCTGTGATAATCCATTTCAGGTGGTTGATTTTTTCTTAATCACCTTAGGGGTTTGTAGTGTCCTTGTATGATTGGTGTCCTACTAACTAGGGGTTGATGCTCCTTGTGGGGTTGGTGCCTCACTAAGAAAATAACATGTGATGTGTAATATTCACTTGATTCCTTTGTTATGAGTAATATTAGCAGAGGTTTTATTCCCTTTGAGGGTTATTTGTTCTCTCTCATGTTTCATGTTCTTGTGAATGGATGGTGTACACGTAATAATCTCATATTGAATGTATATGGTTAATGGTTTTTTAATGATGTTCTAAGTTATGGTAAATGAATTGAAATATTTATAGAACTGATTCACCCCCCTCATACCATTTTAATTCTAACATTTGGTATCAAATTTTGTCCTTGTGAATCAAGTTTGAATACTTGAAGGAGATCCTCTTGAAGCATAGGTTGTTTGATTAAAATGGGAGAATATTTTTGCCATATCAAGGTCATATGTTCAATGGAAAAAATTATGCCCTATGGAGATTTAGAATGAAGATATATCTAAGTTCTCTTGGATATGAGATAGATTTTGGATATTTTGATTTATCATACCCCATGGAATAAATTTCCAAGGATATCAATTTTGGTACATTGGAAGAATGTGTAAGTTCCATGGTTGTAGAGTGTGATTTAGCTAGGGAGTTATGGGAGAAGTTTGAGTTCTTGTATGAAGATTTTAGTAACACTTCTAGTATTAGTAAATATGGTGATGAAATCTATTCAAAATGCATGGACCATGCAGATGAATATGTTTCAAATAAGGAGAAGGCAATTATCTCTCATGAAGGTGAACTTGTTAATGATCGAGATGACCTACAAGTCACAAGGAAGGAGCTTGAAGACCAATAAAAGGAATGTATTTAGTTGAAAACACAATTTGGTATGCTCAATGTAAGTATCGAGGATAAGGAGGATGAGTTCATTAATTTCCACATGGATATGAAGTCTTTAACTGCATATTTGGAACACTCATCAAGCAATTTGAGTATGTATTCAAGGTTTGAGAAGAGATCTAGTAATATTCATGATTTACTGAGTTTTCAAAGGTCCTTAAATGATAAATCAAGTTTGGATTTCAAGGAATAATATAAGAAGTAATATCAACATGATTCATATATTCAAGAACCTATTGGAGCCAAGGAGGATAAAAGGAAGTAAATGAATATCATAAGACAACCCAATTCTATGAAATTCACAAGTAAGTTCAATGGTGTTTATTATTATTGCAATATATTTGGTCATAAGGCTAGGGAATATAGAAGGAGTGTCAAGAATGCATTTCCATGGAGCAATGGTAAGGATGATCATTCATATCAGTCAAGAGATGTCATATGCTACAACTACCACAAGAAGGGTCATATTGCCAAATTTTGTTATCAAGAGTTTCCTAGACCAAGTTGGAAGAGTGAGGTGGTGTGCTATAATTGTAATCATATTGGATTTATTGATAGATATTACTTATCAAGGTCCACCTATCCAAAGAGAAGGAGCTCCTAAATGTAAAAATCTGTTATTTTCTTCAAATGTAAAAATGTTGGCCACATTGCAAGGTTTTGTAGGATAAAGATGAACTACTACAAAAGGAAGGAATAAAGGTATGGCATAAAATCATATGATGTAAAGGAAATGGGATCAAAAGAAGCTACACAAGGCAAAGAGGAATCTAGTTGTACCAAGGTATTCAAATAATTTGATAATGAAAACCTACCAAGGAAGACAAACATAATAAAATGAAACAAAACATGAATTAAATGACCCTATGAAGATCTGTTAAGGATTCTAATGTTTAAAAAGAAGGATGATCATGAAAAATAGGTCAAGAATAGTGAATCAAATACTATGAATCAATAAAGCCATATGTGTTTGAAATGGATCCTATAGCTATGGAGAAAGAAAATGAGAAGATATAAAAGGAGGAAAACAAGTTTAGTGAGCCTAATAAGAGCAATAGGGTTATAAAGATTGAAAACAATGTGGATAGGAGAAAGATGGATATTTGGGAATCTCCTGAGTTTTGATTGTTTTAGTGGCCTAAAATGCATATGGTGTTTTCATCATGCTTCTTAAAGGCATTCATATATCATGAGAAGAAATAAGGTATGTATGGTGTATGTAATATGTTTGAAGTTCAGTATTGAATAGGTACATTTGAATTTTTTGTATGAAAGTTTTTTTTTTTTAATGTCAAGTCTGGATTTGTGTCAAAGGTCTATATTTTCTATGAAGAGGTACTCTCCGAGTTTCAAAAGTTTTCCTAAGTAGCCTTGAGGTATTTTTTATCCTAGGGGAGATGGTTTGTCTAATTTTTTTTAGAAGTCTTATTAGTCATGATCTATTAAAGGTTGTTGAGGAATGTTACCAGTAATGTTGTAGTCTTGATGGTTGTTTATTCATAATCTATGTAAGCCTCTAAAATTTTTGCAAGGTTGGTAGTCGAATGCTTTGTTAGTGGATGTTGTTAAAATTTGAGTCAAAAGAAGTCATTGTATGAGGGAAATCATGCTTATGATCCTTGTATGATGTAAAATAAGGTGTTTCTATGCTGATATTGATTCATCCAAGTCAAGTTATCAATGGTCTTGTATGTTAGATTCTGATGTGTCAAGGAAATGTATTGTCTTTTCATGTTTACCTAAATTTTGAAAAGTGCGAGTTTAGGAGTCTTGTGATATCTGGTTATTGGGTCAATAGGAATTATGAGATCATGTCAAAATATAAGAGGTCTGCATGGCCATTCATCAAGAGTTACATCAATATGTAAAATGTCTAATTCAAGAAGCAAAGTAGATTATGTTGTGTCAAAGTGAAAGAATGATCCAAGTTGGTAAAAATATGTGATTGAGTCATAAATATGATAAGAGTTCAAGATTTACATTTGAAAAAATCTTAAGCAAGGTTGTGATCAAAATATGATATTGCTTAGAAGTTTTTATATGCCCCAAGTATGAAGCTATAATGAAACTACTGTGATTATTCAGCCCAAATGAACTCAATATGCATCATGTTGTTATGAGTATTGATGATCCATAAGTGAAGTGAGTTCAAAAGGTCCTTGATTTGTGGCTAGAAAGATTTAATGGTGTTCTTGGAGACATGATGAGGGTTGAGATGGCTTAGAGTAAGTTTGTGGACCTCATTTAGGTCTATAACATAGAATTTCCATTGAAAAAAATGGGAATGTGTCAAGACGATATGAGAAAAAATTGAGTATTAGCTCTTCAAGGGAGCAGCTACAAGTATGCTTATGATTCAAAAATGAAGGCTTAGAGTTCTATAGTAGATAGTTGATCTAATAAGAAGAATAGTGTGTTAAAGATTTGTGCATTCATGTTGAGGTGAGAAGAGCTATGAAAAAAGTATGGTGATTTCATTTCTTTGAGGTTATACATAGTTTGATTGGTGGTGTGTCTAGATAAAATTAAGTATAAGTGAAGACTCTTGAGATTTATGTGTATGAGGACATGATAAAGTAGCTAAATTGAATGGTAGACCTGGTGAAATTTTAAGGTAACAAGAGGTATTGCAAGGGCATAAGAACATATGCAAGGATAAGAAATGTTTGAGCAAGTGTAGGTTAGTTGATACATGACATCAATACGGAACAAGGTATGAGTTGAATAAAATGAAGAAATGAAGATTTGGGCTCGAGTGTGAGATGCTCGAGTTGTGCAAAATAATGAACATGTTATGTTAGTATATAGTATTCTTGTGTATGTCATGAGTTATTGTAATGGCATGCTATGAAGTATGATGACCTCACATGTCATGAAAATGTGATTATCAATATTCCATCAAGTGTATAAGGTATCTAGAAGAAGGAATGTTTGATAGGGTTGATTAACTGTTTGTAAGATGGAGCTTGTTAAACCTATAATAGTTGTGATTTCATGAAAAGAAGGTAGAGGACACTGAGAAATTACTTTAGGACTATGACACTTATATTGACCCATTTCTATAACAGCTTTTGGTAAAGGTATGAGCTTATGGATTTGAATAGGAAGATAGAGTATTTTGGTATGTTAACAAGGAGGCATTTATTTGATTTTTCAAATACATCATTGAATCCTATTTCTTTGCAAATATTTCCATTTTGGACTAAAAGGTGCTTTAGGGATCTTGGGCCTAAAAGGTTTAACACTAGAGGTTGAAATAATATCTTTTGTTTTGGCCTAGAAGAAGGTGCATAACAGGTATGGAGCCAAAATATGAATAATATAATCTGGGGAGCCATATGCATGATCAGATAAGGTCCATAGATCTCATTTATTGTTGATAAAGATAAGAAAATAGAGTATAGTCAAGGGGGTCATGTGGAAAAGTTATTTGAACGCATTGTTGTAATTATGTCTTGTTTTAAATTTTTCATCTTGAGTTGTCATGGATCCTTTTTCATACATTTAAAAGGTGGGGAGTAGCATTAGAAACATGAAAAAGGGATTCATGTAGGTGTTTTGTCTTGAGGTTTCCATCAATGTTTCTGAAGGTGGTTACCATTAATGAAAAAGGGGAGATTGTTGGCCATTGTGTCTTAGGTTGTCATTGATGTCAAAGGTCATTGATGGAAAAGGGAGTCAAGAATGTTTAGGATTCTTCATGAGGTGTTATGTTTGGTCAAGTATGAAGGTTAATTGGTAGTGTCTGGTTTTGGTGAAGTTTCTATGATGTCTAGGCATGGTCTTGGAGCATAGTTTAGTATGCATGGTCATGATATGATTCCCAAAGGTATTCATGAGGTATATTATGGTTAATATGATGTGTAAGAGGTGTCTAAGTGTCTGGATGAGGTCGGCATGGTCAGTTCATTTGATGTATGTGTTGACTTAGGTAATTCTACGCCTATTCGTAGACCTAGTGCATGCTAGATGATATAGTCACATAAGAGATGGAGCATGCCAGCCTTGTTCAAGCATTTATATAACATTGAGATGTTTTATATCATGTGTATGAAGAGGTTTGATGATGTTTCATGGTCCTTTAAAGAAATTTTCTTGAGAACAAGGCATATAGGAACAAGTAAGTCTTAGTGGATGGAGAGTTTCATATATATTTGAGAAAAGATGTGACTTAGTTTTTGTTAAAGTAGGTTTTCATGATGCTTCATGCCAAGTTTTAGGTCAAGATTGTGAAGGAAATACAAGAAAATGAGTTTTTGGAAAAACCAAGTTCTTGTGATTGATGGGTAACTTCAGATGCTCGTCCACTCACACACACTTTTCATGGGACCTTGTGGCTTTTAGGGGTAATTTTTATTGAGCTAATATTTATTTTCAAAACGATGAATTGATTTGATTGTCATATTTTTATGAACAATCGTTAACAAGCTAAGTTGCTCTTAAACCCTAGTGAAACCCTCATAGCAGAGTGACTAGAGAAAAATAAATGGTATGTTCTTCAAATGATATTAAAATGATAATGTGATGATTGGGATTATAGATAATTTTTCTAGGCTCTCGATGGTGGTAGTTTCATGTTCCATCTATTTTAAGAAAGCGAGAAACCCTTATTTTATGGAGATTTGTTGTTTCAGGGCTGAGATGGAAGCTTCAAGATGAAAAGTTAACGGTTATAGAATCCTTTGGAGATTTTATAAATGACCATGAAAATATATGTGCAGATACGGTAGAGAAAATTGAATATACATGTCTCCAAAGTTACCCTACCGATTTTGGCCTTAAGGGCTAAAAACTAGCTATGGATGTTTGAGATGAGTTCTATTGAAATGCATGTTATAGTTATAATTTTTGGTCTTGAATATATTTTTGACACATATTATGATGTGTTTTAATCCTTGGTTTTATCTTTAGAGGTGGTTTATTTCATAATCCCTAATGGTCTAACTGGTCCTCTTAGGCTTGCTAAGAAGTTCAATAGAAACAAGTGTGCTTGGTTGATTTTATCCAAATTACATATGCCTCTTAGTGCTTGATCATGTCAGTATAAGTTTCCTTGAAGTTTTCTAGGTTTTGGTTTAACTTGGAATTGATATTGAACACATTTGGGCATGTTTCTCTCAAGACTAGTTCTCGAGTCCTATAAGCCTAAATGAGAAGTTTCAAAGATTGGTTTGGTTGGAAGCCTTGCACTATGATTTTGAGCTCAAAGTGAGTTTTTCCATAAATTATTTTTAGAGGTATTTATAATGGTATAAAAATTTATCCTTGATGATGAGTTTTGTTATGTGAAATCATTCATTTCTGGGACTGAATTCTAGGTGCTTGAAGACTTAGTTGTGCATACTTGCTTCTTGGAGAGTTTCATGGTGGAGATAGCAGATGCAAAGATTATTGTGCTTTTGGTGATGTTGAGATATTTTCCTTGAGTTGTGTGGATCTGATGGATCCTTAAAAAATATGTTTGATTCCTTTTAATATCATGATGCATTTGTTGGAGCTTGGAGAGCTTGTTTTAGGCATATTTTGGGCTAGTTGAGCTTGTTGGTTTTGTCTTAAACCTTTCCAGCCTATATGGGTATTTTGGTGTGTTTTAAATTATTTAATTAATTTTTGTTCAAGTTGGAATGACTGGCCTATATGTTCATGGCCTACCTAGAGGAGATTATGAGCTAGTGTTTTGTATATAAGTGTGTTTTATTATCTCATTATGACTAGTTAAGTTGATGGGTTTATGAGAAGGCCATATGAGATGAAGGAAGTGTGAAGAGGGGTCAATAATAGAGATGAGAAGACTTATGAAGGCTTGAGAAATATTGAGGAGTAGATGTTCAAGGTCAATAGACCTAATCAACCTATGAAGAAGAGACATTGAGCGAGTTAAGAGAGAGTGTGTTTGAAGAGGTTTTTAGAGAGAAGAGTTGAATTAGAGATCAAAATCAGTTGTGTGAGAAATATATCTTTATTAATCATCCATTTTAGTTAGTGGATTTGGTTCTTAATTGCCTTAGGGGGTTGTATCATCCTTGTAGGATTGGTGTCCTACTAAACTAGGGGTTTGTGTTCCTTGTGGGGTTGGTGCCTCACTAAACAAATCTCATGTGATGTGTAATATTCACTTGAGTCCTTTGTTATGAGTAATATTAGTAGAGGTTTTAGAGGTAAAGCCTAAGGAGGCCATTATTGATGATTACTTGGTTAGAGAAAGAAGTGGCTAAAATTATTGAACTCTTATGTGAATTTCAAGACTAATTTCTGCAGGGCTACCATGAATTGAAAGGTGCACACCCTTATTTAGGTAAGATGAATATCAAGCTGAAAGAAGGCATGTGACCATTTAAGAAGTGACCTTACAGGATGAATCCTAACCTGCACGTGAAGGTAAAGAAAAAAATTACAAACATAATTGAAAAGAAGCTTATTTATAGTAGGGATTCAACCTACTCCTATTGAAGTAACTAGGAAACATCATGCCATCAAGTTCCTATTGCTGACATGTGCCTAATTCCATAATCTTGGTTACTTTAAATGGTCCCAACAAATGCACTTTCAACTTTCTTGGGTGGTGCACAAACTTAGAATCATATAGAAGCACCAATCCCCAACTACAAAAGACTTGTTCCTGATGTTCTTATCATGCCAAGCCATTTAGCGTGCATTCTCTATCTTTTGGATCCATCTAGCAATCATGTGATATTCATCTAATTACATTAACTTGTCAATGCACTCTCCTACTGCTTGTTCATCTGTAATTCCTCCTACACATGCAATACACAAGGATGGTAACATGAACTCAACATGTAATATTACTTCTGCGTCAAACACCAACCCGAGATGGTGTGGCTTTTTTCAATATTTAATAAGTAGTTTTGTATGCCCAAAGCACATCTAAAACTTTGGCAACCCAATCCTTTCTTCCAACATCACAAATCTTGGTCAAGGTCTGACCCAAGCTTTTATTAAATGCCTTTGTTATGCCATTAGCTTATGGGTGATAGGGAGTGGTTTGTGATGAGCTGCCATGAAATCCGCTAACAATATTATAATTGTTTAATTAAGAAATTAAGTTCCCCTATCACTTGTAAGGCTCAATGAGAAACCATACCTGCTGATAATGTTCTCCCATAAAAAAACATGCATGTTGCATGACCAATTTTGAATAAGTACAAGCCACATGTGAAGATATTATGCATGTACAAGGCATGCGTGAAGGTGTGCACATAGGCCGAGAATAGACAGTGTGTGAAGGCTCGCGCCCAAGCAAGAACTATCCCTGGACTTAGCCAATTTTGGGGCCACGAGCTAAAAAATAGACAATGCCAAGATTGAGTGGCATTCAAGCAACATTCCAAATTTAGAAGAAAACATGAAGACTTGAAGATAACATATATTTTGGGATATGAAGCACAACATGTGAAGATCAAAGGTCATGTGTGAACCGAGCCAACAATAGTAGTTAAATCAGAGTTTAATTATAGGATTGATCTATTATTAAGCCTATACAAAGCATGCACACAATATATATGATTTTATATAGATGCATGGTTATTTTAAGCATGCATGATATTTTGGGAATTCCTAGGTGCTGAAGGGAAAGTCCCTATTCCTATATATATGTATTACACTTCTTTGTTTTGTAGAAAGTATTTTAGTAGAGTCACGTCACCCTGATGTTCTAGTGTGCATAACTCTGTTGAGACTAGTTTGATATATTGTGTATTTAGCTTATGTGATGTAATATTTATGTTATGAATGGATAATTGTGGTTGGATTATGGTAATTGATGTATTTGAGTATGGTGATCACATAGTGCAATTGATCTTAGTACTGATTTGATCTATTATGTTTCCTTATTACATGTGTTTCCTTATGATGTTTGTAATGATCTACATCTGAATGTATGTTTGATAATGGTAATCATGAGCATGCATGCTAATATTTTAAAAGATAGCACAAAGGAGGGCCATGGTAGCTTTGCGCACTTTGAGTAAGAATTCAGATTTGTCCAATGAAATGTTAGTGCACCTAGACAATCAGGTATAAATAAGTGACTACATTCTTGTTTCGTTGCTAGGACATTTTTTCAAAATCTCTTCCAAGATGTTTCTTGCAGATGGCATATCGATTAACTCTAGATAATATTGAAGGTTGGATAGATGATAAATAAGATAAGTGTGCACAAAAATATAACACTGAATCTGAATTCAATGTACAACAATGGGTGGAAAACAACCTTTATGATGCACTCTATGAGACGATCTTTAGCTTCTTTCTAGTAGAATTTTATGAGTGGATGGTAATGTATACGGTAGGGAAGTGTTGGAGTTATAGGCTGAGACCTTGGACACAAAAGGATTACCAAAATCTTATTGATGTTGATGTGGAGTGGACTAGATTTGTAGATAATTGGTGGGCTAGAGTATTGTGCAGTTATATTTTGGAGTATGTTAGTTCTATGTATATGTTTCCTAAAGAGGTTCAGTTCCACTTCTTACATGAGCCTAGAGGATCATACTTATGTGTTATACCATCATCGATCAAGATTTTGATAATATAATTGGATTTAGAGTACATCCCTATGGCTAGCTAAACTCCCACAACTGAAAGGGGCAGGAGAAGGTGTGGAGAATGATGGTGGACCTGATCTGCAGCAATGGAAAGAGAGGTAATATGGCTAAGATATAATGAAGTGCAAGAGAGGGAAAATATAAAACAGAGAGGGATATTGAGGAGTTCTTGGAGTTAAAGAGAGAGATGGCTCACAAAGGATTTGAAGCACTCGTAGAAGATGATAAGTTGTATCATTTGGCTCTCCCAACATTCAGTAAGTGCAGAGAGAATCCCCTTCAAATTTAAATGAGAGTGCGTCAAAGGAGAGCATGAGGACAACAAAGTGCGCATCTATTCCCACCTAGTCACCTAGCCCTTGTGCTTTTGTTCCAAATCCAAAAGTAGTTAATGAGAATTAGGTTAGTGCAGGAAAACAAGTAGAGACGAGTAGATATAGTTTTTTATTAGATTTAGGAGATAAAATTAGTAGCACACGTATGTCATCAAATTCAGATCCATTTTTTAGTAGTGTTATGGTAGGATTTTTCCTGCACGTCATCATGATAGAATGTTGGCGCATGACCATTGGAAGTGATATAGTAGTTGTTGCTAACTACACAGAATGTTGGTGTTCATTCTAGAAACAAGAGTGTGACACTAGGAAGCACATCAACTAGTTCACAACCTATTGCCATTGGATCACAAGTATTAGGTTGATCAAGAGGATAAGGAGGGTCAAATGGATCGGTGGGTCGGGAGGAGGAAATAATGGTAGAGGTTCTAGTTCGGTGGACAAGGCCCACATACCCACCAACCCCCAAATCAACCTCAAAGAGTTTACTATGAAATTTCACTCCACTTTCCATAATATAGAGGTATTTAAGATGCAGCAGAGCATGTGCACAAGTTTGAATTACTATGGCATGATAAGGGAATTACAACCTCGAGATAGGAAAGCAATTTAGTTTCCTACTATGCTTCAAGGGCACATGCATAGATGGTATATAAAGTATGATCTATACCAGAGTGCGGTGGATTATGATTCTTTACGTTATATATTTCTAGTTGAGTTTCATATTCTTTAGTTTGAGAAGAAGAGTATCAACGCATTGTAGGATATAAAGCAAGGATTAGTTGAAAGTGTGAGGGAGTATGATGTGCATTTCAAGACTCTTTTTTCAAAATTATCTTATGAAATTCATTTGAGTCAAAAGTCACAAAGTGGTTCGTTGGAGGATTGTTGACTCTGCTCGAAGGGTGCTATCTCATAAGACATATAATAATCCATGCAAGGCCTTGGAAGTAACTCTACACATTGAATTAGTTGGGAGAGTTGATACTCATGTAAACCCATTTTGGAAGAAAGTATTGCAGCTATGGAAAAGAAATTGGAGAATCTCTCTACCAACTCAGTGCATGAGACATGAAGTGGAATATGGTACACAAATTGTGAAGTGGAGGGACATACTAAAGATAATTTCCCACAAAGGTTAGTACACACATTACTATTAGATTATGAGGTCTGTCACTCTAATCATGATGTTCAAGATTTACCTTTTTGTAATGCATGCTCACAAAGAAGGTGTCCATTTATTGTAAGATTTGCAATTCCTACACTCACGACACCATTGATTATAAATTGATTTATCATATTCATGAAGCTATTTAGACATGAGTACACCAAACTAGTGTGGCTAGTGGATCTAAGGAGCATGAAGGCCATAACCATGTAGGGCCCGACAATGAAAATACTAGGAATGCTTTGGATTCCAAGGAGGATATAGAGGTCGAGGCAGCGGTGGTGGTAGAGGCATATTATCATGAGGAACTTGTTATACTTTTAGATCTCCTAATCATTATCAGCATGAGTTCCCTCAGAACATTACTTTCTCATGGTGTGGGAAGTTGCATAAGTTAGAAAAATGCCTAGATTTATATGAGCACATGAGTAGGAATAAGAAGCGGGAAATGTTGTTGCTAATCGGTGGATGTTGAAGACGATACATGATCCCGAGTTACAAATAGTAATGGTTACCACACATGCTAAGGTTTCACACACACGTGAGCCTCCACATACTAAGCCACTCATTTCGAGGGAAGAGGTGATACATGCTAATTATCCATATGTTGTGCACCAGAAGGAAGTTTATTAGGATATTGTGGAAGTTTTTAGGGCATTGTAGGGAGAGATACAATGTTTAAAGGAATAGGTGCGCGATAGGGACCATGCAAGGAAATTTGAACTCCCACAGAAGGATCTTGGTGACTTAAAAGAAGTGTGTAGGATGTTGTGCCAGGAGAACATCATTTTTCTACTAGGGAATGGCTACAAGAAAAGGTATCATGCGGTGGAACTAAACGTGAAAGACATATACTTCATGAAAATATACCACCTCATAATCATGAATTTGACAAAGATATTACACTTGATGTAGTAATTAATGGTTGGTTATTACGCAACATTCTGATTGACACTGGCGTGGAAGTGAATGTGTCAAACTGGGTTGCTTGGAATTAGATGGGTAGACTAACCTTACAGCCATTGATGAATGTGTTGTATATGAAAAACAAGACTAGGGCCATGTCGATTGGGGTACTAAAGGATATAACTATTACAATTCAGGGAGTCAAGTTTACTGGGGATTTTGAGGTATTGGAGCTTTCTAAAGTAGAAAAATTTCCAACATTACTTGGATGGCCTTGGTGCTATGCGAATAAGGCAGATCTACACTTTAATAAAAGGTACATCAGCTTTGAGAATGAGGAAGAGTGTGTGATTATACCCTTGCTGAATAAGAAGGTAGATCCTTATGTTGATCCCTTGAGTGAATAATAACTTAATAGAATTTATGTTCAATCGGTTCGATCCTGGGAATTTGGAACCATCCAAGAAGGGCATGCTTCATTGGGAAGATGAACAGTCTGTAAGTGATACTACAAATATTACTTGTGATAACGGGGCTCATGGAGCATATGAAATGGTTGGACATAGAGTAAAAGAATGAGTCACTAGGTTAATTAGACCATGCATGGTGAGGCGGTTGGGATTTGATAGGGTACCAAGATATACCTGGTCAAGGGAATCCCGATACATTTCCACGCACCATGGAGACTCATTGGCAGAATAAAGGGGATAGAAGAAATATGTTGGTCTATAATTTGTGTGGAACAATAACGCATTGGTGGGTGACACATTTAGATGGCCTTTTGGAATGGAAAGAAGTGAGAATCACTTTGTCCACCAAGTTTACTCAGAGAAATGTACCTACACAAACATGTGAATTTCATGGGAAGTCTCCTGCCTCTCATCACATCCAAGAGTGTGAGAGATATTGGGCATAGGGTAAGTAGGAATTACCACCATCACTTTTGGTACATAAATTCTACTCCACATTATGTGGTTGTACGCGCGCATGTTATAACCATGCGTAAGCAGAAAAGGAAGACCAAAAATTGGTAGGAGATGACTTCGAGGTATGAATCACACTTTTGTTTACTTTTCTACTAAGTATCTAGTATATGAAACACTAAAAATTATGAAGTGCCTTACTTTGGGAGATAACACAAAGGCCTAATCACTTATGCCATATTTTTAAAGGAATTTAATCTTGAAGTGTGCCCTAACCTTGAAGATATAGATGAAGAAGAGATGATTTGTGCCTTGAAGGATAAAGAAAAAGGAAAATTGGTATATATGATTGATGATGAAGAAGTTGATAACCTATATGTTAACCACCGAAGGCACACACGAGGAAATAGAAACTACATATGAGAAGGTATGCGTGTATCATGATCCTATGAAAACAAATAAGGTTAACATTGGAATAGAGGTAGAGCCTAAGGAGGCCATTATTGGTGATTATTGGTTAGAGAAAGAAGTGGCTAAGATTATTGAACTCTTATGTGAATTTCAAGACAAACTTTTGTGGGGCTACCATGAATTGAAAGGTGCACACCCTTATTTAGGTAAGATGAAGATAAATCTAAAAGAAGGCATGTGCTTGCTTAGGAAGTGACCTTATAGGATGAATCCTAACCTGCATGTGAAGGTAAAGGAAAAAATTGATAAAATTCTCAAGTCTGGTATAATTGAGCCTATTGAGGAATCTGAATGGGTTAACCCCATGGTCATAAGCATTAAGAAGGATGGGAGGATAAGGATCTTTGTGGAATACAGATATTTATTATTGATCCTTTTCCCACCCCATTCAAAGAGGGTATCCTTGAGAGAGTTTCTGGGTGTGATATATATTATTTTACAAATGGATATTTTTGCTATCACCAGTGCGAATCACAAAGGAAGATCACAAAAAGACAACTTTCATGACTAAATGGGAATTTTTGCATATATAGTTATGCCCTTTGGGTTGAATAATGCGCCAACAGTTTTCTCGTGCATTGTTGTGTAGGCCTTTCAAGACTTTATTCATAAGTTCTTACAGGTATATCTAGATGATTGGATAGTTTATGGCTTAGTCAAGGACCATTGTGACAATCTAATATTCAAGTTGAGAGGTGTAGGTAGTTGAGGATCACTCTTAACATTAATAAGTGCATATTTGCAACACCCTTTGGCACTTTACTTGGACATATAATTTGTAAGGAAGGATTGTTGGTAGACCCTACCAAGATAGTTGTACTCTTGGGTTTAAAAGAACCTACCAATCAAAGTGAAGTGCAAGATTCTTGGGATATAAAAGATACTACATGAAATTCATCAAATGTTATGTAAATATTGTTGAAGGCTAAAATAAAATTCTATTGGGATAACATGCAACAACAAGCGTTTGAAAAATTAAACGAGAATCTCAACACTGTACCTATTTTTCACTTTCCTTCTTGGGACAAACCTTTTCATGTTCATGTTGATACTTCTAGCACAACAATTAGTGTAGTGTTGGTGTAACTAGGAGAAGGAATTGTAGATCATCCTATTTTCTTTGCAAGCAATAAGTTGACACCAGTGGAACAAAATTATACAACCACTGAGCATGAAGCTTTTTCCATGATATACGCGTTGCACAAGTTTAGGTAGTATTTTTTAGAAACACCATTCATTTTCTACACCGATCATATGGCGCTCAAGTATTTCGTCAACAAGCCTATTTTGTAAGTGCACATTTACAAGTGGATACTTCTATTTTAGGAGTTTGAGTTTACATTTGTTGTGAAGCAGAGAAAGAGTAATTCAGGGCCTGGTCATTTATCAAGGATCAATTCTAGTGAGGATGCATAGAGCACTGAGGACACAATGCCAAATGTAAAAGTTTTCAATTCAAACCACATGCCTACATATTTGGAGGATATTGTAGTGTTTTTGCACACTTAATCGGGAAAACACTTGAAGGAATGAGGACAATGGAGAAGAAGCAACTTTCAATACGAGATGTGCCTTATCATTTGATTAGTGCAGACTTGTACAAGTTGGGTTGTGATGAATTTTTACACCGTTTTGTGCTAGATCATGAGCATGAAGTCGTTATGGAAGAGTCTCATAATGGAATAATAGGAGGACATTACATTAGCGATGTTACAATTTCCACGACTCTAATGGATGGACTTTGGTGGGTAATTTGTATAAGGATACTAAGGAATATGTGATGAGAATGTGATAATTTTCAACACCTTGGGAAGCCTAGACATGGAGATCAGATGTCGTTGTGGGCCAATTACAAGTGCAGAACCTTTTGAGAAGTGGGTTATCGACTTTGTAGGCCTGATTTCCCCACCCGCATGTAGGACTAGTACGCACTATATCATAACTTGTCTAAACTATCTTATAAGGTTTACATAGGCAATGCCTATAAAGGATTAGATTTGCAGCTACAACAACAATATTTCTATGGGAAAACATCATTAGTAGGTATGACTGTCCATTGAAGCTTAACAAGTGATAGAGGAACTCATTTATTGAATGAGACAATCATACTTATTTTGGAAAATTTTACGGTGGAACACCATAAGACTAATCCTTATCACCCACATGTTAATTCTACTGCATTGATGATTTCAACAAGATTTTGGGACAGAGACATTGAAAAAACCATCATGATGTTAGAAGGAAAGATTGTGATGATAAAGTATCAGTGTACTTTGGGCATACATGACCACATATAATAAAGGTGAATAAGGCCACACCCTTTTCAGTTGGTGTTTAGACAGAGGATTTATTTCTTATTGAATTTATGTTATCATCTCTGCGTATTACGTGCGTAAGAGGATTGGTTGATGACAAATTTGTGGAAGATAACATTTATAAAATCATGCACTTAGATGAGATTCACATCATTACACGTTGGAAAATGAATACCGAGAAGGCTAGAAAGAAAGCATGGCATACTAGACACATCAAGAATAATACATTTGAGGTTGGAAAGAAGGTCCTTCTCTATGACTCCAAGTTTGCATGCCATTTAGGAATTTGAAGGTGCATTGATTGGGACCATTTATAGTAACCAAGATACTTGAATAAGAAGCATCAATTACATGTGTTGCATGATACCATGTTTCTTGGTTACTTCAATGGGAGTAAGTTGAAGCCCTAATATAAATAAGTCTTTTTAGTGTTTTTAATAAGAAAGTGTTGCAATTTAGGTTAGATTTCCCTTTTATGTTCTTCCTTTCAGTTGTTGCTATGCTTTTTCATTTCATTTGTTTGTTTTTGTAATAAGAACACTTGCGCACATAAATCTAATTAGTATCTATTGAGCTCGCACATGAGGACTACACATACTTTTAGTGTGGAGTGGATCTGCAGTACGAGAGAAAGATTATTGGCATCATATTTGATATAGGTTGGCACGATTGAGGGTATTTTATAAAAAGTTGGCATGAGAGAGAAAGGTGTTATAGGTGTTATGGATTAAGGTACTCTTAAGTAAATTACGCAGATTTGAGACCACATGAGAAGAATGATCGCACAATGTAACATAAGGTAGGTAACACCATGGTGGACTACTTAGTGTGAGGTGTAGAGCATTATGTACTTAGGTGCGTAGAGAGGCGCACATAAGAAGGTTTGTGGCTTATGAATTAGTAGGGCATGTTAGAAGGTTACAGCTGACAAAGATGCCGAGAGGAAGTTACGAAATAAAGTGAAAATTAGAAAAGGTAATTTATTAAGAAAGTAGCTTTAAAAGTTTTAAAGAAACAAAAAGTGTGTGTTAAGTAAGTCGGTGGGGTAAAATTTTTTTATAAAAATAGGGTAGGTAGATTTCATTCGATACTTTTCATTCAAAGATAATTTCGAGAAATCAATCTATTGAGCGACTTTGTGTGAAAGAGCGAGAGAAAAGAAAATAAAACTAGAGAATCATGTGTATGAGGTTGTGAGTGGTTTCTTGTAAAGAAGGAAGTTTCAACCAACGGTTGGAAGTAGTTAAGGCATGGAGAGAAGGGTTTGTGGATAATTTTGGAGAGCTAGGGTTCGCAGTGCTTGGATAATGAAGTAAGTGTGGTGAGACAGAGTACCTAGGGCACGAATTGGCATGAAATTGTAGGAGCAATGGCTCTTATGACCAGAAGGAAGCTACGTACAAAGAGTGTTGAATTTGAAGTGGAGGAGACCTTGGAGGATATATATTTAGAAATTCAGTACCTATCGGTACTTCTTATGGTTTATAATTGGAAATCTCAGCTTTTCAAGTGTAAAATCAACAAATACATGCCCACACACTCCAGGCATGAAGAAACATTAAAGGTGGATATGTTGTAGGAGCTTTCAAGGATGAATGAGGAAGGAAAAGTGTTGATTGATAACTCAACATGGAGGAAATTTGAGAAGGTTGGAGTCTTACAATTTTTCAAACTACCCTTCTTCACCAAGCCCATGCATTTATACTAAAGTGGCTCATGTCCAGGGTGCATGAGGATTTATTTTATTTTGTAGGCCAAAGGACGAGAATTACAACTCAACTTATTGAGTGATTCACGGGGTTGAGGAGCACATGAGAGGATATGGAATTAGACCTATATAATAATGTGAAGATTGAAGAATTGGCCGCTCAATTGCAGTATTTGAAGGTATTTGTTTAGTGGTGAATATTTGTAATATGGTGAGTATTCCGTTTTAGAAAAAATTAAAAAGGAAAATTTTATGGCGCGGGTCATTGACATGTTCGCATAAAAATTAAAGTTTAATTTTTAAGGGTCAACAAATCTACCTCTTTAAAATATCCCCTATATAATCCTATATTATTTTCTGGGTAGAACACTACTTGCTAACTCATACCACCTAGGGGCATATCTATTATCAAGTACATAAAACTTACGAAGTAACAAATTCCAAGACACAAAAGTACAGCTTTTAAAAAACATTCAATCGATGCGTGACAAGAAGGATTTCTTGACAGAGAAAAGAAGGCTCGTGCACAGGTGACAAGAAGGCTCTGTGGAATGGTGGAGAAAAATATTTTGTCAATGGGAAATAAGAAGGCTATATGAACAAGCATCAAGAAGGCCCAGTGGGACGGGTGATAAGAAGGATTTGTTGACAAGCGTCAAGCAGGATCGTTGACGGGTGACAAGAAGGCTATGTTGATGGGCGACAAGAAGGTTTTGTTGATGGGTGAAAAGAATAACCTTCTAACGTGTGATAGGGAACTATTGTTGACATGTGACAAGTTTCATTTGTTGACGCATGACAAGGTGTGTTTGTTGATGGATGACCAAGAGCTTATCTGACTCAAATTTATCATGCTGAGAACAATGGAAGTTACTAGTGCTCAAAACACCCAACAAGTTACAAAAATAATCAATGTATTTGTTTAAGTATTTTGGAAACTCGCTTGTTCAAATATCAGAATCATGGCACCCATAGAGCTCTCACTAAAGTCAATCGAGCACAACCGTGTGGAAGGTGTTATTGAAGTGGACATGCATTCTGCTCAGTATCATCCAAATGACACCTATAATGATACCATATTAGGGCTTGAAGATATTCTAGTAGTGTAGGTAGAGCTTGAAGATATTCTTATTGATGTGCAACAGAAGTGTAAAATGCAACACAAAATTCAAATGCAAATAGTGGTTCTGTAAAAGGAAACTTGATGATTGTGATATTCCTAAAAGCTCTACACAAAAAGTAAAAATGTGAATACGAACAAGAATATGTGGATACTTGGGAGGACACACAAGTTTGAATGGGCTGTAAAATTTCCATTTTTAAAACTGTACAACTAGCTAATTAAGAAGAAATTTCATTGGAATTTACATGTACAATATGTACATGGAAATTGGGAAGGCAACAAAAAATGCAACTGAAGTTGGACACAATTGAAAAACATTGTGGAAAACAATATTTCACTATAACTAGGGAAGATGGCCAGAAAATAAAAACACACAGATGGAAAATTGAAAAAGAATGCATGCATGTGAAATATATTTTAGAATATGAGGTTGATCATAAAAGACACAACCTTCTTGTAGAAAATGGTAGAATGATCACATCGCAAATTGGTAAGATGAATCAATCAAATTTACGTGCTAAACTCATATAGTTTTCTACTTTATTCCACATCCTTAAGAAAGGAAGACTGATTTCATATTTCATCAATTTCAAACCTTTGTATCAATATAATGGAATGTAGAATGTTTCATGTGTCTCATTGGTCGACAACAAAGGCATGGGAAATGGCTAAATTCCTTGCTATGATTGAGAAGATTTGAAAGAGTGTGTAAAAATGCAAAGTTTATCTCTTTGTCAATTGATGAAGTGATTTATTGTTGACAACACCACATGGGTATGTATCCATGTTTACACTTTAGAAAATCATATGAGGACTCTACATTTGTTGGGTGTTCAGAAAATGGTTGAAAATTGCAATGTAGAAAACCTATATAAACTAGTTATTTCTCTTTTGAAAGAAATTATTGGCATGACAAGAAATGAAATTTCCACAAAATCGGTATGCATGGGAGCAGATGGTGCATCAGTCATGTAGGGTCATAGAACTAGGTTGTGTGTTTGATTGCAAACATCAGTCACCCCTTATATGCTAGCAATTCACTGTATGGCTCACAAAATGAATTTAGCATATAAAATCATTAGCAAATACGAAAATGTTGCAAAAGTAGAAGACCTTATAAGAGAACTGCATGCCTAAATGAAAAGCAGCCCAAAGTGATTTCTTGAGTTTTATAAATTTTCCATAGGAATTATAGATGGCAAAAACTTCTGAAGGATGTTGAGACAAGATGGATTTTTGTTGTATGAGCCTGCATGCAGAGTGCATGAGAAGTATCCTTCATTGGTTGGTTTCATGCACAAATATCATCATGAAATTGACAAGGTGAGTGACTTGTTATTCCGTGTAACTAATTTAGAGACATTTCTTACATTGGTAGGCATTCTTCCAATGTTGTAGGAGATCAATACATTGATGAAGAATTCACAAGGGAGATTAACCTATATTGTTGATTTTATACAGATGAGAAAAATTGTATGTATGAGTCTTGATGCCTTGTACACTTCCCCAGATAGTTTTGATACACCTGTATTTGATAACTAGAAAGTTTTATAGGATCTTAACCATCCCAATAACTTTTTGAGATTTACTATCCATGATCATGTCTATATCCATGTTAGCAGGAAAGAGATAGACCGCACATTATGCAAAAAAGTAAAGATGTTACATCAACAGAAAAAGAAGAAGTTCCTATGACACGAAATCTATTTGATTATGTAGTAATTGAAACAAGAATAAAACTTAAAAATTGCAGAATCCTTAGCATCATAAATTAGAGAACGTTTCAACAAAGACAAAATTCTTGAAGCCATGGGTGTGATGAATCCAAATTTTTGGAATACAGAAGGTGGTCATGCTGATTTTGTAAGTAATATTTTCCATAAATACATGGGTACAATATTGGATCATTTCAAAAAAACATCAGAGGTCGAGGGTATTGAAATAAAAGGTATACTAAATGTTGATTTAATAAAGACTCAATCAACTAATTTTGCAATGACAATGAGGTCACAATATAAACTCTTAGACAAACCTTCAGAGAGTGGTGTTATTACAAGGCTCTGGCAAAAAATCTACCAAAGTAGTGTGTTATAGGAAGACATTAGTGAATATTTTCAGTTGTATGAGTTGTGCCAAACAATGATTTTGGGATCTGTGGAGGATGAAAGAGTTTTCAAGTGCTTTATCTTTTATTAAATCAAACTGAGAAACAAGTTGGATTAAAATATTGAACTTTGCATAAGGTGTTATGTTTCTCGCTACTCTTTGGAAACCTTTCCTTTTGACAAAGTTGTCACACATTAGATTTCCTTGCCCAAAGAAGAGGTGTAAATAATCGCTAAAAGTCCAAGTAATCTCAACAATGAGACTGGAAGTGGTGCATCTTCAAACTCTGCGGATGCAAATATTGAATACGAAGAAGCTATTGAAAATGGATTGTTTCAGCTTTAAATAGGTATCACCTTGACATTACACTTTAACTGTTCTTATTTATTCAATTTCATATTAATAGATTCTAATTTAATTGTTTATAGTTTTACATAAATACCATTGTAATTCTACAAGATGCAAATATTGACAGTGAGGAGGATATTTTTGATCTGTAGTTATCATCAAAGATTTTATAGGTATGTATATCTATATTTATTCAAATATTATTATTTATTAAAATTGGATTTATTTCATTGGTATTTTAAATTTTCAAACCTCTTTGATATTATATTTTGCAAGGTCTTCAAAGCTTAGATCAGGATTCTACATATTCTCGCCACGCTTAGTGTCCTGCATACATTGTCATCCACTCTACAAAGGCATTCTTTATATTTGTGTTGCCTTCGATATGAATAGGTTCTGGTTTGATTTAATTTGCTTAGGTTAGATCTGGATTCTATATTTTAATTTCTCTTCATTTCATTGATGTTTATGAAAAATGTGAGTTGACATCCATCCAAGGAAGCTCTCACTTCTTGGGATTGAGATTATCAGGAAAATCACCCATTTTTATTCTAATCCTTATCCATTTTTCATGTTGAATTCTCGAGAATCGAAGGTCATCTAGATTTCTCAAGAAGATAAGAGGTACCTTAAACCCTATCTTAGTGTTTAGCCATAGTTTTAAATGTGAAGAAGATTTTACCGTATTAAGATATTTGTGTCATACCACATTCTTTTCTTTCTTTGAGCTTTGTCATTTCAATTCAATATAAAGGTTTGAAAATAAATGTGTAGAAATGATATACATATTAAAGAGTTCAAAATTCAATATAAAGGATTTTTTCATTGCGACAAAAAATGTTGTTGATGGGCGTCAAGAACATTTTTCGTCATGCGATAGTAAAATGTTCATTGGCGCTCGTCAACAACATTTTTCTATCATGTGATGAGAAGGTCCTGACGCGTGTGTCAACAAAATTTTGTTGTCACACAATAGCAAGGCATTATTGACGGGTGTTAGCATCACCTTCTTTGTCATGTGACAAAGAAATGTTTAATGACGGGTGTAAATAATATTTTGCTATCGCACGACAACAAGGTGTTGTTGATGCCCATTAACAATGCCTTGCTATCACGTGACAAATTTTTTTATTGAAACACATCAACAAGACCTTGCTATCACGCGACAACAAGGTCCCGTTGACGCCGTCAAGCAACATTTTACTATTGCATGTCAATAAGGTACTATTAATGATCGGATCTCTTACAAATTCTAGGAAAATATTTTGTGTAGAAACTTACGAAAATTCACCTTTGTGGCGAATACAGCCAAAGTAATATTCACCAAGGATTTTTCACCTCATTTTTTCCAGAGGCTTTTTTAAGTGAACCCGAGTATGAGAAAGGAGGAAGGTCAATGACTATTAATAACCTCAAAGATCCTAAAACTAGGGTTTCATCCAGATTAGTTAGTTGCAAGTTAGGTGTCTCGTAAAGGTGGACTAATGTGAACAAAAAAAATTATACATTGCACACGTAATGGCGAACAAGGAACATTACTACATTGTGTAATACATTACAAAGAGAATTATTGAATAGAGAGAGCGCATAATGAAGGAGTGAATATAACTTGGGGATCGATCCTCCTTCTCATCATCTTTTAGGATATTGGAGTACCAGGTGGCCCGAATGATGACATGTGGGTTTACCCAATCGTAAAAAAATATCCTATAGTAAAATTTGTTGGGTATACATGTGATGGCACGATCTTGAATGTGTATAAGGTGAGAATTGAAAAGTGGTATAATAGTTTGTGAGGGGAATTTGAGAATGAATGGTTTATTCTGTGTGATTTACCCATGGAGGTTGGGGAGAAGGAAAAATTTGTGGTGGATTAGCATTATAGTATTACACGGTTCATAATGGAGGACGAGGAGATGGGTCCTTGGTGTAAGCTACCCTTCACAATCATTCCCATTACTTCAAGTGTTCTGTGATCGGGATTAAGAACACATAGAAGTTATCCTTTAATGTTGATAATGTTGACTTGGACTTGCACATTTTTTGTGTGATGTATAGGTATGATACGCGGCCCACATATTTGAGAGATACTGGATCCCGACACACTGTACTTGAGCCCCAGGTTGGATGTTTCTATTAGGGATTAATGAGTCTAATATTTCTGCACTGAGGTGAAGACCCAAGGGGAGTGGAGATGGAGATTACAGATTCTACCTTCCCATATCTAGGATGAACTATTGTACCACCCTCAAGACAACGAATGAAGATATTACTAAGGGAGGATAAGAAGAAGAGGAAGGTGTACTTGATCATTCACTATGCAAGAATATGTACTACACAAGAAGAAGAAATAGTGGCACCAAAACATCTCAACCACCACAGTCAACGTGAAGAAGGAAAAATTCAAGCGAAGAGGGGTGACAGTTGTTTCTAGCTCAAAGACAAGTGAGGAGTTTGATTTGGAAAAAAAGAGAAACTTTACATGAGGAACTTGAGCATGAGTAGGACAAGAAGTTAGAGAAAAATAATGTTGAGAATTAGAAGCAGTCACACACAATAGAGGGAGAGAATAATAAAATTCCATTGAAGGAGAAAAAAACACACAGGATGAGGCACACAAAGAAAAGGAAGCTGATGACACTTATGATATCGGGGAAGAGAAAGGCATATGAGTCGGGATGAGCATAGGAACCTCTACCCCAAAGAAGACAAGGAAAAAGGAAAAGGCACAAAGGAAGAGATGGATGCCTTGATATCCACACATGGATATTTTGGATGACCCCAAGAAGTTTCTTAAGTCACATTGCTAGAGCACAAAGTGTTGAATGAGAAGTTGTATGGTGAAACTAATGGATAAGCATAGGGGTGTCATGAACCGGTGAAGATTTTGAGATGGAACTTACACAATTTCATAGAAGATCCTGTGTTTGAGGTAAGTAACAAATTCATCAATGTTATTAAGCTAAATAATAAGCTAGAGAGGAAGTATAAGGTAGTCTACCCCATGTATCTAACCAATGAGCATGCGTGCAACACCTTAAAAAAGTTGGCTATAGATGTTAGGAAAATAAATCGGATACAGACACTTCCATGAAAGTTTTGGTATAAGATAAGAAAGAAAAGGAGTGCGAGGTCAAGGATTTGAAGAAGGACCTCTACGACAAGAATAAAATAATGAAGGGGGCATATGACAGGGCCGACATGTTGGTAAAACAAATATTAGCTCAGTTCCTAACCTTAGTGAGCCAAGCCAGGTTTGATTACAAGGATGAGATCGAGTACCTGGAGGACCTGGTTGGCATGCTCTTAGTAAAAATTAAGAGTGGCTCAGGGCCAATAACAGAAGATTTTGTAAAGAAAAAATAAGCTAATAAGGTCATTGTTGAGGTCAAAATTACGAGCTTGAAGATTTGTTCATGAATCTCAAGGAAGCAAGTGGCAAGGCTGATGTGGCCTTTAATAGATGCCAGAAATGTGAACCTATTCTTGATGCACATGTGATTGATGAAGAATCAGTGCTCAAGACTATCTAGGAGAAGACACCCATGAATAAAATGAGTGCACTCGAGTTATGGCTGAGGCAACAAAACAGAAAGAAGTGATTAAGGCCAAAAAGGACAAGTTAGAGCTTCGAATAGGTCAGTTTCAAAATATGGTGTTGGACCACATGGACATGATTGAGGGAGTGTGCACAAAATTGAATATGGTCATTCAGGAGCTCAAGAGCAAGGTAGAAGAGTTGGTTCCTCACTAAGTGTCATGGGTTGTAGAGGCAGCTCCCAGGAAATCATTGGCAGAGCTCGAGGAATGGAAGAAAGATAAGAGTGAAATAGATGTTGAGTTCCCATAAATATTCCAACATCCTTTAGCCTAATTCAATTTTGAATTAGGTAAGATGAATATTTTTGGGCATTGAATTATTTTTGGTGATCACCCATGTTTTTGGCAATTAAGGTATTATCGAGGATGAAAATCCAGTTTAGTGTGGGGTAATGTTGCACATCCCATTTTGACTAATTACAGGCTGCACTCAAAGATATTGGGTACACGTGAGGTAGGTGTGAAGGTGCACGTATAGACAAGAACAAACAATGCACAAAGGTTCGTGCCCAAGCAGAACTATCCGAACTTAGCCAATTTTGGGGCCATGGGCTAAAAATAGACAATGTCAAGATTGAGTGGTGTTCAAGCAACATTCCAAATTTATAAGAAATTGTGAATACTTCAAGATAAAGGAACACCTAATTTGGGAGATGAATCACATGCATGTGAAGATCAAAGGTCATGCATGAAATGATCCAAGAATAGGAGTTAAAACGGATTTTAATGATAGAAATGGTATATTATTAAGCCTCACAAAATCATGCACGCAATATAGATGATTTTTTATATACGCAGGGCTATTTTTAGCATGCATGATATTTTTAAATGTCTAGGCGATGAAGGGAAAGTCGCCCTATATATAGGTATTACACTTAATTGTTTTGTAGACCAAGATTGTAGTAGAGTCATGTTACACCGATGTTCTAGCTTTGCATAACTCTATTGAGACTGGTTTGATATATTGTGTATTCAAATTTTGTGATGTAATATTTAGGTTATGAATGGATAATTGTGGTTGGATTCTAGTAATTGATGTATCTAAGTATGGTGATCACATAGTGTAATTGATCTTAGTAATGGTTTGATCTGTTATGTTTCCTTATTACATGTGTTTCCTTATGATGTTTGTAATGATCTACATCTGAATGTATGCTTGATAATGGTAATCATGAACATACATGCTAACATATTGTTAAGATAGTACAAAGGAGGGACCTAGTAATTTGGGCGCTTGGGTGAGCATTCAGATTTTTCTGAATGAAGTTCCAACATGCCTAGGAAATTGGGTATAAATAAGTGACTACAATGGAGTTCAGCACTGCAGTACAAATCCCTAGTAGGTGTAAATTATATCTATCTTTTCATGTAATCATTGCAAGTAATATTTGTCCACACATCCTGTTCATCGTGTTGTTGGTGTCTATAATCGTGCCGCAATGCATTAGTTTTCACTAACAGGTTCCAAAACAAGACCAATGTGCCAAAACATATGTTCCCTTAATTAACTAATAACAAGTTCACATGGTTCCAATTTTAGGGTTACATGTTCTAATTAGGTTCAGGAGTAATTTACCCCATGCCCTGCTCTCTCTAAAGCACCTCGAGAGTTTCAAGTGAATTTTTCTCATAATTAATGCTTCCATAATTTATCTAAACCATTCCCATTGGATAGGAAAATTTCTCACCTTTCTAGTGATATAAGGAAGCCCTCCTAACTCCTTACATAACTCAAGATATGAGCGGACGGAGTTATTAGGTCAAATTTTCCCCTAGGGGACACGTGTCATATAGGGGGTGAAATCCCCTTTGGCGGGTTGGCGGGTCGTGGGGCGGCTTTGGCATTTTTCCCCATGTGGGCACAAAAGAAAAATTTCTCCCGCGCCTCTGCGGGTCCCCATTGGACACGTGTTGGCCTCAGAGACGTTGCGAAAAAGGAAGGGGGAGGGTGGAGCGGTGGAAGGATTTGGGGCATTTCACCCAAGAAAAGGAAAAAACCAAACAACACTCCCACACCCACGGGTCCGCTTGGGGACACGTGGCACTCCATGGTTGGCTATGGGGAGAAGAGAGAAGGAGGGGCATGGAGGTGGGGAGATGCAAAGAATTTCACCAAAAGGGACAAAGGGGAGAAAGGGAAACATTAGGCACGCGGGTCCACGTGTCCGCGGAGGGGTCGCACCAAGGCGAGGGTGGGAGTGCGGGGCCATGGGGATAATTTTCAAATTGTTCCAAAGACCAAAACTAAAAAAGACAAAGGGTCCACCATCCCGCTGCCACCCCCTCAAGGTGCCATGTGGCACGTTCTCATCAACCATGGGCAGTGGGGCTAAAATGAAAAATTTTACCCAAAAATTTAAAAGGGTTGAGGGAAAAAAGGGAACCGCGCCTCTGCTATAGCCTCCAAGAGGACACATGGCACCCTCTGATTGGCTTCGGACCGGCAAAGGAAAAAGTGGAAATTTTCCCAAGTCAAAATTTTCAAAGAAAAACTTTTCTAAGGAAAGACAACAGAAATTTTTGGGTTGTGGGCTCGCCAGGAAAATTTTCCCAAATTTTCCTACCAAGGCACAAAAACTTCAAAGTGCCATAAATTTTGCTAGGAAACTCAGTTTTGGGAAAACAAGGAATTTTTGGAAAGCTCTCGATGCCCTCTTTGCACAAAAAACAACAATTTTACATTTTGATAAGTTTTTAAGGGTCAATTTTGTAAAAAGGATCTGTAGGCTTGTAATTAGTGAACTGGCAATTTTTAACTTCTCAATTTGGTTAAATTAGATCTCCTCCTTCACTCAACATGTCAAACAGACATGGAGAATTGATCTAGGGAGGGTTTAGAGTGTTTTCAGAAAGTTGATTTGTCCAATTGACTCAAGTTTTTATTTTTCTGTCAAATGACAGGAAAATGACTGTTAGAGGGATTGTATTCAAATTTGCTATGGTGAAGTTGTTTTCTTAAGTTTTCTTTGTCAAATTGAATTCCTTAGTGTCTTAGCATGCTATTCCATAACATTTTTAAGTTGATTATTAAGTGCAGGTCTGAACTGTGCATTTTGTTTAGATTTACCAATTTTAGAATTTACAATGCCAATGATCAAATTTTTAAGGGATCTATTTATCAATTCTATCATTTAAATGTAACAACTTATTTCCAATATAGTCTAATACATTCAGTTGATTCTAGCAATTCATTCCCAAGTCAAAATTACAAATTCTAATTTCAATTTTCAACTCATTTCAAGAGAATAAAACACTATCCTTTTTCCTTCATACGCATTCTTCATTTCAACAGAGATTTGATTCACAACAGTAATTCAATTCCAACACAATCATGCAAGTATGAGAAGGTAGAGCATTCCTTTATTGATTTCCAACAACAACTTTACAATTTATCTCTTTTCCATTTGATTTCAAATACAAAATGCACTGCATATAACATATTTTCACATTTCCTTTCAAAACAGAGAGTAGAATATAACTTCTTTACATTTCACATTACAATTCAATCTTCCATTATCAATACAATTATCTTCACATTACAAATGGCTATACAATTCATCCACTCCAAAGTGGGAAGGATTACAATAACTTGTTCAAAAGAAAGGACTATCAAACTATACATTTCTTGGCTTCAAAACAACAACATGCTCCATTTCTTTTTCTCCAAGTTATCACAACAAAGAGGGGGAAAGGAAACGCTCTCCACCCAACCAAAACATCCAATGAAAGGAGAATCCTTCCTTCATCATTGGCCCCCAAGCCCCAACCAAGATACAATAGAAGGTGCAATTCAACCATGGCAACAACTGGCTTCCACACACAACATTCTTTCACATACACATTTCCTTTTAAAACACAATGCAACACCAAAAGAAAACAACAATTCACAACTACATTTAAAAACATTTTAAAGCAGAACTCAAGCTTGATCTTGCAAGCCAAAGGAGCAAGGCCTATGGGGAAGCTACTTATGCCTCCCAATTAGAAATTGGGCATCCACCAAATACAAACTACCAAGTAATTCATCACACACATTTCCTTATGCCCCTATAGAATCCCTCCTTATGCCCCCCATAGATTCCCTTATGCCCCCCACAAAGTAAGAAATGCAAGCTATTTCTTTTCCATGGTGGATCCCAACCCCAAACTCCCTCCACAAAATTTTGATGCCAATGGCATTCCCTTATGCCCCCACAAGAATTCCCCATAGCCTTCTCCTACACCTTCCCTAAGGCAGTCTACCCAACCAGCCAACAAATAAAACAAAACATGCATTTTCCACACAACACAACAAGAGAATAATAGAAATAAAAGAGAGTTAAATTCCTACCTCTCCATGGTTACTTTGCTTCCAAACAACAAGCTTTCCAAGAAAATAACACAGCTCCAAACAGCAAGCTCTTAAGCATGCAAAGCTATCTCCAAAACTTCCTTCAAAAACCAGAGCTCCCACAAGAAAAATGTGCCCCCAAGGAAGAATGCAAAAAGGTTCAACAACCCAAAACAAGAAGAGAGTTTGAAATAAATAGAAGAGGGAAAGAAGAGGATGATGTGGATCCATGTAGGATGCCACATCATACATCCTCACAAATCAACACAAAATACAAGCTCCAACTCCAAGGCTCAATAAAGAGGTGGGTGAAGAATGACAAGTTACTTGCACACTCAAAAGCAACCCACACCTCAAGGGACAACCATTAAATTAAAATGTAAGAAAGTGCAATTAAAAACATGCACAAGATGAATAAAATTCATTATAAAAGTCACAAATCACATCCTCAACCATAAGTATGGTTGGTAACATAAATTTAGAGGCATGGGACAAGTTTTACTTGTCCCACAAGCCTCCAAAAATAGCCCCCAAGGTCAAATTCGAATTTCCATGGAGGTAGAGTATTTCATACTCCAAATCTGACTTACACAAGCTCTTACAAATTAATTACAACAGCCAACAACTCTTATAATTACTTCCCATATCCCAATTTGATTTAATTAAACTTTAAACATATGATCTCTCACATTAATCTATCACAATTAATTAATTAAAAGAAGAGAACACCTTACAAATAAAATACATACAACAATAAATAAACATTAACCATAAAAATAAAATACACAACCCATGGTCACATATAAAGATGATTCCCCCATGGGAATCTCTAACAAAACAACACACAACACACTAAAACAAGTTTCCATGGTGACCGTGTTGAATTCACCTAGAATTCCATTTTGGTTGGTCTCCAATCCCTCGATGTTTTGTTGTGATATTTTTAACCTGCAAAATACAAATACCTCCTTCGGCCTCATGGCCATATCAGAACATCCAATATGATACAAAAAAATCACAAAAATCAACTACACAATGAATCACAACAACATCGAAGTCACTATTACATCATTTGCATTTTTAATCAACAAATATATTCGCATCATAAAATATTCATTTTCCAGATCTAATCACAATATCCAAAAAATCACATATCCAACAACATCCATAAAATATCCATGTCCAATAATATATCATCATCCACATGTCAGGTGTCTCTAATAATCATCATGCATCATAATCAAATCAAAATCCACAATAATCCATAATCCAATGTCTAGCAACATACTAAATCAAAATATAGTAATGTCTATAATAAGCTCAACAGTATCAAGATCAGTATCTAAAAGTGTCAAAGGGAAGTGGGCACTACATTGACCAAATATTTTAGTGTCATATGGTCAATATAAAATATGAAACGAGTGCATAAGAAGATACTATCTAAATTTATGAAGCATGTACACCATAGACCAAGCCTTGTGCTTAGTAGTTGTAAAAATTTGTTCCCTCGGTGTCAAATTTCTACTTGCAAAGTAAATTAGATGGTCAATGTTTATTTCTACATAATATTTTTTCATGGCTCCAATTGTAGTTTCCGATACATCTATGTGGACATTAAAAGGTAAACTCCATGTCAAGAAGCAAAGGATAGGTGCGGTGGTCAATTTTTCCTTCAATTGCTCAAAATCTTGTTATTACGCATCTTTCCAATAAATTTTTCTTTGGCCTTCAACAGTTCTTCCAATGGCGCAACTATCTTGGCATAGCCCTTGATGAATTTCTTGTAATATCTTGTATGCCCAAGAAATCCACACACTTCACTTTGGTTAGTTGGCTTTTCCAACCCCAATATAATTGTTATCTTCGTCGGATCAACCAGAAGACCCTCTTTGCATATGATATGCCCCAACACTTTACCGAATGGTGTCACAAAGATATATATTTTTATATTAAGGGATATACTTGAGTTACCTACATCTCTCAAACATCATCCTCAAGAATTCACCTCCTTTACCAACTCATATACTATCTAATCATCTAGATGCACTTAGAGAAATTATGGATGAAGTCCTAAAAATATTGCACAATTATATGTGAAAATATTGTTGGTGCATTATTTAGACCAAAAGGCATCACTTGTGTATGCAAAGAAACCCCATTTCGTGGAAAATGTATTCTTGGCACGATCCTCGCATGTCATATGAAATTTATGATATATGGAGAAAACATTGTCAATGAATCTATCTCACACCCTCCTACACCCTCGAGAATATCCTCAGTGAATGGTGTAGGGAAAGGATCAATTACACAAGAGGCATTTAACACTTTGTAATCCACACATATCCTTATCCTTCCATATTTCTTTATACTTATGACCATGGGGATGATCCATTATGATTCTTCAATTAGCTCAATGATACCTGCCTTTAACATGTTGTGGATCTCAACCTTTAAATTTGATGTACAAAGTTGGATTGATTTGTATGGTATTTTGTGAACTATTCATGTGCCTTCTTTAAGATTTATCTTCATCTCCCCTAGTGATGGATGGAAACCCTTCAAATTATGGTATCCCATAGGAAATATATCTTGGAAGTTCACACAACAATTCAACTATATTTGTAACTTTTTCTTCCAACCAATAGTCACCAATGATCGCCTCCTTAGGTGCTTCGTCTATCCCAATATTCAAATTCTTTGTCTTTAATGGCAAGTGGTACACATGTGCTACTTATCTGCCTTATCCATGACCTCACACTCACCATCTATGTGTTCTACATTAAAATCTTCAACCTCTTCATCATCAATTAGGTATACCAGCTCATCCTTTTCTTTCTCCTTCCAAGCATGTTCTAGGAAATTCTCATCATTTCCAACCATGTGTATTCATTGACATTCCCATCCAGAATTGTCTCCTCATAAAATTGAGCCACTAGCTCTTTTGCCTTATCTCTATCTCCCAGAGTGATGTTATTCATCGAATGCAAGGCCTTATGTATTGGAGGGTTATATGAAAATTAATACAAAGTGTGCACCATACATAATGTCAAAATTTTCCAATTGGAAGTCTCCTACTTCATCTCTCGCATGTGTGTACCACGCGTGTGCATAGCCATAAATTTTTTAATATAACTTATGGACCAAAAGGGATGGTGGTAGTGTGTATGTTCCTTCCAATCAATTTCTCTGCAAGCATGTATGTGAGTATTAGGAGATTTTTTTCCATTGTATGTTAGTATCCTTGAAGGAAGGTTGTTCCAAAGAAACTGTGACAAGAAGGAAATTATTATTTCACGCCATCCGAGTAGATTATCCCCATGTGCATATACTCATTACTCTCAATGAGTATACCAAAATATTCCTTCTCTCTCCTTCATCGTGTACTTCTTATTCCATCGCACGTAAAAACAATTCAATATTTTATTCTCTTGTATACCTTAGTAGCGGTTCTTCCATACTACCTAACTATCCTAGGTCTGATCATTATTATTACGCACCCCTAACACCCATTACCAATCATTTCATACGTTACATGAGCCCAATTATCACAAGTAATTCTTGTAGTATCACTGATCAAATGTGCATCAACCCATTTGAGCACTCCCTCCTTTCTTGTCTCAACACACTTTGGATCTCACACATTTTGTACATAGATTTGATCCATATATTCCTCATTAATGGGCTCCGTAGGTGCAACCCTTGTAAAATCCATAAGAATTACAACACACCCATCCTCATTAAAAAAACTAATATAACACTTATTAAAGTGCATGTTTGTGTTGTTTACATAACACCATGGATGGCCAAGTAATGTAGGGAATTTATCTACCTCTGCCAAATCCAGAATCTCAAAATCACCCTTAAATTTTTCCTCCTATATAGTATACACTTACACATTTCAAAAATCTGATGGGTGTTTCTCTTGTCTTATGCTCTATATATAAAACACTAGAGGAAGGTTGTAGTGGTATCCTACACATCATATTCCATGCATCTATGGTAAGAAGGTTAAATTATATGTCGTTGTCAATCAAGATGTTGCTCACAATTCATCCATCAATAACTACATCCAAGGTGATTTCCTTATCATATTCATGGTGTTTTGGTGTAGATTCACATGTAATTTATGTCATTCCCTTTCGTTATCCATGCACAAAACCTTTTCCCATAACCACTAACCTAGGAAGGGTATGATATTCTCTTGTCTAATAATTTGACACACTTCCTTGAGTTCATCAATGTCCTTCGGGTACTCCTATATGCCTCGCATGCTACCTATCTTGTACTATTTATTTTAGATAAAGTATCTCCCTTGGAAGTTTTTATCAAACTCATGGTTTCTAGATCACTTCCTTTTGTTTCCCTGTGTTTGGATATTTATTAGTCAATCTAAATTCCTCTCATATGATGATTGGTTTAGTTCATGCCTCCTCTTATGCATGTGATGCTTCTAAGTGTGTGGTAACAAATTAAGGTTCTTTCTTTGTAGAATCGCTACTTCCTTTAGCTTCCATTGACCTTGTGCAACTTGTATCATTTCTTCACCTCATTCCTTTTATTCTTACACATGTGTGCATATAAATCTAGGTAGTCTTCTACCTTGTTCCCTTTTCCATAGTACGCGTAAGACATGTTCTTGGGGCACTCTATTGATAATTACTAGGCGATCCAAAAGTGTAGAAAGTAACTTAATCGAACCTAACTCTACGAACATCACGACCTCTACCACGATATCCTCCCTTATATCCATCATTGCCATTTTGTCTAGATCCATTATTTTTTCCTTTGTGCACTTATGAACTAACCTCTACACTATTCTAGTGCAACCTCATCTCATAAGCTTCATGGATGTGATCAATCAACCAATAATGAGTTTTATCATGCATATGCGCATCACAAATTGTGTAGTAGAGTGACACATTCTTCTACGTTGCACGTTGGATAAGTGGATAGTCTCTATCATCATGGTCCTTTTAGCATAAATCACAAACCATTATTAGAGCATGTATATTCCTACATGAACAACTATTATTTGTATGTCCCTCTACTTGAAATCTATACACCGATTCCACTTGAGTGTCATGCATCGAGCTATGAGATAAATTTTCCAATTACATAGCCATAGTTATAATTTTTGTTTTAATAAATGGGCTTACCCTAGTATCCATATTTCCAATAGCTTCTATGTGTATTTTTGCCTCCAGATCCTCATTTAGATCTATAAATGTCTTATATGATAGTGCCCTTCTAAATGACATCAAAATCAACCCACAATATTTCACAATAGATTCTTAAACCTTGCATCATATTCCCAAACACCCTCAGATATCACTTTTTTAATATCCTTGAGTACTCTAATGCTATGCTTCTCAAACTCAAGAATGTGAAACTCACCAATAAGGTAATGTGTAAAGTTTCATAATCCAATGTCTTCCAGTGTGGGTCATACTTTCTATATCAGATGTGTGTAACCTTGTAATGTAGTCAAAAACTAACTAGAATTCCTTTTTGAGGAAATGATCCCCTTAGCTCTTTATAAGAGCTCAAATTTGTGTACATGCTTAGTATCATCCTCTACTCCTATGTAATGAGGAAAGTGGAGTGAAATTTCATAGAAATTTTGAGGAGGTTATTGTGGTGGTAGGTTCCTTCCTGTCCTAGATTTATCCTACTTGTGGGAGGACTAGATCATGGCCTTGAACCTCCATTATGATTGCATCCACTTGGAGGAGGACCAGATCCTCTTGAGCATCCTCTTGTTGGAATTCTCGTGTTTACACCAGTGGTAGAACTCATCTACACACCAAAAAAATTATGTTGGTGTTGCACCTATATTACTTGCTTTTGAGAGAGTAGCATGTCAATAGCATTTCCTAGTGTTACACCTACATTGATACTTCCAAATAAAGTTTGTTGACCTGTTATCAAAGCCTATTAGGTAGCAAAAGCCACAACCATGTGTTCTAGTTTTATATGTTTTGATTCCTATTTGGAAACTAATACAATTATACTTTTTCACCTTCCCAACGTGATGATCTTCTATTGCACTCATGTTCTTCTCCCTCATTGTGATAATTTTCTATCTAAACTTCTAAATATTTAGTATTATACATAAGGGCTAAGGTTCGGGTGGTAGTCTAGATGCATTCTAATGGCTCCCAAATATACAATAGACTTGTTTCCTCTAGATGTTGAGGGGGTCCTTCTATGCTTTCCCAATATCAAAGGGACATAGTCTTATGGCCCCTGCTTTCCTTAGGGTTCTCAACACTTCCACTCGTCCCTACTCCTCTTTGTCTCAGCACCTCCTCAACCATCCTTTCTCACACATCATTGTATCTACACAATCTTTCTTCCCTCTCTTCTTCCATCTAGCTCAACACCATCCTTTATAACCCATTTACATGTTCTTGTGTGTGAAAGGTGCTTAGCTAGCCATCAGTAGGCTCTCAAATCCCAGTTAAATCATCAATATTTTTATAGCAAGTGGAAGCGTTCGTAAGTATGATCCTCTAGGCTCATGAAGAAACTTAAACTCAGTTTCCTTCAAGCATGAATACGTAGAGATCACATATTCCAAAGTGTAATTGTTCAAAACACCTTTCCACCACCGATATACTATGTACATCAATGAATGATCAAAATAAGAAAGTGCTTGATACTTGTTCTTGTTCCACACTTATCTCTACCCCAATCAACTCATGTTGTTCCTCGCATAGGATGCCAACCAATCGTGTAACTCCATTGGAAATAAGTTGAAGATTGTTTCATACTACGGATCATATGAGTTATATTTGACTCATTTGCATGGATTAAAATTAAAACCAAATTTGTATCTTTGTGCAAACCCTTCTTCACCTTCATGGATCTAACATTCAATTTTCTCCAAGGATAGCCAAAATTCCATGTGTGTACCACATCTTGAGAGTCAAAGTGAAAGAAGGTCTTGAAAATGGAGCCAAAATGTCATGTTGAAGTCTAGTTTCAACACAACACTATCAGATGCATTAGTACATCACCTAGGAAAATCCTAAGTGCTCACCTGAAATGCATGTAACTCTACCAGGTCCCTCCTTGTGTTTGACTTCCAAGATGTATTTCCTACATTCATGGCTAACATAACATGCAAATATACCATATGAAGAATATGAACTATTGTAACATGCATAGAGATAATTAATCATAACCAATGAGTTGTATTTCCATTATAATCATGATGCTTTATAATAACTAGTAGCAGATTCCTCAAGATAGGCTCGTGAAATCTCCATCTATAGACTCATGCATAAGGTAGGACTTGATATGGACTCTAACAATATTAACTCTTTTAACTCACTCCAAGTCGGTGATTACATGGATAATTACAAGTATATATAGGGTGGGAACTTGTCCTTCACCACTTGACTCTAAAAATAGACTACTCCTATACATATATTGTATGATTTTCCAACTAAATCTTTCCTATAAATAGACTCTAACCCGCAGATCTTCCAAGTGGTTTTCTTTACTCCTATAAGCTCTATTTTTTTGTCCAAATTGTGCTAAAAATAGCTTTGTCTTTAATCGATGCATGTTCTATAAATAGATTTTCTCTTGTCCATGTGTGACCCATGTTTATTCTTATTTATGCATGTGATTTATCCACACTCTTTTCTATTTCGGCTTTCCTTGATGATTATGCTAACTTCTAATTTTTTCAACATTTAGCTTCGCCTTGGAGATCTAACTATCTCTTGTCTCGGTTGTTCTTGTGTGCTTCTTCATACTCATGTATGTCCCTTTGCGCACTACTTTAACCTTTTCATCTAATATTATCATGCTTCCTCACATCCACTTATGTGCAACCTTCGGCCTTTACACGTGTCTTGTACTTATGCATTTTATCGGTCCAACATAGTGTTTATTTTAATGTTTTTTTCCTAATTACTAAAAATAGTAATTTTTCATTTATGAAAAGTGTGCTAAGAATTAGGAAAATAAAAAGATATTTTCATTAAATATATAAAAATGAAAAAAACCCTCATAGTAATTTGAAAATAGATCTATTATAATTGATATATGCAATGAAAGGTGATTCAACAATGAAGAGCCCTAGAAGGAGACCTAAAGGGTAGAATTGACCATGAGATCCTAGGGAAATTTTTGGAAAACATCTTTAGAGTAGGTGATAGAAGAAATCATATTTGTATCTAAATATACAATATAGATATGGAACCCTATGAAAATATGGTTTGAGAGGATGTGCATAATATAATTTTGGGTTCACAAAAATGTTTACACCCTTTTTAAGTTTATTAGATTGTTATGGAATACACAATAATAAAAAGTAATGTAAGGTTAGAAAAATTGGAGCTATTTTGATACGTTAACTTCCAACATTAATTGTACAACATAAAAATAACATATTGGTTCTTACAATGAATGCATACAAGATCAAATATAAAAGAGGAACATTAAAATAGCTATAAATAGTTATAAGCTGAGATATCTAGGTGTACATCTTGTAGAATTTGGAGAACGGGAGTATAAATCCTAGAGAATATTTAGTGTTGGTAATATGGACTACAAATTTCTTGATGCAAGATTGTATAATATGTTTAGAATGTAAAATCCACTCCTTCCCCTTCGTATAGTCTTGGATGCCTTCTAAATGGGGTTGTGTAACTTCATGGGTCCTTTAGTGGCCAAAAATTGTACTTCATTGTCAAACCCAAGTTGTTGCATAGTCTTGATATCATTTATGATCAGATGAATCATGTCAAAACCCTAAACATTAGTACAAGATCATGTAATAAGGTTCGTGTTTGGGTTGAAATGCATCTGTTGAAGACCTATTTTAACTACTCAAAACACAAGTAGTTTTTTTCCTAGCATGTAACATATATAACCTATAGTTATTTGGAAACTTAATCCTCTTCAATCATGCCTTATAGAATTGTGCTCTTGCTAAGACTTGGAAGTGTGGGCTTGGTGTGCTTGGATTTGAGGAAAGAAAGACTCCTTGACCTGATTAAGTTCTTCATAATTTTTTTAGTGTTGCCCTAGTAGATGTGCATTAGCTTTAAGAAGACTTAGGGAGTCTTGAGTTCCCCTTATGAGTGTAACAAGTGAGTGTATCAATATAAACTCATTTGATTTCTAGGTTAGTAAATGGGGAAATTTTAACTTGTTTATATAGGGTTTCAAAGGTAAATTATCATGATAGAGATGACCCAAGAAGATGAAAAGACCTAAAAAATAATAGTGCATCAAAATTAGAGTTGGATAATGTGTTAGTGTAGGACCATACAGTTGGCTGAATCTGTATTATACAACCTAACCAAACTGTACATTTTTAGACAAAGAGGAGCTAAGTAAAATCTGAAATTTGCATCTTCAAATGAAGATTTTGGGCATTGGTATTATGTATTAATATTTATGTTTTTTGACACATAAATGTATGAAAATAATAAGTTAAGAAATATATGATCATATGCACTCAATGGGAATATGATGTGAGCATTTTTCTTAGCCAAGAAACACAATTACAATAATCATTTTGAAAAGGGTAAATTACCAGATTTTAGTGTCTACAATGGTAACAGTGGTGCGGAGAAAAAGAAACATACAACAAACAACTAGCAAGAATACATGTGTAAATAAAATAATAAGAACAAATAAAAGCATTCATCATGTCCTACTCTATAATAGAACAAGTATAGAAACATTATAGAAATAATAATCATGTCATAAGTAATAGTAGAAATGATAGTGTAAATTCAAGTAAGCCATAGAGTATTGAAACATGTCATATGTAGGTATAAAGATAAAAACATGGTGAATCTATAGTGTAACAAAACTATTTTAGTAAGAGGAAAAATGTTCCATAGTCAAAAAAAAACAAATGCATACATGAAATATAGTCATAGAGCCATAAACACGGGACACCTACAATGTCATAAGACAAGCAAGAGACTTAGGTCGTATAAAGAAAAAAATCATTGTATCGTAATCATGCAAGACAATCAATTCAAACCATATGGTAAAAAAGAAAGAAATGTAATTACATACACAATTAATGGCAAGTGTATATGAAACATGTACAGAACACGGAAATAGTGATAAGAGAAGTAATAAGATAGGGTATCACTACACAAAACACACATATTAGTAGTGTTAACCCAATAGGTAGTAATGAACATTATGTATGTAATCAAGCATGGTGAGGAACGTGTAAAGTAACATATAATGAAACAAAAATACATGTATAACATGGAGGGATTCCCCCAAAATAATAGTGTAAGGAACTAATGTGGATCCTATCATCATGTAACAATAAGTTAATATTTTATATCAAGCTCAAGATACCATGTGAATGTGTGTGTGTGTGTAAAGAGTAGATATAATATCTATCAAATCAATATAACAAAACATTTATATAGTAACAAGTTAGCCAAGCATACTAGAACAAGTCTTAATTTTGTATTTTTCTCATATTTGAATGTTTTTGTATTATGTGATTATTTGAATATTTTTGTAATGTTTTGAAAATAGATATGTATAAGAAAATGGGGTAGCACCATAGCTACTGATGATATCACCATGAAGATTCCCATCACACTAAAATGAAGAATTATACATAATCCCTACAAGTATGATTAAAGGTGATAGATGTTTATGTATAGTTATTGGGTGGTCCAGGGTATATCTTTGGTGGGAAGACTCGGGATAAGTAGTGTACATAAATCATGACCAAGTATAATGTATAGGAGAGCGTGTCGACAAATATTATCATCAAATGTACATGACCAAATAAATGGTGGATGAGGGGATGTCCAAGCGAGGCTATGAAAAACTAGTAATAGTGTGGGATCTATAAGAATTGTGACTATAGGAAATGAGGAGGATGCCCCCGAGGCATATTATGAGAGCCAATATGAGGTATGGAAGCACAAGTACTAGGATTAATAACTATATAGGTAGGGATGAAATATGGTTTTGTGGACACGTGAAATGAAAGAACCCTAATAGTAACCACTTGACTATAATTAACAAACTTAACACATTGATGTAACACCAAAGTTATGGTGGCGAAGGTGCAAATACAACAATAACCTAATTTTCATTTTAGATTAACTAAGAGAGGATGCCAATAAGAAATTTATTTCAAAAGTATCGAGCTAAGCATAATAAGGAGAACAATATGCCCTAATACCTATGTGTGTTTGGTTATCAACTAAGAGACATTGTTTAGGGAATGCGGTAATGTGAAAGTACAAAAATTGTGGGGAGTAGTATAATAAACTAATACACCGCATATGGGACATTGAGAAACTAAGGGGGAATATAAATTGAATTATAAACAAACCCATGTGTCATATTTTTATCATAAAACAGGATAATTAGTGGGGAGAGGGTAGTATCTATTCCCAAAAAAAAGAGCTCACTTTAGTTTTAGACAATTGGTTGCAAAAACTTGGAGGTAGAGGCTTAGATCATGGTTTTACGGACATTTTAGACACCCTTATATTTTAAAACTTGTCTAAATTGTTTCCATAGGGTAGATATAAGTCTACATGTGCCAAATATTAAAAGAATTAGTTATTTTTGGATTATTTTACCCTTTAAATAGGTAAATGGCAACCATTTAATTATTTTCCTTAAGGGGTGATACCATTCATTTTAATTGAGCAATGGAAGGGACACACGGTGGATCCACAAGGCTAGGCCTTGATCACTTTTTTTTCAGAGAGATATTGGTGCATGAAACCTATCACCTATTAATGTCCTTCCAAAATTTCCACTCACCCCGAGAACTCCACGGCTTTTGATGAGACTCACATGTTGCCTATCATCATTCACTTATCTTCCCCCAATCCTTGTTAAAACTCAACACATTAGAGTGTTCTAACATTTTACATGTGACATGTTGAACAATTTTTGATGATTGGTCATCTTAGGTATTCGGTTTAACACCAAAATTTAACATCCACTTGATAGTCATAGATGGGCTTAATGTTTGACGTATTGAAAAGAGGTAAACATGTTGTGCTAATTAGCACTTGGGATGTTTCTTGTGCCATGTGATGAATGGTAGCAATGATGTCGATGACATGTGTATTATATCTATTCCAAATCCTTATAACCACGTGGGGAGGGTTTGAACTCGTCAAGGACACATGATGAAGATCCTCGTGGCTAAGGTAAAGCTACAAAGTGGCTTAAATTTCATGACCCATTTTAGTGTAATTGTGAGCTCAAGGACATCATGGACTGGATGATTGGCTAATGGGAAAAATACTAGTTTGGGCCATATATTACATTTGAGAGTTCTCATTGGCATGATATTAGTATCATTCAAATCATATAGAGGACAGATAAACTAAAAGACTTATTTCAAATAGAATTGTAAAAAGACCTAAGAGATCATCGTGACATATTTCAATCCATTTTTAGGCTTGTTTTCTCTATTTTTCGGAGCCAAAATGAGTTATATATGTCATTGGAGATATATTTATACACCTAGAAGATTCCTTTAGTCTTATATAACATTCGGTGGTCCACCAAAATGTAGGGGAAGAATTAAAATGGTTGTATATATGAGGATAATTTGTTAAGAGTGGTCTACAATGAACTCGGATTTGAGTGTCGTTTTTTTCAAAAGTGCTTGTTTTTCATGATTGTTCCATTGGAACTATTTATTTTGATAAATACACTAAAATTATAAAATTCTATATTGTAACACACACTCAATTATAAAGTGCCAAATTTGGGGGTCTTGTTGCATTCCTTGATTCTTGCATTTTTTGGCTATTTTGAGAATGACGTCTTTATCTACTTTTGCACTAGATCAAATTAATACATTAAAAACACATGGAAAATAAGAATGGAAAAAATCATTAAATGTAAATGATTATGGGATTTAACTTCTTCAAAACAACCAATGTTCACTAGAGAATCTGAGAAATTTCAGTACCAATGCAAATTTGATTAGTGTATGGGTTTGATAGGAAATTCTGTAAGTGATAGTCTTTTTTTTCATTTTGAAAATGTGACTCTCCTTTCAAAATATGGGAGAAATTGGAGGGCTTATGCATTAAGGTGGATTACATGAGAGGCATGCAACTTGAAATTAGGATCGCCTCTCTTAAGCTTGAGGATTTTCCATTAATTATAGAATATCTTACTAAGTTCAAGAATTTTTTGACACAATTGAAGGGGAGTGGAGGAGATAATAAAGATGAAGAGTGTGCTTACTTAATTCTATCCAAGTTGAGAGGTCCATTCCAAATATTTAATTCTACCTTTTTCTCTAGCATGGATTTCTTAGGTGACACATTCTAAATACCTAACTTACAAACATTTTGTGAAATACTTACTAGGTAAGAATCCAAATTTTCTAAACTTGATTCTTGCACCTATAAAAAAGAATTAGTATCATATAATCATAATGGAAAGGAAAACCAAAATGTAAATCCAAATTCACCCCTTCTCCATCTCAAATTGCTCCTAAAACCAAATTAAAAAAATCTAAAACCAAGGATTCTTATAAATCTAAGAATAAATCTAACCTTTCATGATCTTTTTTTGGGGTAGTGGTCATGAAGAACATAGGTGTTACAAGTGAATACAAGCTTTAGAGGATGCAGTTAAAAACACAAAATCTCTATCTCCACTCCACCTCCTAATCAACATGAAAAAGCACTTAATGTTGTTGGTAGATCTCATTCACCACTTACAAAGAGTTGGGTTATAGATTCTGGTGTTTCTCATCACATGAATTCTTCCAAGGAGCCTTTTGTATCTCTAGATTTGAGTTCTACTTCCAAAATTGAGGTTGGAGATTATTCCTTTCTTTCTGTTAAGGGAAAATTTGACATATACCTTGATGTTGGTAGTATCCAAGATACATTGTATATTCCCAACATCACTACAAATTTACTTTTTGTATATCAAATTTGTCATTTTGGTCAAGGAAAAGCAATGAATTTTATACCATGTGTGGTAGAAGTACAAAATTTTTAGAGCCACATTCATTTTTTGCTCAAGGTATTGTTAATCATAGTTATATACTATATCATTTTGAGGGTTTTTATGAAAATTCCTCCATAAGAACAAGATTCTCATGTAGATTCGGATAGTAAGATTTGGCACGAGATATTTGGACATATCAATTACAAATATTTGAAGGAGTTGATCACTCATGGTAGGGTTGATGGTCTTCATAGAATTTATTGTCTTGAGGGAGTTTTCCCTTGTTGTGCATTAGGGAAACAACACAAAAATCCTTTCCCTAAGAATTTTTCCAAGATATTTTCTTCACCACTTGAGCTTGTGCATAGTAACTTAATGATTTTTCCTACCCCCTCTTTCAATGGAGATAGTATGCACTTACCTTTATTGATAATTTCTTGAGGCGTACTTGAGTTTGTTTTCTCGAAGTGAAAAAGTGATGTTTTTTCACACTTCAAATTATTTAAGGCTTTGGTGAGAAAAAATCTTCTAGTTACATAAAGAACCTTCACAAGTGATAATGAAGGCGAGTACTCGAGGAAAATATTTTTTTGATTTTTAGCATCTCATGGCATTATTAACCGGAATTATGTTCCTCATACTCCACAAAATAATGGCTTAACAAAACAAAAGAACCAAACTTTGAAGGAAATGTCTAATCGCATGATGCATTCTAAATATTTACCTCCTATATCTTTGGGTAGAAGTAGTTAGTTGTGCTAACTGTAATTAGAATCACACACCACACAAATCCCTTGAGAATTTGACTCTAGAGGAAGCTTGGTTCAAAACTAAGCGTGATGTCTCATTTTTGAGTGTTTGGGAGCCATACTTGGGACTTTAAGCCTAAGAAGAAAATATAATCCTTAGATAAGAATAAATTACCCTTGATCTTTGTAGGGCATTGTGAGGACATGAGAGCTTATCAAATTTTATATCCTGATACTCATGAGGTTTTTTTGAACACATGTTCGAGTTTATGAGTGTTTCCTTCTCATTATTCTTCATCTTCTTACATGCCTACTTCTTATTTATCTCATCTTGAGGATTTCTTCTTTGAGGAGGTTTATTAGGAGGTTATAGATACCAATTAGGATCTTATTCCCAATGATGTTGTCACTATGCCTAAATGGGCTTGTACTAAAATTTCGAGGAAACACCTTTCATACAAGATCTTCCACCCACTAGGCATCATCATGCACATTCTACAGGTTCTAGAATTTTGTTTCATGAAGTTTATGAGGATCCAAAGTATTATTCTTTGATAAAGAATCATACTTGGGATTTGGTATCTCTTCCTAAAGGAAGAAATATGGTTAGGTGTAAGTGGGTATACCGAACCAAATACGCAACTGATGGGTCCATTAAAAGTATAAGGCTCATCTTGTTGTAAATGGTTTTCACAAGTTGAAGGTAATGATTACTCTCATAATTTTACACCCATTACCAAGATGGATTTTGTATGCCTTTTACTTGCTATTATTGCATCATAGGGGTGGCCCGTATACTAGATAGATGTGAAGAGTGTCTTCTTACACGGATATTTACAAAAGGAAATATACATGGAACAACCTGTGGGATTTTTTCATGATTTGTTATCTTATTTGTATACTTTTAAGGTCTCTCTATAGTGTCAAATAGGCCCCTTAGGCTTGGTATGAAAAGATGGATTCTTTTCTTCTATATACTAGTTTTTTTCACTTTCACTCCAATCCTACAGTATATCTCCAAAGCATGTTGGGGATGATATTTTCATACTTTTAATGTATGTTGATGATTTTTTACTTACTATCGACTCTTTGTCCCACATTCGGACTATTCGAGAGGGTTCTTTCCACGTAGTTTGACATGATAGATCTTGGGTTATTGCATTATTTCCTTGGTTTTATATTTCTCGGACATATTCATGGATTAATTTGATTTAGAAAAAGTACACCCATGATCTTCTTCAATGTTTTTATATGGCTGATTGCAATCCAAGTCCATCTCCTTTTCACTTTGGGATTACTCTTAGTTCCACATGTACCACTCCATTTTTGATCCTACATTATTTAGGCAATTGGTTGGAAGTCTCATGTACTTGAACCATACTACGCCCCGATATTTCATTTGTAATAGGGTTTGTATCTCAGTTTTCACATTCTCCTCATAGTACTCACTGGCAAGCTACTAAAAGGATTTTGTGTTATTTCCATGGCACTTCCCACTTTGGACTACATTACATTAGGGGTTGTACTCATTGGTTAGATATACAAATTTAGATTAGGAAAGTTCTATTGATGACAGGTGTTCCACTTTTGGCTACCTTTCTTATCTTGGTTCTTCTCTAGTTTCTTAGGTGTGTAAAAAAACAAAGGCTATTTCACTTTAATATTTAGAGGAAGAGTACAGGGCAGCAGAGTTTATAAAGAGTTAACATATTTTATGGATTTGACATTTATTGACAGAGTTTTGGATTCCCATAGCATTCACCAACTACACTTTGGTGTGACAACCAAAGTGTAATTCACATTTCTCACAACCCTTTTGAGCACCAGTGGACCAAGCATATTGAGATTCACACACTTCATTCTTCAACACATTCAGAATGGAGTTCTTTGCTTGGAGTACATTTCAACTCAACTGCAGGTTTTTGACATCTTTAGGAATCCTTTTGCATCACCTCATTACATTGAGTTGTGTGGAATTCTTGGGGTTTTAGAAGTTTTTCTTGGGGTGTTCATGAGAACATCTTCCTTATTCTTCTTTCTCTTTCCTTATAGCAGGATTCTTTCCTACTTTTGGTTTGAGATTTCTTCATGGATATATTATACATGAGTACCTGATCAAGAATTGTTGTTGGGACTTAAACTATTTATATACAAATTTTATTTTGGGCCCCTAGCTTCACTTGAGGGGGTGTTAGAGTAGGTTATTTACCTTAGCTCATGTTCACCTAGGTACTTTATTTACCTTCTATTTTATTTATCCTCACCCACTTATGTGTGGATATTTCTTTTATCTTATTTATATATTAGGAAGATATTATCTAGTTTTTAGGTATAGTTATTTCCTTGATCTATGGCCTTGACTAGTTCTTATATTGATCTTCCTTGCCTATATAAGCAAGGCCCTTTCTCATTGTACTTCATAGAGTTCCATAATAATATATGATATTGTTGCTCATTTGTTTGCAATTTTTTTGTAAAGTTATTTTGGAGAATTGATTTCATCTTATTGAGTGTGGTGTTTTATTAGCATCTAAGTTCTTTATGGCTTGGAACGATATGTTTATTGTTCCTTTTATGGTATCAAAGCAGAAGATTGTTTTTGAAATCCATCTATAAGTTTCATTTTGTAAACAAGGTTTTTATATTCTTATACTTAGACCACTTATATTTCCATTTTCATTCATTCTTCCCTATTTCATGAAGTTGTATAGCCATGGTCACTTCCTTCCCTACTTGGAACTCTTATATGTAGCTGCATTTTCATCCCTTACTTCTCTATTTAACCAAATTTTCTCATATTATCATAACTATGACCCTTATTTTTATTTATATACATGTGCACAAAGTAAAAACAATCCATATGCATACTCACTTAACTATGTTGATCTGTAGGAATAAGAATTTTCTCATGGTTAAAGAAGTTTCATGCTTGATCTTAATTTACAGAAGTGGGTTCAAGTAATGGAGAAGAGTATGCAAATATCACGTTAGCTTTTAGAGAAAAAGGAATCTAAACTACTTGGTATTAAGGAACCGTATCTATAGGATTACTCTTTTCCATGCTCTTTTATCCCTTAGTACAAAATTCATATTATGAAGTCGAGTTATGAAGAAAATGTAAGAGTTGTAAACAAATTTTGATGTCATGTAGGATGGTCCTAAAGGTCCTTTTCCATGGGGAAATCCTTCACCATACTTATCTAGAAATCCTACTCAAGCTTTTAAAAGCATGGAGCATCCTTGGCTTGAAAACTGTGTATCTTGTCAATTCTTACACACCCCATGAGAGTTTTCAAGCCAAGGATGCTCCATATGTTAAGCTTTTACAAGAACATCCCAAGAGACCATTCTTCCCCTATTTCTTGGATTTTGATCTATATGGCTATGTAGAAGACTCATTTAAACCTTCTCATTTGTAAAAATATATACCCACTCCACCCTCACCCAAAAAAATTTTAAATTCCAATAAATCTCATGAAAAATATTTAGCAAATCATAATGAGTAGATAAGTTCATTTGAATGGCCAATTTTTTTCCATGCCATTGTCATCCTCACTAAGCTTGGAGATAATTTTTTTGAGGTAAATAAATATTTATTTCATCCATTTGAGTAACAAAATGCAAAAACACACTTGGAGAGGTAGCCTAAGGGATAACTAAACAAATAAGAAAAACTATGAAGTTTTAAAGATTCAAGATATAAGAGTTTGAGATCCAACAATCTCCTTAATATCCAAGATCAACTCATATCCTACAAATGAATCAAACCCGAGTTGAGGCAAGTCATATTGCTGAAATTCATAAGATTTTCATTTTAGATTGGAATGAATTTGGATATAACGATGATGAAGCCTTAGCTAAATTATTTAAGGGGAAAAATTAATTTTGAGGAATCAAAATTTTGGCATGTTTTAAATGAGCATAAGTATGTGAATAAAGAGGTTTTCAACACCAAGGATGATAAAATTGATACAAAAATAGAGAAAAATTTATCGGTTCCTTGAGGGATATAAGTCGAGATCGAGAAAGAGGTATCTTCTAATATTAAATGTGAGAAAGAGGATTTGTTTTTTTAACCTGAAGACAAAAGAGAAGAGGATGAGATGATTAAGTCCATTTATCCTCAATCTTAAGCCAATGGAAATATTCTTAGTGATCAAATTATATTGTCTAGACTTGAAACTAAGAAATAAGTTTCTCCAAAGGCCAATGAGACTCAAATAGAGATGGAGAAATGTTTTCCAACAATAATGAAATTTAACCAATACATGAGGAGGAAAATGAGAGTGGGCAATATTTTTAAGCGAATGCATTGATCTTCATTGTTCAACAAGCTTAAAACTATATTTCCCTTCTTAGTGTTTATAGTTATGAATCACCAATATAACCTCTAGCTTCAACATCTACTCAAATTAATTCTAATGAGGATGAGGAGGATCAAATTTGACTATTAGACTTTATGTTTGGGCGAGAAGGAAAGAAGCGATCCATCTAAAGAGGAAGAGAAGTTAATTAAACTCAAAAATCCTCCATTTCTTCTCCTCTTTGTTAAAAATTATTTTGAAAAATAGAAAGCGACTTTAGTAAATAATAATGTTGTTCAAATATTAAAAGAATAGGTTTAATTTGTTAAATCAATTTTTGAAAGGCATAGGGATGGAACCTCGTCTCTACTTGAGGATTTTAAATCTTTCATGACATCCATTGAAACTTAGTTTGATGAGAAAAGTCTTTCCCTAATGGAGTAACCTTCATTGGAGGAGATTATAGATCATATCATAAGCTTGATAGTATTAAAGGCTATGGGAGAAGATGAAGGGTTTGCAACCATTATCAATAAATTTGAGATTAGAGAGAATAAGGAGATTAGAAGAAAGGTTTTTATCATTTTTCTCTCAAAGTTAAGTGTCCTATCAAAAATCTATCTAGATCATAACCTTAATTTGAGTTTCCACTTGTGTTTTTCATTTCATAACATGAATAAGAGATTTAAAAATTATAATTCAATTGATAAATTTTTCAAAGCAAAACATAGAGTAGGAGGAAGTGTATCTTTTTGTTATTGACTCTATTGAGGAAAATAAGTTACATTGTCACCACTCACTAGCCTTGTTACAAATCTGATTTCATAGCCACACTTCATTAGAAAGGGAATTTATTTCTCTCAACTAGTATGTGGCTTTGTATAGCTGATTTTGCGTGTGGTTAGGGTAGGAGTAGATAATTTCTTTTTTGGTAGAATAAGTTTTGATCACATTCTACATATTTTTCATTTGATATATGTATGGTATCCCCATTTTATATAGTTTTTTATCTTTTTTTATGGTTGTATAAAATAAAAATCAATCATCTTCCTTCATCATTCATGCAAGTGCAAGCTAAATTAGTCCAAGTTGGATCAAAATTTCAATTTCAAGGATTTTTATCCAAGTCCAAGGCTTCAAGATGATAAATTTCAGGCTTATGACATAATTTTTAATGTGTTTAGGGATAGACTCATATTCACAACTTCAAATTAAAAAAATTAGACAAGGCCGATTAAACATTTTAAATAGATCTAGGGTGATTTTTCAAAGTATTCAATTCATATAATTGTCTCCATACCCAATGGACACTAAGGCACTCTTGATCAGTCCATATAACAGTGTACATAACCCCTATAAGTCACAAGAATGTTTGCAAAAATGATCTCACACTTCATTTTTTTACAACTTGTAAAAACTTGGACTTAGAAGCTTGGATCATGGTTTTCAGGAATTTTGGAAACCCTTATGTTTTAAATTTTGTATAAATTATTTCCATAGGGTAGATCTAAGTGTGCATGTGTAAAATCTTAAATGAATTAGTCATTTTGTCTATTACCTTTGAAATGGGCATCGCAATGGCCATTTCATTATTTTCCTTAAAGGGTGAGACCATTAATTAAAATCAAGGAGTGGAAAGGACACATAGCATATCCACATGGTCAATCCTTGGTTGTTCTTTCCACAGAGAGACTAATGTGTGAAACACATGGACTATTAGAATCCATGTTCCCGCATCCTTCCAAAATTTTGACACACCCTAAAGATTCCCTAGCTTCGATGACACCCACATGTTAATTATATACACATGTGTATCTTCCCCTCTATCCTTGTTATACCTTTACACATTAGAATGTTTTAATGTTTGACATGTGGTATGGTAGACAAGTGGTGATGATCAATCATCTTAGGTGTTGAGTTTAACACCAAAATTTAATATCACTTAAAATCTCAAATGAGCCTAATGTTTGAAACGAGGTGTAGAGGCAAACACGTGGTGCTAATGGGTTTTTGGTATGTATATTGGGACATATGATGAACATGAGTTTTGATTTGAGACACATGTCTCACATCGATGCCTCTTATGTATAAAAATGGTAGATCCTAAGCCTAATAACCACTTGAGGAGTGGCTAAATTGATTGAGGAACATGGAAAATATCCATGTAGATGAGGTAGAGCTACTAAGTGTCTTAAATGTGAATCTCCTCTTCTAGTGCATTTATGTGCTCAAATATGTCACGTCCTAAATGAATGGAAAATAGGAAAAGAGTGTTTTTAGGCCATATCTTTCATCTAGAAAATCCTTTTGGAATGATACTAGTCTTATTTGAAGTGTATAGAGGAGGAATACACTCAATTACTTATATTATAGAGAATGGTGGAAATACCTAAAAGATCGTTGTGATATATTTTGGGCCATTTTCGGGCTTGTTTTCTCTATTTTTAGGTGCCCAAATCAATTACGAAGCCATTCGAGGGATATTTTCATGCCTAGAATATTCCTTTGGTTTGTTATGGCCTTAAGGTTCCCCAAAACATAGGGAAAAAATTAAAATGGTTGTAGAGATAAGGATAACCTATTTATTTTTACATTGTTTAGGTTTGATTAATATTTACACATGACCAAAAAGGAATGAAAAAGAATCTATAGGGATTATTCGATTAAGTAACTTCTAACATTAACCATTCACTATCAAAATAATGCATTAATACTTGTGACAAATGTACACGATAAAATACAAGTTCAAAAACACATGGGATTAAGTGCACTTAGTTGAGTACAAAGGATTATAGGAAAAATTGCATGAGTTAAATGATAAAACAAGGAGATTTGAACCTAAAATTGCTTCACATATAAAACTATGATTTGAATACCCTCTTGGGTAGGACCATACAAGAGGGGTGAGAACGTTTGTATAGTTTTTACCTCTTTGTATGATATTTATCATACTTAAAGCTGTGACATGCAACTTTATGGGTTTTTGCTTTCCTAAATCTCTACTTCTCTCTCTATCAGTCACTTCTAGTCACACTATGAGGGCCTATGAATGCTCTAATAAATATTTCAAACCCTAACCTTGGATGAATTTTTTTTTTTAAAACATTAGTTTGGTTGTGGGAACCCTCATGCACTTCCAACATTGGCACTACTGCGAAGAGACATCAAACCACAAGTCATTCTCTACCTCACATATGAAATCTATTTGTAATGCAATCAAATTTAACATACTTCCTTTTAAAAAGATTGAATCAATTTTCTCTCTTTCTAATATACTTAAGTGAATGACTTTGAGTGCTTGCAAATGTGGGAAGCAGTCACCTAGACCTAGTGGGAGGCTTAATACTTGTAGATGGTGATTCCCTAATGAATTTTGAAGGTATTTTTTAATTTTATGGATATTTGGGTGCCTTTTGTGATAGCTTTTGTAATAGGATTCCATAAGAGTGCTAGGTACTAAATGAGGTGAGTTTCACTTACTTATATATGCTTTTGAAGGTGATTTAAGTTACAAAGGCCGAATGAGAAGGAGTAAATGACCCAAATATTAATGCGTAAATGAAATTTTGGGACCAAAGTGAGAAATCACAAAACCATACACTAGGGTTAGGACCATATAGATGTTCATCCCCTTGTTGTACATTTTTGAACCAAGAAGGTCAACCTAAAGTGTGAATTTTGGAATCTAACAAGTGGATATTATAAATGGATCTTATGCATTCAATTCTCATAAAATTTAGCTAGATGAGTGTGTATGATCAAGTAAGCTATACAATATACCTAAAGATGTACCAGATAAGAGTGGGTAAAGTTTACTTATTTGAGTAAGAGACCAATGTCAAGACTAGCATTTTAAAATAGTAGAATTACCAAATTTGAGTGTATACATTTTCCCTCCCTTTAAGTATGAAATGAAAATACATACTTAAATAAAAATATACTTAGGTGTGTAGAAATAATTTTTCTTCACTCGAATGTTTGTTTTTAAGATCTTACTATATTGGTTGGAACGCTCCATGATGAAACTTGTAACACATAGTGTAGTCAATGTCCATGATAAATAATTAAACTTTAACTCAAATGTAAAGATGTGATGTAAATGAAATCTAAAATAATAAATATTGAAATAAATAAATAGTTACTTGTTGTTTGATTTTACTTGGATATTTAAATTGCTAAAATTTATTGAAGAATGGGGCTGATCAATCCCCAATTGTGTTGAGGAGATTTTGTATTATTGGGTGTATGGAACCCAACACATGAATGCAAAAGAGAGAGAGAGATAAGAAGAAGAAGAATGAGGATCTAAAGCACCCTGTGAAGGAAGAAGACCGTATATCAAAGTCATTCAACAATTTTGATATATTTCCCTTTAAGTGTAAGACAAGAGGAAGGATTTCCTATAAATAACTGAGCTGATTCGATACCTTCCATGACCCCATGGACCACACCATTATAGACATATCTAGGCCCAATTTTACAAATTAGGAAACATAATATAAAAGAGAATGAATTACCCCCATACTCTCCCCATGTGCCATTAATTGAGTAGAAACTGAATAGAGGTGAAATGTGTTAAAATGTAGCTAGAGAAAGGAGACCCATGCCCCAATATCCTTAAAAATGAAACTGAAACTAAGTTTTGTAGAGAAGAAGGAATGAAATACTTCATGCCCCTTGAAACTGATTTGAACTAATTCATATTAGTTTGAAACCATGTCAAAAACATGTTCATGTAGGTGAAAGTATTAAACTAATAAGAAAGTTTTTGTAACTACCCTTGAGGAAAAACCATATAAATGGGTTAGGAACGTTTGTATGGTCCTGACCTTACTTTATTTTTTTTTACCTTATGCTTGTTTTTTGTATCTCACTATCTCGATTTTGTTTCTTAGTGTTTTTACCTATTCTTTCATATGATTGAGCTCATAATTTTTTTTATGTCTATTGTAGGTGTAGAATATATCCATATTAAGGCCCCTCTTTTGAGGCACATGTGATAAATATTTTGAGTGCACGGCTCAAAAAATAGCCATGTAACCATGTATAATAAGTTTGGTAATCTACATAAAAACACATGAAGGGTTGATGTGGTGGCTACCAAGAAGAACTTGTACCTGCAAACAAGATGTAAGTGGAGGAGACCATGACATGCAACAAGAGAAATAATAGCAACAATAATAGTAGTAGCAACAATGTTAGCAAGATAACTAGTAGCAACATTAATGGTGGTGTAGATGTAAGTAAAAAAGTATAAAGATAACAAATAAAAATAGTGTTACAAAAAAGGCTTAGCGCATGTAAACATGGGACACCCAAGTTGTCACGAGACAGTCAAGGCCCTTGGGCATGCAATCAAGAGATGCAATGTCACACAATTAAAGGCATGATGCCACAAACATGGGACACTCATGGTGTCGTAAGAAAAATAAGGCTTGAAGGTCGCAATTACAGTAGCAAAAAAGTAACTACACACACAACTAGCAAGCAGGTATAGAAGACAAGAGTGTCATAATGTGATGAAATAACAAAACAAGTGACATATAAGAGCATATGAAATTACAGCTATCAACATTATACAAGAGAGGTGTTAGTCATGTTAGCTCAAAATATAGTAAATACATTATGTATGTAATCAAGCATAATGAGGCAATGAAAAAGGCATTATAATGAAATAATAACACTTGGTTTGTGTGGAGGGATGCCCCAAAAAAAATATTTAAGGAACTATGATAGCTTCCATAATCATGTATCAATTTTTATTTCCTACATCATGCTAAATATATACCCCATGAATGTATGTGTGTAAAGAAGAAAATTGTTATATATCAAACTAGAAGCATACAAAACTTGTATAATGTAAGTTATATCAATGTATGCTAGAGAAACATGTATTTATTATTGAATTTTTGTAAATATTTGAATGTTTTTTATTTTGAGATTATATCATTGTTTTTGTATTTTATAGTGCAAAGATATGTACAAGAAAGGGGATAACATGAAATATATCCAATGAGAACATCCTGGGGAGGTAAACCAAGCTGTTGCAGATGAGGGATAACCAAGCCTCACATGTGCCAAATAATGTGGTGCAACTTCCAATGGAATGGTGGTAGTAATATGTGCCAAAGAGGACCTAGGAGAAGAGTAATGTATAGTAGTGCAATGATTAGGATGTGATGTATAAGATATGTATGTTAGACTAGAATAACAAGAACTCCTTGAAGATTGAGGAGGATATGTAGAGTGATATTGTGCACTAAATAATAAATGGGTAATCCTATGAGAATGTAATCCCCTAGAGATAATATGTGTGGATTAAGGTCCATATGGAGGAAAGGAAGACTATAGATATGTCATTCAAGATGTGTAGCTAAATTCTTGTCATAAGACCTTGGAGGAATAGATCTATTTGAATCGGTGTGTGTGAATCTCAAGACCTATCAAAAGACCTCGGATAATTAGAGCTATGTGAATCAATGTGTAAATCTAAGGACCTATCAAAATACCTTGGAGGATTATGGCTATGAAAATCATTGGGTGAATGAAATTACCTATTAGAATACCTCGGAGGATTATGGCTATGTGAATTAGTGTATGTAACAAAATCCCTATTTATAGGTGTACTAGGAGTAGGGGTAAATATTATGGGACAATGAATAGGTATGCTATGGGAAGGAGCCTCAAAATGGATACCTTGAATAGTAATAACATTTTGTTTATGAATGCACATGATACACTAGTTAGTAAATGATGGGATATATTTAAGAGAACATAACTAATGGAGACCAAGACGTAAGGTACTAGAACTAAGAGATATAGAAACCAATAATGAAACTAGTTTAGTAATATAATAAATAGTGATAGGTAACTTGGTGTGACAATAGCGAGGATTAGAATCATATGTAAACTTGAGCAAGGATACCAAGATATTGAATTAATGACCAAACAAACACATTATATTTTTTGTGTGGATCAACCAAAACACCATGCATATGTACTTGATTAATAGAGATAAGAATAGACAATGTATCATAAATAAATTTTTCATATATATCGAGTCATTGCAAGTAATGCATGGTGTAAAATGTGGTATACGAGTAATAGTACCAATCATAGCATCTAAGGGATGATCATAAGAGGGTGGTGGTAGTACAACACAATAAGAATTATGCACTTCAAAAGTAGGTGTGTCACTTGTAAGCTCGGGGAGTGGATCATTTAATATTATCAATATAGAATTGCATTTTGTTGGCTTAGAGGATTCAGTGGGTTCATCTCATTCAATGGAATTAGATTCAATAAGATCTTGAATATATTAACGAATCTTTATGAATTTTTCTATAGAATAACCAATATATCGATGATAGTCACAATAGGATTTGGCATCAAAACTCTTACTTTGAGAATTTCTTGCATTAACCTCGGACGATGATTTCACTCAAGTAATTACATTAGAAAATATGAGGAGAGCATGGTAAACATGTAAATTATCGTCATACAAGTTGTAATTGTAGCTTATTAGGTCTATTGATAAAATTAACAACGTATTTAGAAGGGTCTTTAGCATCATTAATATTTCCCTTAAGTGTGTATTTACTTTGAAATTTGGCATTAGATGTATTAGGAGTGCTAGCAACATACTTGAGCTTATTCATATGTAATAACTTAGCTTCACACTCTTTTAGTGTATGACATAGATGGTCAAATGATCTAAATTATCAAACATTATTGATTCTTGCAAAGGGGGAGTAAGCTTTTCATAAAAAAATCTTGTAAGTCACTATCAACTAGGATATTATTTATCTTGGTAAGCATGGTCCAATAATGCAAGACATAATCATTGATATGTTCATTAGAGACTTGGCATAGCTTATACATTTGTGCATAAGAAACATTATCCCCAATGTTGATAGAAAATTGTGCCAAAAATTGATTTTCCAATGTAGTGAAAGAATGCACAGAATGTGTGGGGAGATCATAAAACCATTGCAATGCAAATTCCTTAAGGATCCTAGGGAACAAATTGGTAAGCAAGATGTCATAAGAGGCATAATCAATGTAAGCCACATGAAATGACTTAAGATGTTCCATGGGATCACCTTTTCCATCATAGATAGGAAGCTTAGGTGCAAAAAAAAAAAAGAGATAAATGGTAAGAGGTCACCTTAAAAGCAAGTGGATTATGTAATAATTGAGAAGATTCCATAGCATGAGGAGAATTGGACACACCTTGTTGCAATTGTAATATTTGAGCTTGTAACATGTGAATAAGGGTTTCAACAGACTTTTGTGTGTACTTGGTAAGCAAGATGTCATTAGAAGCATAATCAATGCAAGCCACATGAAATGACTTAAGATGTTCCACGGAAACACCGTTTCCATCATAGATAAAAATCTTAGGTGTAAAAAAACCAAGAGACAAAGGGTAAGAGGCTGCCTTAAAAGAAAGTGGATTATGTAGTAATTGAGTAGAATCCATAGCATGAGGAGAATTAGACACACCTTGTTACAATTGTAATATTTGAGCTTGTAACATGTGAACAAGGGTTTCAAGAGCTTGTGTGTGTAGAAACAAAATCTATGCACTTGGGTACATTTCTAGGTCCCAAATCATTCAAATATGTACATGATTCCTAAGAAAGAAAACTAGTAATCGACTTTGTTTGTAAGGCCTTTTTCTTTGTTGGCTATACTTTTTGACCTTCCATACCCTACACCCTGTTCATATTTGGTGATTTATTTTTATGGCCTCGGACACTAGTTCCCAAGTTCTCCTATCCCTCCTAGGAACTCCTAACCCTTTATCCCCTTTTTCTCACTCTTTTGGTTCTCTTTTACTTCTTGGGCATATTTAATAATTTTGGTTCAACCTTTTAGTTTTCAATTACAAAATTCAAACAAGGGAATCATATATATACATAGTTATAGCTCTCAAATAAGGGGCCAAGCACTAAGCATTATCTATTATCACCTAAGCTTACATCTAAGGGCACAAAATTACTTTAAATAATCCTTCTAGCACACATCGATCAAGGGACAAGGGTTGCATTCTTCTGGATACATAATATAGAAGGGGAAGTCTATTCTATTCCATCCCACACATTCTATAATTGTTTTATATTCTAGATCTAGCATGCCATCATTGTGCAACTTGTACAAGGGCATCCTAGGGAATCATTACGCACACTCTCACATAAAACTACATGGATTCTAAAGTGTAGTGTAGTGATCAGTACTAAGTTCACTCTTTGGGTGACCATCGGGGTCAGTCTGACTCTATATTTTACATCTTTTTATTATATTTGATGTGGTTTGTAGACATGTGCAGGTAGACAAACTGTTTTACAAGTTACATATACATTTCGTGATCAAGGAGTGAAACCAGAGAATCAAGCAGATACTAACGGTGAAGATCCTCCTACACATAAGAGACCAAATCCTAATCATTCACACAGACACTAGCACCCAAAATGGACACTAGCACCTAGGCACTCCTATCCTCCCATGGACACTCATGTCCGGCACATTCTTGAGTTTTATAGCCTTTAGTGAGTATTGATAACACTCTTCTTAGTCTGTTTCGATTATTCACTTACACTTTGTTCGTAAATAAGTTAAGTCCCTTTATCTCTCCTTCTTTCTTAGGGTTTCATATTGTACATGCTTTGTTGCTTGCATCTTTACTATACATTAGAATTTGTATATCATACACTACAATAGTTACTATATAATCAGATTTAATTCAATTTATATTAGATAATTTGGTGAACATGTTTCATACATTCCCATTATCGGATCTTTCATGGCTTCCCGTCCCTTCAATTTCAATGATTAATCATTGTATATCTAGGTTAAAATTCATAATCTCCTTATTAAGTGTGTCCTAGTTGATCCTAGATATGGTCTTAACATATGCACTTTGTCCTTTCTCCATCAAATAGGAATTTTTCTACTCATCTCACTCCATCTACTCTTTGTATCTCGTGGCTTTGATGCTACACCTAAACAAGTATTGGGCACAATCTCTCTTCCCCTTACTATGGGATCTTGCACTCTTAATGTTTTATGTCACATTATGCCTCATGATGTTCCTTATACTATCCTTCTAGGCCATCTTTGGTTACATACTATGCATATACTTCTTTCTACCCCTGCCATAGCACACAATGCCCTTGTTACACCTTCTTCCATGGATACTACTACAATAGATTCCACACCTCATATCACTACTCCTGATGATATTCCCCTCATACATGATGCTAATGAAATTACCTACATTGCACATCCTTCTCCTCTTGGGATGTTACTTATTTACACAATCAATTCGTTATTGGTACCCATGATACTCCTCCCATTGTGTCTCACTCTCGATACACTTCTATTGATCATATGCTTAGTGTTTCTAATGTTACATCTCTCTCTAAACATTCCTCATAATGAGTTAGATCATTGTATGTTGGTTTTATAATGATTCCTAATCCTCGCACCTTTGTCCAAGATCCTATGCATAATTCATTTACTATGGTTTCACATTATCTTGTTACATCCATGGGGGAATCAATTCCCCTCTTTCCTCCTTTCTGTCTATGGTCATATGGGCTAATTCATACTACTTTATTGTTTATGATCTTCCCAAATTGCACCTATTGCTTCTAATGAGTCTTGTTTCTCTACCTCCATTGCTTGACATTCATACTAATGAGCCTCCTAGAATTACATATGTTACACATCTTTTGACTCACATATTGATCCTTATGTTTGCACTTAATTTTTCCACTATTACCAACATGAAAAATGCTACACCTATTTTATTTTCTCCTAATGGGTATATTCTTATTGCCTATACACTTCTTATTCATCCAGTTAGGATCTAGGAATCGATAGTGTTTTCCCCTCACCATGTTGACATTATTATTTGATAGTTCTTGTGTTTACCAATGTTCTACCTATTCTAGTTTCTCCACATGCATGGTACAACCCTACTCCAAATGTTATGATACATGTACTTTCACCCAAAATATGTTCATCTTATTTAGCATATAATGGGCCCTTTCTTCTTGCTCTCATTGCATATATCATCTTGGCATCAACATTTGGGGGCATCCAAAATATGCCACCATGGCATGGTATTTCTCACATCATCATATAGATCTCCATAACTTGCACACTTGGGGCCACCGATCTCTCCCCCTCATATTCACATATCCTAATCGGTAGTTGTGAATCCATTCACATACACATCTATACATTAATTTTTCTTTGTGATTCAAGTCAATCTTTCTACCGACACTTTCTCTTATCTACACTATGGACACCCTTTGTTATATTTCTTTATGCTCTTATGTTATTCCATACACATTTTTCTACTCATTCTTACTTTTGGATCCTTTTATTCATGATAAACATCCTACTTTATACATACTATATGCATACTTTCTTGCACTATACACACTCTGGATATTCTTCCTCACAATGATCACATCCGCTTGCCAAAAATCCTCATATACACACTTTAGGGGCATCACACATTCTTCCTCATTCTCCATCACTACTTAATGTCTATATCACCTCCTCTACTCTCGGCTACACTTTGAGCTCAATACTTCATGATACATATTTCATAACATTTACTACACTTCACGCTTTGTGCTTCACGTTTTATCTTCCTAAGCACTCATATGTCTTTGGTACACACATTGTAACATCATTACCGATGATGCAATCTCATGCTATGGTTAATACTTGACTATTGATGGAAAACTTCATCAATTAACCTCACATTATCTACACATTTCATGCTCTGTGCTTCATGATATATATTTTTAGCATCTACTCTCACATAATACACTCATTTCCCGATGACACACTCTTGTTCTATGGTTCATTATTGACTATTAAGGGATAATTTATAAATGAACCTCATCTCATACACATCCACCAGATGGAAAAACTACTCCTATCATCTTCACACATTTCATATCACACCATCACACTCATACAACATTTGCATATCTTGGTTTCATTTACTCTTGTTAGCTTATTCTACTTACATGTTGCAATTTTCTTACTATGCTAGCTGGATTCTTAGTATGTCATTATATTTTTCTATATACACATGCACGTTCACTTGGTATCTTGAGGTGAATGCAAGACCTACTATATATTTATACATGATGCGTGATGCTTGACACAACTGTTTACCAATCCCACCAAGGCTCTTGTGGTCATCCAATTTTTCTACCATCATACTTTACACATCACATGTTCTATCATTTCAGCACTTACTATTTCTAGTCATAGTCACTTTATTTTTCATTGATCTATACACGCTTCATCATACTATTTGTCTCTCTAACATACTAACGAGTTCTTCATGTGTAGCATTTACCTTGCAGGATCAATACAACCATGTTTGTTTGTCACTCTAAGCTTGTTTTTGTTTACTATTGTTTGTGGGATATGTCCTATGTCTTGTTTGATCATTGTATGCTTTTAGATGCTTCATCCCTGATTTTCTTGTCATATTGTGAATGATGTCTCATGTTTGAAACCCACTTTTTGTGGTCCATATTTTCTTCCTATTTGCTTGTTACATTTTATTATATTGTATGCTATCTTTTATACTATCACTTGTTACTAGTCCATCTTGTTTGTATGTGTCTTGGTTTCTATCATGCACATCCCCTACCCCCTGTAGGTATCCACTTCATATATGCATATCAGTTAAGGGTAATTTCCTTTGGACCGCATTATCCTACAATTATCGCATACACCCCAAATGAGGGGGGCATCTGTTGGGTGAACAAATCACCCCTACAATAGCCTAGAGCTATAGTACATAATATCTGAAGACAGAACGTAGTCACATTAGCACAAAAATAGTCTTGGGTTTAAAATATAGAGCAGACACTAGCACCCATACCTAGATACTAGTGGTGGGAACTTGTGTCCCTCATGGGCGCTTGTGTCTTGGGGAAAAAATCATCATTTTCTCAGTTCATCATAATTTACAACACGGTTCTCCAATAGCAGGAACTTGCCTCTGAAGTTACTGATATTCGGATCTATCAAGTACATTTCACTTACAATCGAATAATTAGAAAAAAATTAGCCCAATTGGAACAAATTGGGACATACCATCTATAGTGGTGTGTATTCAAGAAGCGTCATGGAAGGAGAGAAAATATAGACCTCTCTCCCCAACACTCTTCTCTTAGCATTAGATCACCTAAAAACTCACACTTGGCGTGAGATCACCTAAAAAACCCACTCTTGACGTGAGATCACCTAAAATACTCACTCTTGGTGTTAGATCACAAAAATGTCACCATTCGGTAACAAATCTAGCAACTCCAATAAAATCAAGATAATTTTCTATCACTTACACTCTTATACATTAGGTGCACACTTTCCTTTTACATACTTTCAAAATTTTGCTCACTCATATACATGTTACTTCAATTTCTCATATACAGAACTTTGACTACTTTCTCTCTCTTATTTTGTAGGTCTGTCCTTAACATGCAACAAGAAACATCTCACATAAGAAAATATTGAACGCTACTATGCATGCACTCCACCCCTAGGGTATATTCCCTTTCCTAGTCTCCAAGATTCACTTTGCAATCACTTCACGCTTCACTTGTCCACTCGAAACGCTATCGAAACACTCTTCTTTACATGATCATAAGGTACGTGCAAGGAAATAAGGGATAAAATATGTGGAATAATCCCTCACAAAATCGCAACAGTAGAAACTAATATGTAGAAAATATTACAGATCTCAAATAAAAGTGCAGAATAAAATAACACAACACAAAGAGACAATATTTAATGTGGTTCACCCAATTTGGGCTACATCCACCAAGAATCACTTGCTCATATTTTATTACAAGCCACCGCTCTCTCAATACAATACCCAAATCTGTTTGGAGTTATGCTTAACAAACTCTACAGAATTCACACCCAAATTCAAAACACATCTACAATGTTACCTGATACCTACCATATGCATAAAACCATATAAGTAGACAACCCGCTGCTTAGCTATTTTACAAAACCATGGATATAAAACCATGGGCCAAAACCATCCCATAAACCTATGGGTCAAAAATCCCACCCATATGAGAAAAGCACATTTCCCAATATATCGGGCACATTTTAAAAACCTATCACTCTAAAGAACCCTTCATTGAGCATTAGAAAACAAAAATTTTAAAACATTTTTGTGTGGTGAGGATGGAATACCCTTACCGGTCAAACTCCTTAACTTTTTAACAAATCCAAGTGTTACACTATATGACTTTTTCATGCTTGGAAATGGAGGAAGTTGGACTCTTTGACCTTGTTGAGTGCTTCAAAATAATAGTAGGGACTTATGTAGATGATTTGTAACTGATTTGGATAAATTTAGGAACACTTTGAGTGCTTTTGAAAATATATTTACAATAATAACTTGTAAGAGTGTTAGGTGAGTTATAAAGTGAGGTTAACTTGTTTTTATAGCCTTCCATAGGTGAAATATTCTAACAAGGCCGACCCTAGGAAGATGAAATGAGATAAAGAAAATTTTTAAATTGACATCAAATTCGGTGAACGTAAAGGGAGTGACCATATGGGTCGACCATGACTGGACCTTTAATCTCAACCCTTCCATACATTTTTGAACCGGAGAGATGAATATAAAAACTAAAATTTGTGTCATGAATATAAGATGTTTGATGCTACTTTGATCAAATAGTGTTCTCAACATTAAAATCATAATAGAGTAAAAATATAAGCAATTTGTGTAAGATTTATAGAGATGAGGATAATTGATTCTAAATGTGATAATTTGTCTTAGTAAGGGAACATAGTCAAAACTTGGCATTGCACAAGGACAAGTTACCAAATTTTAGTGGCTATAGAGAGAAGTGTAAATGTATTTACATATGTGAATACACACACACACATACACATTGTGTATGTATATACATATGCACGTATGTGTATATATGTTTTATTATATTTTTCAATATTGAGTTATGTATGTATGTATGTATGTATGTATGTATGTACGTATGTATGTATGCTAAGGTTAGGGTATGTGTGTCACCGACTGTGCGGGTTTCGATAGCAACAAAGGTACAATATGAGAGTAGAGTGTGTGCATGCCGGGATGTGTGTATGCACTGGTTTAGTGTGTCTTTTCCTATCCTGTAGTCAAAATACGGCCAAATGACACCAACAAGCTCAAAATGCTCCAAATTTTAGTATGTTAGCTCAAAATTGACAACAACCCATTAGAATTAAAGCTCTAAATGAGATCTTACACATGTAATATTAGCAAAATCATAATAAATTTAACATTATTTCACACATGTGTATATCAAGGGTTAGCCTAATAACAATAAAATTTGAACAAGAATGTGAAGGAACTAAGGAACCGTCCCACCGAGCATGCCAAATGTATCTATGTATTAGTTAGCTATGCAAAGAGAATTGAAACTAACACCTTAGTAGTTTCAAAACATGAACTAACTACACAAATATCATCATGCTAAGAGCTAAACAAGACTAAATACCAACATTATGCATTAAAACTTTGAAATAGAAATCAAACTAATATGCTAAGAATTTGAATCTCTACTCTTTAGATAAGCTGAAAACACTAAATGAACCTAGGTAGATCCATGACGATTAAATTTGATTGTTTGATCTTCAAAGGTTTTGGAATCAAGGCTCAAAAAAGTATGGCTACAAGACCATTTTGATTATCTCCATATGACCCAAAATATTGGATGGATGAAATGCAAGAATGAGGTGATAGCTCAAATGAAATATGCTCTAGATAAAATGCCTATAGATTAGCTATAAAAATGAAAGGTAGGAGGAAGGCTCTTTATATAGCCCAATGGATAAAAGAATCTCTACATCCCTTTACATGTGGGATAATAGAGAGGTTGGGTTAGTTGTGGATAAGGATGGTTGAAAGGGGTTGAGTCAACCTTAGGAGAGTTTATTTTTTCCTTTAGTGACTCATGGGGTTTGAGGGGATTTATTAATTAACTAAATTGATTAATTAATATGTGTGAAAGCTTATAGAAGTTTTTAGAGGAATAGTTAGTATGATTTATGTTATGAGGTGATTTTAATCAAATAAATGGTGATTTATTGATTAAATGGAAGAGGAATCTGATTAACTAGTCTAGATAGAAAGGGGGATTAATTAACGGAAGGTCTTTAATTGGTGTATTTGTTGGATAGAAGAGTTAATTAATTAATGTAATGTAACTAATTAATGGTGATAGAAGAGAAAATGAGCATTTATTGATGATATGTCGTCAATTTGTGGGAAAGGATATAATTAACACAATTTAAGTTTTTAAATTGCTTGATCTAAATTATAGGTGTCTACATTTTCCCCTCTTTGGGGTGGCGTAAATGATGCCACTTCAAATATAGTAGACAGATAAAATTTTGAAGGCGTAGAAGAAAAATTAGTAGAAGTGAGAGATGCCCCTCGAGTGTCGATGGGGTGATGAAAGAAGGTGATCAACGATCAAAAAAGGTGAGAGAAATGGATAGAAGAATTGGTAGGGAAAGGATTCCCTAGGTGAAATAGAAGAATTGGTAGGGAAAGGATTCCTAGGAGAAATGGATGCAAGACCTAAGAGTTTCATCACGTAATGAAGAATGTGAAGATGGAAGAATAAGAGGAGGATCAAGTTGAATGCTTTGAGGCTCTTCCTCTATTTCTTGATAAAAGGAATTAACTTTTTCCTCACAATATGCAGACGCATTGAAGTCTAAAGAGAATCCTTGCTCGTAATTGTTTATATTGATATCTTCATGTGCCCCTATAAATTCCTTAATTTTTCTTCATTCTAAAATAGATTAATCAAGTATGAGTTGTTGATTAACCACCGGGTTTTATTTGAAGAAAGAGGTTTAATTGTTATGGAAGACTTATAATATGTTTGATGATGATTGATAGAAGAATATGATGTGGGAATGAACAATATGTGGTGATAGATGTCTTAGGAGTAGAAGAAGGTGGTTTAGACCTACCTATATGATGGTATATTGTCACGTAAACTAGTAGAATTAAGTCCAAAGTCAGATTGCAATGCATGGGTCAATTCGGAAGTTCGACTAGAAGGAATTTGAGTCAAATGAATCTTCAAAGAAGGAAGACTTATTCGGGGTGATTGATGAAGAAGGTTGTGTGAAGAAGGGGAGGACCATGATTCAAGAATCATATTGGATGAATAATAACAAGGGTCCTACAAAGAAAAAGAGGACCGAGATTCAAGAATATTATTAGATGTTTGATTGGAGGTATTTTGAGTCGTGTGTATCTTAAAATGAAGAATATTTCATTGAAACGATTGATAAAATGGGTCCTATGAAGAAAGGGAGGTCAATGACATAGGAGTTGTATTAAATGTATGATTAAGAGGGTCTTGCAAAGATAGGGAGGACCATGACATAAGAGTCACATTAGATGAATGACGAAGATAATTTGTGGTGACACAAATCTTTACAAGAGGAGAACATTATTTAGGTGAGTGATAATAGAGCTCTGAAAAAAATGGGAGGACCATGACTTAGGAGTTGAATTAGATGAATCCAAATAGTAGTTTGGATCTGAATCATCAGAAGAGTAAGAGGAAATATTTGGATTGGAATCCTTAGAAGAAGGGGAAATCTTTGGATTATAATCACAAGAAGAGTGGGGGAACTTGAATAATAATATGGATTAGAAATTTCCAAACCATACCACCGACTATGAGATGAAGGTGAGGAACGAGTTACTGGATGGGTTCTCTAGAGCAAAGAACCAAATGATGTCTCATCATGATGAGCGTCTTTTGATGTGAATTTCAAAACTTTGATTCCTTATTGTCGTATGTATAAGTGACCTTGTGATAATCAGTCATTTTTGGTGTGCATTGGGTTCAAAGGTCTAGACCTAAATTGTATGATAAAAATTCTTCAAAGTGAAGAAGGTTTCATGCTGATTTTGGCAACATAATGACAACCAACTAGACATTTCATAAATATGGTGATGCTTGTGTGATTTTCCAAAAGGGAAGCTAAGGAAAACATACATCGTGATGACTCAAAATTGAAAATTCAACAAGGGATGGAAGCGTAAATGTCAAAGGATTGATCAAAATTTTAGCAACATAAAGGATTCAAAGGAAATATTTCCATTTTTTATTGATGCAAAAGTTTCTTGAATTTTTCCAAGGTTTGAAAGATATGCTCAAAAATGATCATGAACTTAGGAAAACACAAGAAGATAAATAGGATCAAAGACCCAAAGGATTGTCCTATAAATGAGCTTATAAGGTAGATAAACAAAAGGAATAATCACACAAGTTCAAAACACAAAGCCAAATTAATGACCAAAGAATAATGAATGATAAAGAATCAATGGATCAAAGTGATTGTCCGAAATGGATAAGTCAATGTGAAAAATGAGACACAATCACACAAAGTTGTTAGTAAACCAATTAGTCAAATGGAGTATTGCCTAAGTGTTCAATCAATTAATAGTTGCATGCGTAAGATGATCAAAAAAATTTCACCACTTATGCCAAGTTCAAAAAATGAACAAGACATAAGTAATAACAAAAGGTTGATACAATTTCCAAGAAAGGTATACTAAAATCAATTTTAAGTCCAATCAAGACCTATATCTTAAAAATTAGGAGTTACGAATGTGAATGACGCAACAATATCACTAAGATACGTTAACCAAACTTTACAAAAAGTAAGGTATTAGTATCGAAATAATATAAATATGATGAACACAAAGGTAACAACAACACCTTTAAAAATTGAGGTAATGTTTGAAAGAAAACCAAGGCTAGAGTATACCAAGGAATTGTTACGATGTGTGTAGTGTAATGTTACAATCTAGACACTTAGGTAAAGTTTGCAAGAAATAAGATGTAAGTATCAAAATTGTTGTGATACGATACAAGCAAGATAACAATTCAAAGGATAATCAAGATGATGAATCACACCTAACTACGATTGAAGATATTGACTTGGGTATCAAGATCAAAAAAAATACTACCAATGATATGAAAATGTCTCCACACACTTTAGACGTTTAACAACTCAGCCAGTAAACATGGATGAGCGTAAACAGACATAAAAGTGGTGACACAATCAATTGGAAATACATGTGTGGTCACTCTTCTTTTGATCAACAAAGTGTCAAAAGAAAGTGAAGGAAGTAGTACAAGTGAGGATGAAAAATGTTGGCCTCACTTTGGCAGATTTTTGCCTCGCCTTAGGGCGAGTGAAAAACTAAGAAAAATTAATACTTCACACATTTCATGATGAATAATGGCTCTCAACTCAAATTGGATTTGATGTGATCCAAGTTAGCTCCTGGTCAAAGATAACTTCCTAGGTGGTTCACTCAACTAGGTATCACAAGTCATCTAAGAGCGAGCATGATTTACCAAGAAACGTTGCAGACCGACTAATTCTTGAGTATCTCAGATTTACTTTACCCCCTTCAAGCACAGTGGGAAATAAATGCGTCCATTGTGTACTCTCACTGGGGTCACGATATAGACAACTTGTGATGCTAAATCTCACAAATGGTAATACTAGTCAAGTAGGTTGTGCAGAGCACTTCCCGTTTTGTCCACAAGGTTCCCTCTTACGTGGACTACTTTGGGGTTCCTAGGACCACCCCCATTGTTGTATCTTAAGGCTTATGCCAAAGGGGTTATGTCCTAGTTTTAAGTAGATGGGACGTACCCTTATCCGAACTTGAAAATACAGTGTGATGATTGTGGTGTGTTTTTTTATCTTTTTAATTGGATGTGGTTTGCTTGAACACCTTTTGACAACCTGCATGGAAATTGTATTAGTAGTTTAATTTTGTTTCAACTCCACCTTTCTTTGACAAGATTTTTTTGGTTCTTGCATGATGGATTGGTAATTTTCCATGAAAATAATAAACGTCATTTATGATTCTCAAGATTTCCCTAAGATGCAAGAGAAGAGCATATGTGACGTAAAAATATAAGAAATCAACAAATGGAAACACTAAATTCAAACGTGAAATATATATTTTCTCAATTTGGACATTCAACACATTTTCAAGGAAATAAAAGATATAAGAATCATTTTGATTCCCAAGATCACCCCAAAAGACGTGAGGGAAGAGCATACACGATCTTACTCTTATAATTAAGCATGTAAGGTTTATGCAATGTCTAGTCTAGCATACCCATGCAAAAATAAAACTTGTAATGAATTTATCACTTTAGGACACAAACTTTTGGAAACCTGAAATTAACATGCCAACTCAAATCGAAGCACCTGCACGTGGGTTAGGGCATGTGCGCATGGTTTAGGGAGGTTGCGCCCTTCTATGTAAATCTAGATCCGCAGTGTACTGTGCCACCTGAGAGATGTTTACACCAGGATATGGGCGTGGTGCCAAGGTATAGGCATGTGTACAAAGGGTAGCAAAAGGTAGTATGGAAACTCATACAAGTGCACCTGTGCCACCCAAGAGATGCATGCACCAGGATATGGGTGCCTACGCCAAGGTATAGGCATGTGTGCCAAGGGTAGAAAAAATGTAGTATGAAAACTCAAACAAGTGCACCTACGCCACCCGAGATATTCCTGTGCTAGGATATGGGTGCCTGTGCCATAGATACAAACACGAGAATGTGTGCGCCAAAGTAGAATGGTGTGTGTGCAAGGTTAGGGTGTTTTGCGGTTTGAGGTTAGGGTATGTGTGCTAATGACAAGTTTCTGACGAAATAAAGGTACAATAAAGGAGCAGAGTGTGTGCGCACCAGGATGTGTGTCTGCACCTAGTTTAGTGTGCCTATGCCTGGGTTTGTGTACATGTGCCTATCCTACAGTCAAACTACAGCCAAATGACACCAACAAGCTCAAAATGCTCCAAATTTTAGTATGTTAGCTCGAAATTGACAATAACCCGTTAGAATTAAATCTCTAAATGAGATCCTACATATGTAATATTGGCAAAATCATAAGAAATTTAACATTATTTCACACATGTGTATATCAAGGGTTAGCCTAATAATAATAATATTTGAACAAGAATGTCAAGGGACTGAGGACTAGTCCCACCAGGTGTGCCAAATATATCTATGTATTAGTTAGTTATGCAAAGAGAATTGAAACTAACACCTTAGTAGTTTCAAAACATGAACTAACTACATAAATATCATCATGTTAAGAGCTAAACAAGACTAAATACCAACATTATGCATTAAAAATTGAAATAGAAATCAAACTAATATGCTAAGAATTTGAATCTCTACTCTTTAGATCACCAAAAACACTAAATGAACCTAGGTAGATCCATGAAAATCAAAGTTGATTGTTTGATCTTCAAGGGTTTGGGAATGGAGGCTCATCAAAGTATGGCTACAAGACCATTTTGATTATCTCCATATGACCCAAAATCTTGGATGGATGAAATGCAAGAATGAGGCTATTAGCTCAAATGAAATATGCTCTAAGATAAAATGCCTATAGATTAGCTATAAGCATGAAAGGTGTAAAGGTGTAAGTAGAAAGGTAGGAGGAAGGCTCCTTATATAGCCCAATGGATAAAAGAATCTCTACATCCCTTTACATGTGGGATAATAGAGATGTTGGGTTACTTGTGGATAAAGATGGTTGAAAGGGGGTTAAGTCAACCTTAGGAGAGTTTATTTTGTGCTTTAGTGACTCGTGGGGTTTGAGGGGATTTATTAATTAACCAAAGTGATTAATTAATAGGTGTGCAAGCTTATAGAATCTTTTTAGATGAATAGTTAGTATGGTTTATGTTATGAGGGAATTTTAATCAAATAAATGGTGATTTATTGATTAAATATAAGAGGAAGCTAATCAATTATTCTAGATATAAAGGGGGATTAATTAACGAAAGGTTGTTAATTGGTGTATTTGTTGGATAGAAGAGTTAATTAATTAACGTAATGTAAATAATTAACGGCGATAGAAGAGAAAATGAGCATTTATTGATGATATGTCGTCAATTTGTGGGAAAGGATATAATTAGCAAAATTTAAGTATTTAAACTGCTCGAGCTAAATTATAGATGTTTACAGGTATGTATGTATGTATGTATGTATGCATATAGACACCTAAATATGACTACGCATTTTTAATACTAAAATTGCACTAATTATCCTCTTCCTGTCATTTCATTATAATTAGTGATTTCCTACTAATTAGCTAACATTCCCCTTCATTTCGGTCAATTAACGACACTTCGTTAATTAACTAGCCTTCCCCCATCCGGATGTCAATTAACGACACTTCATTAGTTATAATCCTCTTTTAATTAATTAATTAACCATTATTAATTAATTAATTCTTTCAATCTTGTATTTAATCAATAAACCTTCTTATTGGTTAAATCCCCTCTTAAATCCTTTAAATTCTACTAATTTCCTTCTAAATCATCTCCAAATGGCTTAAGCTTATTTTGGCCTATTAATTAATCCTAGTTGATTAATTAAATCACCCCCAACTCCCATGAGTTGTTAATCTCTAATTAATATCTTTTAATCATACTTATCCCTTTCTAATTCTACATTCCCTTTATCCCACATTCACTAGGTTACAAGCTTCTCCAAATCGGAAAGCTATATAAAGAACCTAGTACACCTTGTCCAAACTTACACTATGTCCTTGTAAGACATTTGCATATGATAAGATCATTTCAGTCTTGGAATGATTATTGATCAAACAACTCTTTCCATCTTCTACTTGGCAAAGAGTAGTAAGAGAATAACTAAACATGGCAATTAAGCCATATTGGTGAGATCTCTTCCTCTTCCATGGAGAATTTCCTTTGATCACACGTAGCAATGTTCAGCTCACTAAAGGAGTGTCTACAATTACAAATCATATCCAAATATCAAAGGATTGGTTTTGCATTTAATGTTTTAATGTTTGATGCACATTAGTTAATCTTTTCCTTTTTAACTTTATCATGATGTTTATGTTGTTGATTAACTAAGTTAGGAATCTATTTGGTGTTAGTTTCCTTTCATTAGCTTAGATTAATTCAATCACATGCATACATATGGCACACCCGGTGTTAGTTTCCTCTCACTTGTAGAAATATCTCACTTTGTGTCATTCGTTTCCCACATTATATCAATCCATTTTTTATACTTACATCTTGTTTTCTTAAACTTGATTTAAGTGTCCAAATTGTATTATTACGTTGCTCGCATTGTATCGACCCATTATTATACTTAAAACTTTGTTTCTTTCAAACTTAGGTTGAGTGTTGAAAGTGCATTGTTACATTGCTCACCTTGTGCCAATACATTTTTAATAATTACATCTTGTTGTCATAAACTTGATATAAGTATTGAAATTGTATTGTTACGTTGCTCACATTTGTATCAACCATTTTTAGACTTAAAGCTTGTTTGTATTAAAATTTATTTAAGTGTATAATTTATGTTGTTACATTGTCGAAATCACTTCAACCCCTTTTAATACTTAAATATTGTTTGTTCAAAACTTGATTTAAATATTGAAATTGTGTTGTTACATTATCAAACAAATTTCGAGACAATTTTAACATAGGAAAAATTTCCTTTGTGGTCATTCCTTTGTCTAGGATTTCATGATTTTCCTTGGTTACTTTCATTATACATTTCACACTCTTGGAAAATTTTCCTTTGCAGCCATTACATTGCTAAATTTTAATCAACCATTTTGAATTTCACACTTGTAACTTGTTTTCCAAACCTTTCTTGATTGTCAAAATTATGTGTCATTATGATGTTTATTTTCCTTATATTCCCTTCAAAAAATCACATGAGCATCCCCATATTTGCAAAATGTCTAGTTGGCCATTGTTACATTGTCTGAATTGACATGGAAATTCCTTTCATTTGAAAGATTTCAATCATATAATCTAGATCTAGGAATTTGGTCCCAATAATGCCAACCATGACTAACTATCACATGGTTCCTCACACTTACAACAATAGGGAACCTAGGTTTTAGCATTCAAACAAAAAGATTCCCATCACGACTAAACCTTGATTGTTCTTCACACTAGGAAACCCATTCTATTACCCCTTCCCCACCTTCATCTCATATTTAGTGGTATGATTATGATGTTTCTAGTTTGTGGTATGATTATGATTCTCCTAATCATTCATATCCTTCTAATCCTATTCATCATCCCTATTCTCCTGATTATTCTAATCCATTTTATTCTTCTGATTTCCCTCGGTCTTGAGCCTCCAATCGACATTATTTCAAGGAATAATCAGTTTCCTCAATGATGTTTTTCTCCTCTAATGATTTGTGTCGCCAAAAATTTCCCCATCATTCATATAATTTGTCTCTTGAGTCACGTAGTCCTCCCTTTCTCCATAGGACCCCCTTTATCATTCAACTCAATGATGTCTTCCTCTTTTGAAGATCCGTGTAACCAAAATTCCTCTAATCAATCATCCAATTCAACCCCTACGTCATAATCCATTGACTTTATACGTGATCCTCTTTTTCTATGTGCACTATCTCATCTTCTAGGCAAGCCACTACCAACCTATTTCAAATGCATGTCTAAATCCACTCTTGAGAATTCCAAATCCAAATCTACTTCATCTCTTGATTCATCTTCTTCTATCAATAAAAATTTAATCCCTCTTTGGCCCATGGGTCATTTTGATCATTTCTTATTGTATCTTCATCAATCTTCTAAAGACCTATGTTTGCATCCATGCCAAAAAATTCACAAGAAATAATGTGCTAAGATATATTTTTGAAGCACTATAAAATTCCTTTATAGGAGCAATAAGTTCAGCCCTTCTTGTTATCTGCATCATCAAACATCTTCTAAATATTCAACACTTGTTGGACCCCTTTCTTCCAATCAACCTACTATCATTGACCAACAACAACCCATACTAATCAATTTTTTTTCAGAATGAAGAAGAAATTAGAGAATTCATGGTGCTACACAATGAAATTCCTCTAGAGAATCACGAGAAAGGATTCTCTTTTGACCTCGATGCGTCCACGTATTGTGGGGAAGAGGTTAAGTCCTTTGGTCAAAAAATAGAGGAAGAGCCTAAGATCATCAAATTTGATCCTCCTCTTGTTCTTCCATATTTTCATTTCCCATTACATGGAGAAATGACAAGATCTATCCTTGATTCCCCTCTTATCTTCTCATCACCCAATCATTCCTTACATGTCACAATTCCTCAATCAAAATTGCTTATTGGGTCACCTCCAAATAGCCCTTAATCTTATTCTATTTGTGGGTCACCTCCTGGTATCCCATTATCTTCTATACCTAGGTCACCTCTTGGTAACCCATTATCCCCATTACTTATTGGGTCACCTATGAGTATCCCTTCATCTTCTTCTATTTATGGATCACCTCCTAGTAGCCCATTATCTTCTATCCTTGGGCCACGTCCTAGTATCCCTTCATCTTTTATCTTTGGGTCACCTCCTGGTAGCCCATCGTCTTTAATTCTTGAGTTACCTCCTAATAGCCTATTATCTTCAATCCTTGGACCATATCCTATTTTTCCATCATATCATCCCTCTATCAACAATTTTTCAAACCCAACATCATCCCTAACATTCCTATCATCAATCCCAAACATCCAATTTCTTCTCCCACTTCTTGGGATCAAAAAATCACACATTAGCTTGTATGAAACACAAACAGTTTCTTCATCAAGCTAAGATCAAAAATTCAAAGAGCTCTAAATCTCCCCACAAATCCAACACTCACAAATCCAATTCACAAACACAATTCAAGAATGCACACCAACGCAATCATCAAGTATGGAAAAAAGTGCAAAACTCTATGGATAGGGAACTCAAGCTCCCACATATAAAATCCATCTTCCAAGATAATTCACAATCACTTATTGAGTATAATCTTACCATAATCATCAAGATTATGTATAATATCTCTCTTGATAATAAAATTTCCTAGTCTCCCTCATCAAATAAATTACAAATATTGTTATTGGATCTTATCACATGAAGTGACATTATTGGTCCCAACTTTCCTATCCATCTATAATATTCTTCCTACCATGTCAAGGTTTTGTTTCATCATATATATCCACATTAGCGTCTTCCCCTGTGTTTTTTTGCCATTCAAAAAACCATGAAAATTTTAAAAATCAGAAAAATGAAAAAACATTAAAACACAACAAAAAAATCAAAGGTATAAAGATCAAACATTGCAATCAAGTATTGCATACACATGGATTTTATGTTCTTTCCTTCCTTTCTTCATATTCCTTTTAGGTATCCCACCATTTTCATCCCTTTGGTGATATTTTAGTTGGTCTATTCACACTCATTGTGCAACATTTATCTCTATGGTATCCATTTGACCTTGGTCTTTCATCACCTTGGTAAATTAAAGAATGACTGGCCTCTTAGAGATCCTCTCACTATCACACATTTTAATAAAATTTTGTGAAGAACTTTTAGGTGTATTTTTGACACTAGCCAATGTCATCATCACAATCACTTCCACATCCTTCCATCAAGACATCAGTGGTTCTTAACCCCTTATAAAAACAATCAAGAGAGCTGAAATATTTTTTAGAAAGAAAAAAATCAATCAAAAAAAAAAAAAAAAAAATCAATATATAAACTCTCTCTTGGGGTATTTCCAGTATCTCTATTGGGGCTATGGATGCATGGCTGGTAGTAGAGAAATGTTGTGACTAGAATCAAATACATCTCTATTGGGGCTATGGATGTTTGGTGGAAGTGGAAAAATGTATGACTCTCCTTCCACCCTCCATTCACAAATCAAATTTTCAAAATAAATCATTCATACACATTGGCTAGTGTGTCTTCACTTGCTTCCTATCAAATATTCACTTCAAGAATTAATTAATTTCCACGTGCACACACTAGATCTCGATGAGAAAACAAGGCTATTATGTTACTAGGTGTTTTTAGACCTTATTCAAACTCTTTCTTTAGTCCATATTTTTTTCTCACGATTTGTGCCTTTGACTCATCACCTTTTCCAATCATCTAGTTACATTTTACATATCCATCCATAGCATCCACAATGTTCTTATGCTTCGTTTAGAACATCCATGTTTATAAGATTTCCTTTTTACCATGTTTGATGGAAACTTTGTCTCCATTTCAATAAACAATCTTCTACCTCTTTTATTTTTCTGCTTCTCATTCATTTTACACTAAGGGTATGTTTGCTCCTTCTTAGCACTTCATTAGTTTAATTTCATTATCACGTTGATCATATCCATCTTGGCCTTGATACGACTTATATTCCTCTTATATATATGTGCAATATTTTCCCTTGTATATTTTCACCTCTCGCTAAGGGCATCTTTACATCTTCATTTTTATGTACATAGCTTCAGAAAACTTTCAAAACACCCTAAAAATTCACAAAATCTAAAACATCTAGAAAATCCAAAAACATTGGTAAAACCTCCAAAATCCAAAAAATTGGTAAAACATCAAAATCCTAAACATTCACAAAAACACAACATCCTCAAACTTCACAAAAAAAATATCCTATAAAAACATCCATCCTACTTTAGTGTTTGTTTGTTCTATCAAATGAAATGTGCAAGTCATCTTGATCTTTCTTCATTAATAAAGTTGGTTTCTTGCTTGTTATGTTTTTCTTACCCTTGCATATATCATTGCTCAAGGAAGTTTCATGGTGCACAATTACTTTTTCATGTGACTTATATGTCCTCCACTTATTCCCCTTGCATGTATTCTTGCTTGGGGCACCATTTTAACCCTTTGTCGTATAACTCAAACATTTGGGAACTAAAGCTAGATAAAAAAACATTGGTGCAACTTTCTTAAACATTGTTTGTTTGAGTATGTTTGTTTGTGCTTGTTTGTTTATTGGTATGCTTGTTTAATTTATCGTACTACATTTATTTATGTATTTTTCTTTGATTCATTCCTTTATCAATGAACAAAAATTAGTATTATGGCTCTTCATGTCATTCTACACTTTTGTTGTATGTTTATATCAAATAAATAGTTACTTCCGAGCTAGATGGTATGTTAGCTACGTCGTGATCTTCCCATTCTCCATCTATCTTATCTTCCATTCCAATTCATTTTATACCTATCATTTTCCATTTCTCCCCCACTCCCTTGCTTCTTCCACTTGAGGCATGGGTTCTACTCAATCAATCCATTTGAACAATGGAAAACTAGGCCTAATTTGAATCCCAATCGTCATAGTGTCTTATTCTTATGTTATCATCATTTTTTCTTCTTTTTTGAGCAGAAATTAACCTCTTCTATTATCCCATTGTCACTCGAGGGGATATCTCCATCCTACTAGTTTTTAGTCTTCCATTACAAAATTTAATCTAAATTGTCTTATCTTTGAAATGGCATTGTTTGTGTTACACCATATCAAAGAGGGGAAATGTAGATACCTAAATCTGAATACACATTTTTAATGCTAAAATTGCACTAATTATCCTCTTTCCTGTCATTTCATTATAATTGGTGATGTCCCACTAAATAGATAACATTCCCATTCATTTCGGTCAATTAACAACACTTCATTAATTAACTAGCCTTCCCCCATCCTGGATGCTAATTAACGACACTTCGTTAGTTATAATCCTCTTTTAATTAATTAATTAACCCTTTCAATCTCCTATTTAGTCAATAAACCTTCTTATTGGTTAAATCCCCCTCTTAAATCCTTTAAATTCTACTAATTTACTTCAAATCATCTCCAAATGGATTCTTAAGATTATTTTGGCCTATTAATTAATCCTATTTGATTAATTAAATCACCCCAACTCCCATGAGTTTCTAATCTCTAAGTAATATATTCTAATCATACTTATCCCTTTCTAATTCTACATTCCATTTTACACTAGGTTGTAAGCTTCTCCAAAACTATAAACCTATATAAAGAACCTAGTACACCTTTTCCAAACTTACACTATGTCCTTGTAATACATCTACATATTATAAGAGCATTTCAATCTTGGAAGGTCTATTGATAAAACAACCCTTTCCATCTTCTACTTGGAAAAGAGTAGCAATTAAGCCATATTGGTGAGATATCTTCCTCTTCCATGGAGAATTTCCTTTAATCACACATAGCTAATGTTGGCTCACTAAAGGAGTACCTATAATTACAAAGCATATCCAAATATCAAAGGATTGGTTTGCATTTAATGTTTTAATGTTTGATGCACATTAGTTAAGTTTTTCCTTTTAGCTTTATCATGATGTTTATGTTGTTGATTAACTAAGTTAGGAATCTATTTGGTGTTAGTTTCCTTTCATTAGCTTAGATTAATTCAATCACATGCATATATATATATATATATATATATATATATATATATATATATATATATATATATATATATATATATATATATATATATATATATATATAATAACTAATTTAAATATATGTGTATGTGTGTGTATGAGTTTGAAAATTGCTTGGTCGTGGCCAAACATAGCGACTACATTTTATTAAAGTCCAACTTTTGGTTGGGGTCATGCCCTTAAACATATTGTCGTGGATGTTCAAGGATGGCCCTTAGGGCCTATGTAGTATTATGGTCGTATAACAAACAAATTGAGTGGAGGGTATTGGCCCCCATGTCATGGCTAGGCCCTATGGTGATGGTGGGGAGGGTTCAAGTCATCCATGGCCACATTTCTCTACCCTTACAATGTATATCCAGAGCAATGGCTGTATAGTTCAAGGCCTTAAAAAACTAATTTTTTATTTTTGTTGTTGTTTGATTTTTGTATATTAATAAAACAAATCTATTTACATATATGTATTTGTATCATTTTATAGTTAAATATACTTGCATATATTTTAATATGAATGAGTGTTTGTGTGATTTTATGAGACCCTAATAGCATTTTGTTTATATAAACTGTCCTAAAACTATAAATATTTATATATGGATAGCATGGAAAAAAATGATTATTATGGATATATCTATTTTATTTTGATATCAATTTTTATAAAATACATTATTTACATCACAATACTAAACCTATAATTTTAATGAAACAATATGTTTACTCAAAACCAAGAACTCTATCAAATAAAATCATGTCATTTTCAATGATATTGTTCTTACAAAAAGTCCTATTTATACTTATTAAACACAATTATCACAAAAATGAAACAACTAAATCATTTTGTAATTTTGGAGCACTTAATAATTCTCTTTTCACCTTTCACATTTATAAGTGATTACAATTTCTAAAACAAGGCATCCAAACTTTTAAAAAAACAACTAAATTAACTAATATTCCTAATTCATGCTAACAAAACTAAATTTAAATTTATGGGAAACATATGAAGAGGGAGGAAGATAATTTTATAGTGACATTAACATTTCCATAATTTTTCAAACAACTACATTGATCTACAGTATTATATCTTGTACAAGAGATCTTCTACACCCTTTACTAATAATTACAATCTAGTGTTTGATTATTTGATTAACTCTCAAATGACTTCAAGTAACATAAAACAGTATTCTTATCTCATACTTCACAGTTGATTTTTTTGCTAAACATTATTCGGATGATGGATGGAGAGAAATATAGATGAGAGAGAGAGAGAGAGAGAGAGAGAGAGAGGGAGAGAGTTAGAAAATTCCTTATACAAACATTTTTAGTTTCCTTTCTACAACTTTACTTGCTCCATAATGCACTTTCCATTTAGTAACAACAAGGAAGAAGACTTTAAAAATATTATGTGAAATGAACTTCCTTTCAAATACTAGAAAATACGCATACATAATTTATCTCAAGCACAAAGGAGGATAAATATGCATTCTTTTTAACCAACACTACTTGTCATAACAACTTCTATTTACACACTCTTTTATAACAATTTCCTTGTTCATTTCATACATTCAAGAGAAACCTTATCCATGTCTATACACATTTTCTTTCTTTCTTTTCATAAATACATTCCATTATATAAGCAAGAACTTAATTAAATACTTACACACAAAATCAAAGGATGAAAAATGCAACTATTTGCAAAATCATACAAACATTCCAAGAACCAATACATTAATAATTTTCACTTTTGGGATAAAACAAAATGCACATCTTGGGAGCACTTTCACTTTTAACCTTCCCAACAACTAAAAGTATTCATTTCATCTAACCTTCTCCTTCTCCATACAATCAACCACATAATCCATATACCAAAAGAGAGGTGAAATATACGTTCACCTCCCAACCATACAATGAGGAACAATCTCTTCCTAATTTACCCACAAATACCCCAACTCACACAAGAACTCAAGGGTTAAAACCAAGCTATGATAGAAGTAGCATCACTTAAAAATACATAATACACACCAACTTGCATAACCAAAAGCAATAAGTTTTTTTGGGACAATAAGAAGGTGAATGCAAAAATCCAAAAATAAAATCAAACAAAGCACACTCAAGTCATCCTAAAATTGGCTTGTCAAAGGGAATAAAATCAATTACTATCCCATAAAATCTCTACAAGGGAAATGTGGATAGGCTTTGGTTCCACCATAATTACACACAAGTATTTATGCTTGGATACCTCTTAAAACCCACACCCTTTTATAGTCTACACTAAGACTATCCTCCCTTCCCTTGGTTCCACCAATATTAGTAACACTAAGCTTATTCCTCTCTTTTACCTACTCATTCTTATTTAAAATGGAATAAATAATCCCCAAACATACAATAACTCAAGCCCCGAATTGGGTGAAAATATAAGTATAAAAACATCAAAATAAATCATTTACATACTCAAGTGAGCCACAAAATATAACATATAATGAAGAGAGAGAGAGAGAGAGAGAGAGTATGAATTTAACTAACATATACACATAGAAATCAAAAGAATAGGCACACCTCTTGCTCACATGTCCCAAATTATCTAAGAGCACACCAAGCACTCCAAGCAACAATCTTCCAACCTTACAAAATCCAAAATGCGTAGCCCCCAAAACAAACAATAAGGCTAACTTAAATAAATAAAATTCTAACTTGAAGCATCCAATAGTTTCATGTCATGTGGCATGCTCCAAACCCTCATACAACACATCTCCAACAAGGAAATAAATAAACTTACAAGCCCACATGGGTCAACATCACCTCCTTTTACAACTCAACCACTTTCATAAATATTTCCTACATGATTATACATAGGAATCAAATCCAAAATCAATAAATCTTAAAAATTAAAATTTCATAAATCTAAAAAAAAACTCACATAATTATCTTGTCATTCAACTCCTTATATGGCTTCCTCATTTACAAGTAACCTCAAGTAAAAATTTACCCAAATAAGAAAATAAAATAACTTCACATCAATAAGTACATCGCTCAACTTGATCTTCCAAGTAATTTCTATCCTTACACCACATTAAATGTTAAAGTTGTTGACTGAATTTTCAAGGCAATAATGGGCTCCGTTTGAGTCCCCTCGTGGCCAAAAGGCATAGAAAATTAATCATACCAATTAGTAGGAAAGTGGGGAGGTTTTGGGAGTGTGGAATAAGGATTACTTCTCTCTACACACCACCTAAAATTGGCCTCATTATCTATATTCATTTTTTTCCATAAATGGAAACCCCAAACAACTAAAATCAATTCATAAGAAATCAAAACCACACATAACCAATATTAATTAAATCAAGCATATTAAAGTAAGGGTGGTTAAAAAGAGTGTATTCATTTAAATTTGACTTGAAGATTTAATACTAAAATTACACTATTTATCCTCTTTCCCATCTTTTTTTTATAATTAGTGGTTTCCCACTAATTAGCTAACATTGCCCTTCATCTCGGTCAATTAGTGACGCTTCGTTAAATAACTACCCTTCCCCATCCTGGATGTCAATTAACATTGTTTCGTTAGTTATAATCCTCTTTTAATTAATTAATTGACTATAATTAATTAATTAAGCCTTTTAATCTCATATTTAACTCTTAAATCTTCTTATTGGTTGAATCCCCTATCAAACCCATCAAATTCTACTAATTTCCCTCTAAATCAACTCCAAATGGCTTTTTAAACTTATCTTGGTCTATTAATTAATTAAACTCCCCTAACTCTCATGAGTTATTAATATATAATTAATCTCTTCTAATCATATTTATCCCTTTCTAATTCTTCATTCCCTTTATCCCACTATAGACACCAAATTTGGGTCACACTCCCCTTAGTCCCCTTTAATTAATTAATGTAACATATTCACTTAACCATGACCCCTTACCTTGCATTCATATTAATTTAATTCCTTACAATAAAATTATTGTTCATCCTCACATTAATAATTAATTTAATTACTTTAGTTAAGTTAATTTAAACCTCACCTAGCCACATCACCTAGACACCTCACCATGGACTTACTCCCAACCTATTAATTAACTAAGGCTGAGTCTCTACTTATCTTAACCAACTGGGACTCTTTCAAACCCTAAAAATAAAGTCTTGTTCCTTCTCCAATTATACTCCCACTTATTTAAGCATCAACCCTCACTTGAGACCTAGATTAGCAATCAAGATCATGCCAAACATAGTAAAGATCAGGATATTTTTGGTAACTTGGACTAATTCTCCCTAACCGACATCGGTTTTCCCTCGGACGGTGCCGGTTCCCTAACCGCCATCGGTTCCTTTATATACAATTTTACAACTCTTCACCCGATTGGTCATTTTAGTGATTGAAGACTTATTGCATTCAAGATCAAATCTTCAATCCCTCCTACATCTAGATGACGAACACACACAACCATAGTGCAATACAATCACTTGGTTCTCCTTCAAGAGCATTGGAATACTAATGGGAGCACACAAAATGCACCAACGTGGCACTAGACCCAAACATCTCTTCTCTTCTTTGATTAACCACCAACTATTTCCGTTCACATGATCTGCAAAATATCAAGTAAGTATTGTGGTTTTAATCATTCGTTCTTATTCCATTGTAGGTCTATTGCTTCTTTCGGTATTCCATTTCTACATTACACTGTGTATCGCCTTCCTCCCACCAAGCTATTATTCAACCACCTCAAGTATTTTCACTCTTCTTAACCTCCTTCTTAGTATACTTGAGTCTTCTCGGCCATATTAACACCCAAACCACACTACCCTTACTCTTTGTGCAAGCACAGAGAGCCTAAAAACCCATTTTTAATAGTTTACCACTTATTGCCCCTACTAAGGTTGACTCACGACCTTCATCGTTTTCATCCCTATACAAAAGTCGATCACCTGACAAATACCAATCTCTATTTCATTTTAAATTCTCATACCAGTAAGCTTCCCACTCACCCAAAACCAACCCATACCTCAACCAATCAGCCTCAAACCCTTACCAGACCTCTGAAAAACTTGCTTGACCTGAATAAACTTGGGTTCTTATTAGATTTAGTGTTGCATTTTGATATTTAGCATTGAATCTAGTGTATTATGTGTATGAGAAACCTAAATCATTACATTGCAATAGGACCTATTTATTTCAGTTTCTTATTCACATTAAATTGTTGTTAAACAGTGCATTAACAACCTCTCTAGGAAACACCACGCTTCTTGGATCTAGCATATGCTACACACTCCACTGTCATATGATATTTAATACTCTTTTTTGGTCTTTCTTTGCATTTACAAGTAGTCCTTCCCACACAAAAATAAGTTCTCTACAATCAGCTTGGACAACGTCAACAACATGCACATTCTATCATCTACATAATCACAGTCATTCCTCCTTAACCATTTACCTTCTATCTATTTCGTCCTAGAAAGCTTAAACTTATTGGTGAAACATTTTGGCACACTGGTGGGACCCCATTTGGGTTCTTTTACATTATTCATTCTTAGGGAATCATTATGTGTCTATTTCCTTTTGAAAGAGTTCACATTAAAATTTCTCCCTTGGAACATTCTTCCTCTTCTACTTGTCTCAGTGAAACTCATATTTTGGACTAAAAAGAATGCTTCTTTTTATTTTGTATTGCATTAGTGAAAGATATACTCTTTCATATTCCTCATTTCTGTCATCGAATTTCATTATGGATTTTGGTTTATAATATTTGCATCTCAATTATGTCTACTAAATTTTAGCTCATTTAAATTGTGGGCAACCTATATGCTGGAATTCATGACCAGCTTATAGTTGAAAAATTGAATCATAGTTCACTTTTTGCACACACTCCCAAAAAAAATCACTGAAACAAAAAACTCACTATTTAAACATCTTTCCTCTCGGTATTTACCGTTAACGACTAATAATCGGATTAGCGGTGGAGCCGACTTGTGTTCGATCGGTCATCATATCAAAGTAAAGCCTTGTGTATTGTGAAATATATATTGGGGACCCAAGCCAAATTTTACCTGAAACCAACCATAGTTTTTAGTTTCTATAGGGCACCTTTTTAGCCAAAAATTATATTCTATTCACAATTCAGTCCTAAATGACATAAACCACAACATAAAATCTACAACATAGGATTTCGTGTTTGTTAGCTTTTTCTTGATTTTTGTTTTGAGGTGTGAGTTCATATTTCTCCATTTTTCTCTCCCTACACACTCCATAATCATAGTTGGTGTATTTTGACTGTTTCTGAGTGTGTTAGGATCTATCATTGCTATACTCAGAATTTTGGGTTAGCCTTTTATTTGATCTAAATCATCAAAATTCATTTTTTCCATCTCTTCACAGATTTCACAGTAACTCGTATCGGTCCAGTAACGCGCCGCCGGTTACATCATCATATTGACATCAGTTGACTTACTGCCATCGATTTTTTTCTTTTTTCATCATTTCGCTAAAATAGCATTTAATCTACATTTATGTTCTTTTTGTGACTTGTTATGTCACCTTATCATCTTTTATGTGTTTTTTTATCACCTACAGAGTTTAGATCCATTTTATTCATACCTTTTCATCTCAATATTTTAATCTATTATTCATTCATGTAGTCGATATTGGTCCAGTGACCATCATCAGTTCATTCATCATACTTCCATCGATTTACTGACCATTGTCGCTTCCTTTCTATTTTGGTCACTTAACTAAAATAATGTTCAAATCACTTCCATCACTTGTTATGACTTCCTCTGTCACTCCACTACATTTATAGGTCTTTTATATCACCTTCAGAACCTAGTTTCACCTGATATTCACCATTTATATCCAAGTTTTCAAATATTTCAATTTTCCATAGTAACCGACATCGGTTCATTGACTAGCATTAGTTATGCTCCTATACCGGCATCGGTTACTTAACCACCATCGATCTCTTTGTTTTGGTTTTTAATCAAACCAACAACTAATTTCCACTTTCTAGATCCATTTTGTTCCATATTTTTGTGTTTTTGTACCATCAACAGAGCTTAGATTACCAATTCTACTATCAGTCGCATGCTTTTGATTCATATACAAGCCGGCGCTCTTGTGTTCTAATAAGTAAGAAAAGAGGCGAACAGTTAAAGAGGTGAAATGCTCTATAATTTTCAAAGACCATAATGAGCATACCGAGGATGGGTTTATGAACTTAAACCCCTAAAGGCATTACATGATTGACTTTTCTAAGGGTGAAAGAAGTTACATGATCATGAAATTTCACATTTGTGGAACATCCCTTGAGTAGGTAGAAGAAGAGAAAGGAAGGAAGGTGAGGTGGAGTGGTTTATTTAGCGTAACCTTGTTATGAGACAACATGCCCCTTCTATAAGATACCCAAAACCAAAATAGGCAAGTCCGTGACAAAAAAGTTGTATTTTTCTTGGATTTTTGTATTTTGTTTTTGTTTTTTATAGATTGATTGATACGGGAAGTATTTATGGGATGAATAGAATGACTCCTTGAGCTCTTCATGAAGCTTATTGATGCGTGAAGCTTCATAATATTTTATGTTTATTTTGTAGAAATAATCTTCTTTTTTATAGACTATGTACAGTATGGCTAGCTTTTTATAGTTGTCCTTTGAGGGAGCAAGTCTATTTATAGCAGCAAGATAGAAAGATAGATTTCCTTTTTGAGGGAGTCATCTATTTACAAGAAGTTTGACTCAAGGAGTTGAATTTGAAAATCCCATATATTACTTTTGAACTTTTTGGATTTTAGGTCATGGACAAGACTATAAAGGAGTATAGGATTCTTTTATGAAGGCAAAGCTATAGCACGCAAAAGATTAACTATGAAAGAGAGGTTTTTAAGTGATGAACAACCATGGGATTACATCCTAAAAATAAGTAAAAGTATCCATGAGAATCGTGTCATGAGTATAGCCCTAGTACTCATATTGAAGACAAGGTTAAAAGGTGACGTATAATCACATGATTGTTGTTTAGTCATTCATCCTTAAAAGAGGTAGATGAAAGGAATGGTTACTCAAAGGATGAGTGTGTAATAGACGAAAGGTGATATAGTACATGATTCAACAATAGAATGGTCAAATATGCAAGGCATTGAGGGTATCAAGTTCGGGTTTACCTTCAAGGGAAGATAAATGATAAACACATGATCCATAAGTATGAGTAATGATATAAGGTCCAAGCCAATGAGGAGAAAAATTTTCTTAGTTACTTTTCTCCACTTTTATTACATGTTGATTTTCCTTCATGACAAGGTCACCAACCTTGAAGATTCATTCATGGACACGTTTTTCATAGGCATGTTTGATACGTTTTTGATAGATTTGAAGGTGATTGAGAGCATTTAAACAATGTTCATCTAGAAGCTCAAGTTGGGCCAAATGATCTTGGTGAAAAGTCATCATCATTGAGCATGTCTTTGAGTGAGATACAAAGTGATGGAATTTTTACTTTGAGAGGTAAGACAACCTCTGTACCATAGACCAAATAGAAAGGTGTAGCTGTGGTGGAGGTATGAATACTAGTGTGATAAGCCCATAAGGCAAAAGGAATTTGCATGTGCCAATCCTTACTAGTATCGTCAACTACTTTCATAAGAATTTTGTTCAGGGTTTTGTTATTCAATTTGACTTGGCCAATTGTTTGAGGATAATAAGGTGAAGAAAAATTGAGTAGAAGGCCAAAGGTGTCATAGAGTTTGCGAAGGGTTTTGGTTTTGAATTGCTTTCCATTATCAGTGATGAGGTGGTGAGGAATACCAAAGTGAAAATGATGTGATGGTTGATGAATGAGGGCTGATTTATCCAAAGAGATCCAAACCCAACTAGGAGAAATTCCAAAGGTCTCTAGCGACCTGTAAGGCATGACTAGGGGTATGATGAAGATTAGCGTGTTGCTTAACATTTCACACAACATTTTACAAGGTCACAATAGTATTGGTTTAAGGTTGGCCAGTAGTAGTTGAGATGAAGGATAGGCTTAGCGACAATGAGGCCACTGAAATGACCACCACAAATCCCCTTGTGAACTTCCTTAATGGTGTATGGGATTTCAAAACTTGTAAGGCATTGTAGGAGGATACCATCAAATCCACATTTGTAGAGAAAACCCCCATGATAACATAGTGAGAGACACTTTTGAGGAAGGCTCGTTGTCCATTGTGAGTGAGTTCCAGAGGCATAATTGAGAGGGAAAGGTAATCAGAGAACTACTTATACCAAATGTCACATGGATCGGTTTCAATTCTTCCTACAAATTTAACGTTTTGGAAAAAAAAAGATATTGATTACAACCTTTGTATTGTGATAAATATTTTTAGTCGGAAGGAGAAGCAGGTATTGAGAAGAAAGGCAAGCCATGGTATCCATAAATTTTTTAGTGGAGTGCGAAGTGGTTTGAAGTTCATAATGATCAAAGGTAGTCAAAAGTACATTGACGTGATGTTTATACTTTTGAAGTATCTCATTACAAAACTAGTATAAACCATTGACTTGATTCACAATTAGTTGAGAGTCGCCAAAGATATTAATGGATTTAACATCTAAAGCTATGGTAGTTTGAAGACCTAACATGAGTGCTTTGTATTCATAAATGTTATTAGTACAAGTAAAAATCCAGTTTTAAAGATAAAGGCATAGGATCACCATCAAGAGGAATAAGGATGACCCTTATGCCACCCCCATGTTGACATTTAGAATCTGTCAAAGAATAAGGTCATCTGATAAATGGTGTCATCAAGGGAGAAGGTAGCGATGGATTCATAAAGGAAATAGAAGTTAGAGGATTGATTTCCGGAAAGAGGTACATTTGTAAGTTGGTCTGCAATGGTTTGTCCTTTAATATACTTTTGATGGATGAATTCAAGATCTAGGTCTACAAGAAGCATGAGCCAACGTGCAGCACATTGGTGTTGGTAAGGCTTAGCGTACATGTAATGTAAGGGGTCAATATTGGTGACAACGAAGGTTTTCTAGTTGAGTAAGTAATAGCAAAGTTTGTGGAAAAAAATACTATGACTAAACACAATTTTTGGTGTGATTACATCTAGTCTCATAATCTAAAAATGTATGGCTTATGTAATAACCCATTTTCTCCTTTTGTTTCTCATCACAATAAGCGAGCATGACACCCGGGGAATGATCAGCAACATAAATATAAAGGTGAAATGGTTGGTCTTCCTTAGGTGGAATGAGCACAGGTGGTTGGAGGATGTATTGGTTTAATCCATTGAAGGATTTTTGGCATTCATCATCCCATTTGAAGGAGACATCCTTTTTAATAAGATGATGAAATAGATGGTAGCGGTCGGAATCTTTGAGAAATAAAGTGACGAATAGATTGTAACTTTCCTTCTAAAATACGAAGTTGACGAAGGTTATTTGGTGGAGGAATCTCAAGAATAGCCTTGATAATAGCAGGATAAACTTCAATTGCATGTAAAGAAATAATAAATACAAGGAGCTTGCCCAAGAGAACAATAAAGACACACTTCTTAAGTTAGAGATGAACGCAGTATTTGATGAGACAATCAAAGAAAACCTTAAATCTGCAAGTGTTTGGCCCGATGTTTGAATTTTGAAAGAAGATCATCAACATAATCTTCCAATATGCTATACAGTGGTGTCATGAAATATATAATTCATAGCCCTTTGATATGTGGCACCAATGTTTTTAAGACCAAAGGGCATGACACGATAGTAGAAGGTCCCCCAAGGAGTGATGAAGGAAGATTTTTTGTTGATCTTCCGGGGTGAGTAATATTTGGTTATAACCACGAAAAATCATCCATGAGTGATAGCATCTCATGGCCCAAAGTGAGATCAATTAGTTGGTCAATACTAGGTAGAGGAAATTCATCTTTAGGGAAAGCGGTGTTAAGGTCATGGAAATCTATGCATATGCAGAGTCCCCTGTCACTTTTCTAACAAGAACAATGTTAGAGATCCATTTGTGTAAAATGAAGGAACTAGAAAGGAGGAGTTAGAGTTTTTATTTACAAGAAGAGTAATGTGATGATGCATTTTTCGGATCTTTTGTTTTTCATACGTTTGGCATCAAGAATAGTTATAATATTGAGGACCATGATATTTGTGTCGATACCAAGTATATCGGCGTGGGACAAAGCAAAAGTGTTGCTATGATCCCAAAGGAAAGAAGTGAAAGCTAATTATTCAGCAACATCTATAGATTGGCCTATCTTTAGAATGTGCATTTCATCATGAGTGTGAATGTTGATTTTGATGGTTGATTCATTCAACATGGTTTGCATCTCAGAAGGTAAGGACTGGTGAATATAATAATATTTTACACCAAGGTAGGTGAGAATAGACTCATCTTCCTAACATTGAACAATGTTAATAGAAGGTGTGTCGTCATCGATCATGTCAAGATACAAGAAGGGAAGAGAAGAGAGCCTCACCATCATGTTGATAAGTTAGAGGTCCCAAGGAAATGATGTTTATGAAAAAAATTAGGAGGAATGGATTATGGATCCATAGACTCCATAGGTGAAGGTGGTGAAGTAGGTGAATGGGGTGGAGAAGGTTTATCATCCTCAATGAGTTTGACTTCAGACTTCTTGGAAGGTTGTTTGGAAAATCGATACCACTGCGGTCTTATGATTGATTACAGGTGGTGCAAGGAATATGATATGGAAACTTTTTCATAGAATCCAAATACAAAGCCTTTCCAAGTGCAACAATGAAGGAAGGTGTGGGTGAAGTGGTGGTTGGTAAGCAGATTGGAGATTGGATGAAAATGGCTGAGTTTGGGAATGTGGTTTAGTCAAGTAGGTAGAAATATCAAGTTCCCCATACATTAGTTTGTTTTGAAGGTGGGGAGGACCATAGGGGAATACTTTTCCTACTCAGTGATTATAGTGTGGGTGTTGATGGAGGTTACGATACTCTTGTGGAGTAAGGAATGTGTCAATGTTATAAAGGTGGTAATCCCCAGTGAGGCATTGATAAACACATTCTAAGGAACCGGTGGTTAGTATGTGGGTAGATGGAATCGGTGAATCACTAGAAGGCTTGGAAGAAGAAGCGTCATATGTTTGAGAAGTAGATGGGTTGGATGATGGGTCTCTTTGTGGTAGTAGTGGGAATAGATGAGTTAGTTGTGGAATATGTAATGACAGGTAATGGTGGATGAGGTAGCAATTGAAGAAGAAGCATTAGTGGTGGTAGATGCATTAACTGGTATAAGGACATCATTGGGTTGATACAACATGTTACAGGTCTTGAATGGTGAAGGGTTGGCTGGAATGGTATATTTGTGCCCTTCATGTTCAAATTTTAAACAACGGTGTAAGGTTAAAGGAACATAACCCATGGCGTGAATCGGGGTCAACCAAGTAGCAGATTGTATTGGAATTCCCCCTCTACAACATAGAATAATTAAGGAATGGCACGGGGGCCCACGTGAATGTGGAGAATGATGGTTCCGAGTGTAGAAGTCATGGCATTGTTAAATGAATGCAGCATAATATGGTTATTATGTATGCAATTGGAAAGGATGTATATTTAATTATATGCATGGGAGGAAATGATGTTGATACTTGAACCTCCATTGATCATAATGCATCAAACGCATGTATTATCAACATAGACGAAATAAATATGGCGGGGTTGAGATCATCTAATTAGAGAGGGAAAATCTCTTCATCAAAGAAACTAAGAGCGGAGACTTGATGAATGGTAGTGGGAGAAAAATATGGAGGTAAAGTGGTGAGAGCAGCCACATGATGAGGAGTGATAATGGCGGTGACAGGTGTGGGGTCATTAGGTAGAACCTCAATAGATTATAGGACCTCGATGAGGGCTTGATGATGAGACTCAGAGGTTTGGACAAGGTCATACAAAGACATTTTGAGAGGAGATTGGTGCAATTGTTTAATCATTGTACGATGGGAAACCCCATCAGAAATGGGGTATGTGGGTCCATGGATGGTGATCTTAGGGGCAGGTGTAGATGGAATGTTGGGTAAAGGTGTGACAAATGAGCTGGTTTTTTCTCCTTTCCTTTGTCTTTCTGAGCTCAAGTGGAAACTTGAACCATATTGATCTGAGGTGAAGAAGAAGGTGTGTTGTGAAAGGTGTAGTGGCAGGATGGGAAAAAAGTGGTGAAGGAAAAGAGTCATGTGAAAGGAGTATGGCGCACTGGAATTTTGGAGGAGTTTTGGCTAGTTCTCTAATGCAGACCATGTTGATCTCAAATTTTGGAGGAGGGTAAAAGGGTTGTGGAGGTGGAGATGGAGGTCACTTTGAATAGGTATGGGGCAAGGTTGTGTGGTGATAGGAAAAGGTGGAATAGGTTCCTCATCTAAAATATCATCATCATCAAATTTTTCTTCAAGAGGACATAGTTGGAGAAGAATAGTCTTAAGAGCCTTACATTTTTCTACATCATGCCCTAGCACATGATGGTAAGCACAAATTTTGGTATCATCAAACCCTTCTATTTTAGGTTTGAGTGGGTCATAAGGTCTAAGCGGTGGCAATGTGATGATAGAGGTTTCCAAAAGGTTAACTAAGATGTTGGCGTAAGACCCGCCCATGGATCACAATGTGAAGGGAATGTGGTTCTATCTAGGATTTTAGGTGAATTTTGTGGGATTGGCATCACTAGAGGTGGAATTGGAGGTTAAGTAAGTTTGACTACTTATTTGGTAGATAGTATGGTTTTGGGTTTGGGTTGCACCTTCTTGGGTAAAGGTGTAGTTGGTGAGCTAGTTATTGGAGGCATTGTAGGTTTAACTATCTCTTTGGAAGGTAGTGGAGTTTTGGGCTTGGGTTACACCTTATTGGGTAAAGGTGAAAGAACGAGTGAGTGATGTAGAAGGGAAGTCAAATGGTGGAAGGGGATGGATTATCTAAGGCGATAATGAAGGTGTGGTGAAAACGGTGGTAATAGGAAATGTGGAAGGGATTGGTTGAGGAGAAGGGAATGACATGGGTAATGATGAGGATATAGGAAGTGGTGTAGGTATGGGAGGTAGAAAGGATGTAGGTAACGGTGAAGGCGTAGGTTGTGTAGGTAATTTGGGTGGAATAGAGGATCATGACGAGGAGGTGGGTTGCTGTGTTTTTGTTTACCTTGGGTAGGAGGCTGCTTGACCAAGGTTGATGGGTGCGGACCTAAGATAGATGGAAGTGGTGAAGGTGATAGAGGGGTAGTGGGCAAAGCCGGTGTATGTGGCCTAAGAGGTTGGGTCTTCCTCTTAGGTAGGGGAATAGTCTTTGTGACGGCTTGTGAGGATGTGGCTAAATCTAGTTTGACAAGAGGATGGACTAGGCTTGATGTCAAGCATGACTCCTAATGTGGTAATGGGTATAAACATGGAGGATGATATAGGTGTAGGTAGGGTTTTAGGCATAGGAAAAAAATTTCTTGATGGTAATGGTTTAGGTGTGGGTGAGGGTGATGAAGAAGAGGTGACTACAATTTGCATGGGCATGGTGGGTTTGGTTTTCTTAAACACCTTTGGATAGATCATGGAAGTGTCGGCAGAAAACATCTACATTTGAGTTGAGATAGGAAGCCGAAGGCATCCCCAAAGCATGGAATTGTCAACATAATCCAAGCGGTCAGCCAAACGTGAGAATGGCACCGAAGTAGAGGGGGATGATGTTGATTTGGTAGTAATCCTTGTAAATAATGTCTATGAGATAGGGAAATGGTTGGCTTTAGACTCTATGGGTAGAAGAGATGATAGTAAAATCTAGTGGGGAATTGTCACCAACAAGAAGAGATGCCACTAATGGCTCCTCAGTTGGAAGAGGAGGATGCAAGGTTGATTGCATAGTGTCTTCCTTTGGTAAAGAAGATAGTACGTTGGGCTCTTCCTTAGGTAGAAGAATGGGTAATGCGAGTTGCTCGATAGGTGGCGAGATGAGTGGGATAGATGCATCTAAAGATAAGGTAGACTCCTCCATGGGTAAAGAAGAAGGTAAGGTGGAATCCTTTGTGGGTAGATAAGAAGGTAAGGTAGAATCCTTCATGGGTAGAGAAGAAGATAAAATAGGTGCCTCTGTGGGTGGAGAAGTTCACACAATAATTTCTTCAATAGATGGGATGGGAGGAAACTAAGTGGAAGGAGCTAGTATGATATCAAAAATGACATGGACCTCTCGAATATTGGTATCATTAGTTGAGGTTTCACCGGCTTGGTTGGATGATGGGGTATGATTTGGAAACAGTTTCTTGAAGATGTGGAGGTTTTGGTTAGCGTGCATTGGGGTTATCCAAGACGAGATCTCCATTATCTAACAATTCTTGGATGATGTTTTTGAAAGTTATACAATTACCGTCACTATGACCTCTAACATGGTGATAATTGCAGTAATCGTTCTCCTTATACCATGTAGGTACAAGATGGGAAGGGTCAAAACCAGTATGTGTTTTAACGGTGGAAGAGTGATTGCTCCATCTTTTAGAAGTTTTTCCAAAACAAAAGAATAAGGTTCTCCAATGGGAGTATATTTTCGTTGTTCCCACTTGAACTAGAAATTTTGAATAGGGAAATATTAGAAGAAGGTTTTGATTAGTTGGATGGATGAGAAGGGCTAGATTTTAAAACCATTGCATTGGCAGATCCTTTTTCTTTAGAATAATTATTTTTTGGTTTGGACAAAGAAGAAGAATCATTGGTTTTGAAGGGAGTGTTTTTGTTACGTAATTGTAACTTCTTCTCCTCAATAGCATGGATTTCAAGTTTTTGGGCCATTGTGAATGCCTCGTCAAATGTGCAGAAAGTTTGGACTTAGATATTTGGTGAGATGTGTCTAGCACAAGCTCGGGTAAAAACTTTATTAACTCGGTTTGAGGTAGTTGGAATGTGAGTTGGTTTATCAAGTCATGCCAACAAGTAAAAAAATTTGCGATAGACTTGTCCTTGTCTTTGGTGTGTCATTTACAAGTTGGTCATTATGACCTTATTGACAATGTTGATAGAAAAGTGGTCTAGAAAATCTTGAGCTACCTGATTAAATGAAAATATGGAGTTCCTAGGTAGATAACTATACCAATCTAAAGTGGGTCCTGTCACAAGGACATTGGGAATGTTCACAGGATCAAAGTGTCATCGTGAGAGATGAGATAACACACATGTTTAAAATATCACAAATGTTGTTGTGGGTCTTATTTGTTATTGAATCGGTTGAATTTTGGAATTTCCCAATGCATAGGATATGGACAAATCAGAACGGGAAAATGAATAGGCTCGTTACAAATATCATTGTATATTAGAGATTTACATGAGCTGGAGACATATGCTTCTAATGTCTACATATCGTCCATCATCATTTTGATAAGATCATTTATGGGCTATGATGACGGAGCACCCCCTACAGTATGAGGGGGAGATAAGATGGGTATGACATGGACGAGAACTCTAGTATGTGGTGGTGCTAAGTATGAAAACTATGATGAGGGAATATAGGACGGGATGGATCTCGCAGGAAAATACCTAGGATAAGCGATAGATGAAATAGGAGCTTGTTGATGATAGATGTAGGTAGGTGGTGTGGACATAAATACTCTTATGGTGATTGGTGGAAGAGTCTACGGGATGAAGAAAACAAGGCTTTGGAAGGGAGTTTGGGTTGCTGACACAAGAGGTGGATGGGATGAAAAAGGTACGTGGGAAGCAGATGATGTAAGTATGCATAGACTAAGGGAAGTGGATGATGATATGGTGGATGTCATACGGGCGATGGATGTCAAGGGCATAGTAGTTGTTGTAGGTGTGATAGATATTGATAATGTGTGGTCAAGCTAAGAAACCACAGGTGATGAGGTAAAAGTGGGTAATGATGCACTAGTAGTGGTTGATGCATAAGTGGGGAATGTGGGGAGGAACAGATATAGGCATGCCATATATAAGTTCTGAGATGAGTCATGGGTGGATGAGTGAGAGGTAATCTTGAAGTGCGGCTGAATTTTGATCAATTAGTCTTATAACCCTATCCCTAAGTTACTTGCCTATATCATGGGACCCTATCTTGGTGCTTGTAATGGTGCTTGTATAGGTGCATGGGAATCTATCTGCTCTGTAATGTTGTAACATGTGCCTTTTTCTATCGAGTTGACCCGTAAACCGGTAATATGTGCCTGTAGTGTTGTTACCTATGTACCATCCCCTATGGTTGCCTATGTAGGAGCACTGTGCCTTGGTTACTACTTTTTGACCCTATAACGCTATCACCGTCATGTCGTGGTGGCTACCTATTCATGCGCTACTGATCAACTACACCCCTAAAGTTGTTAACTTCCCCGTAATGCATCTCTTTGAACTATAATTGTAGCTAACTTTGTCTATCCTAGCCGTAGTGGTAATTCTTGTAGCTAGGCTACCCACCAAAGTATCTATACCCATATTTCACACCGGCGTCATCTATCCTCTTATCTCGCCACATGTTCCTCTTGCCCTACAGATTCGATGGATGTGGCGAGAGATATCAATTTCTCAACATTATCTCTCCAATACTAAGGGAATGGTGGAGGCACATCCTATTGTAGTCTGAACTAGCGTCGGACTCTATCCACTAGAATCATCTCGTGATCTTGGCGCACCTCCCTTCTATCCATCTAATCAATTTTATTCCTTGCATCTCTTTTTCATGCCTTTGTAAACATGAAAACCAACATAGGGTCATCATACTATATCCATCGCATACAAACCCTCCAAATTTATCCTCTGTATTAATCCACATCGTGTGTTTCCTCCTCCACTCGTGGATGTCCACCTACGCCAATCATATTCTCGTAGCCTACTTACATCCCACCCTAATACTAATCTTCTATCAGCAGTCCTTATGAACACACAATCACTATGTGCTCATATGCCCAACAGTGTAGTAGGAATGTACAACAAATGTCATATTATCACATCCTCTCGATAAGCACACGACTCCATATCTAGTTACACTAGATATGTTGGTGCCCATGAAAAATAAACTCACTCCTCAACCATATCCTATAAAACCACCTTCAGTGCTCGAGGAAATCATCCACCCTCTAAGTCAAGAAGTGCATAGTGTCCAATAGCCTCCATCATCCATCTTGCCAAATAAGTCTCCTACGAATGCGTAGCATACATAGGTCCATACACAAGGCTATCACTATGCTCACTCAAGTCACCCATGACCTCCCCAAACACTCTAACCATAAAATTAATTACCGCATCCAACACAATCATCTATACATGATCTCCCACAATCGATAGGCGTAGAATCATGTACACATCCTCGAGCGTGATAGTCATCTCATCGGTGGGTAGGTGGAAGGTATTGGTCATTACATCCCATATATCAATGAGAGCAACCAAAATACTATGATCTCACCTGATACGCATGTATCACCTGATGTCAATTAGTCCAACATCTTGCATATGAGTCCACTCATCCTCCATGATGCTGGGTTGCATCCGCACCAATAATGGTGGTACCCTATCCCACATCATCAACTAGTGATGTGCCTACATCCATACCACTCAACAATGTCAAGTACTTACCTACTTTACTCATTTCATCACCCCTACCTACCCCCATCCCACACCCACATTGCTCTACCTACCTATTCATTTCCTAACTATTTCACTAACCTATCATCCATTTTATCTAGCCTAAACAAGTCCCCATGTTCTATTTCATCACCATCATTCCTTTATTATTTGACCTAATTTTCACCTAAACACACACCTATCCTTTCCTACATTAACCCATACCTCTCTTCTATCTTTGTTTACCCCATTACCTACTTACCTACCCTACCATTTCATCTTCCCACATTACCTAACTCTTTCTCCTTCTAATTTTTTCCCTTTTTGGGCCTAGTCACTTTTCACGATGGCTAACACTAGTCACCCATTCTACTGTCAATGTCGGCCTAAGCGATCGACATCAATCATTGGCTAAATGACATCGTTCTTGGTTCATATCCAAAGTCAAACCCCCATGCCTCAACTTTTCAAAAAACTTAAAATACACCCTATAATCTACCCAAATCCTACCCCAACCCTACCCATATTCATTTACCATCCTAGTTCTTGTACATTGCTCCCTCCCAGTACCCACTTTTATCCATTTTTACCCAAAATTCAAATTTCAAATTAAAACCCTTTTTCTTCATTTTTACCTTACATTTTAAACCAAAAAAAAAATATGGATTGAATCCTACCTCAACACGGTGCTTGCCTCCTCGGTGGCACCTCGGTCTCTCGAACCGGTGGCCCTCAGCACCTTCTCCCCGCCTCCATCATTCCTTAATCAAAGCTGTCAACCCTCCATCTAATCACAATGATCCAATCAATCTCGTGTGTCCATTCACAAACATTCCAACTCATCCTAGATTGTAACTCTGTCAATTTCACCATGTCAAACCACCAAACTCCTCTCTACTTGTCATTTTCCATAAATATCAAAAACACAAATGGATCCGTAAAACATGGATTTTACCTTTTTTATCCCAAATACAACTTGACCAACATTGGTTTATCTTAATCGGTATCGTTCCGTGCCCTAGTGCACAGTTGTCAATTTACCTTGATCGTGGTCATTTTCCCTCAACTAGTATCGGTTAGCTTGTTTGAACCTAATATACCACTTATCATCACATTTGATTTCCCAAAACCCTTTTCATCTTACCCAAGTCTACACCTAGCCTTATCACTCAACCTAATTTCCTAATTACCTATCACCCAACCACTGGTCATTTGGGGCATGTTGTTTCCTCTACCAGGGCCTTTCCTATGGCCTTACCTATTACCCAACCTACCTACACCTATTTGACACTCGAATTCACTTACTTGTTATACCTTGCGACAATGCTACTCATGTTGACCAGCCTAATGACCTTGCCTTGCCTAATGTCATGTTGTTTATCCCAACCAAACCTTTTGGTGTTTTGGAACACACCTAATTCCCATTCCTGCACCTAGCCTAGTTGTGTTTCAGGACCATATCCTATACCTTGGATACCTGGGTCACATCAACCTTGTTTGGATAAACCAACTGACCTTTGACGAAGTAGATTTTGCGAGCTCTTCAACCTAGTACCTTATCACATTTTATAACATGTGCATGTGTTTGAATGCCCCTACCTATTACCCACACTAATATTACCATTACCTATACCTCATTTTTCATCACTTACACATTTATCAAACCACTCACCGACTCCATCTATCACCTCATCAGTTCTTGGTTTGAGGGGGATCACCTCCACCCATACTTGGGGCAACCTAATCTTCACTCATACCTGAGACAACAACTTCTTATTTTTGTCAGTGTCGTTTATCAATACAAGCTACGTGAAAAAAGGGTTAAATGTAGACACCAAATTTGGGTCACACTCCCCTTAGTCCCCTTCAATTAATTAACATAACGTATTCACCTAACCATGACCCCTTACCCCACATTCATATTAATTTAATTACTTAAAATTGAATTAATGTTCATCCTCACATTATTAATTATTTTAATTACTTTAATTAAGTTAATTTACACCTCACCTAGCCACATCACCTAGACACCTCACCATGGACTTATTCCTAGCCTATTAATTAAGGCTGATTATCTATTTATCTTAACTAACTGGGACTCTTTCAAACCCTAAAATTAAAGTCCTATTCCTTCTCCAACAACACTCCCACTTATCTAAGTGTCACCCTCACTTGAGACCCAAATTAGCAATCAAGATCATGCCAAACATAATAAAGATCAGGCTATTTTTGGTAACTTAGACTAATTCTCCCTAACCGATGTCGGTTTTCCCTCGGCCTCGTCGTTTTTCCCTCACCAACATCAGTTCCTTTATATAAAATTTTAAAACTCTTCAACCCGGTTGGTCATTTCAGTGATTGGAGGTTTATTGCATTAAAGATCGAATCTTGAGCCCTCTTTCATCTAGACGACAAACACACACAACCACAGTGCAAAAAAAGTATCTGGTTCACCTTCCAGAGCATTGGAATACTCACGGGAACACACAGATTACACTATCATGGCACTAGACCCGGACATCTCTTCTCTCGATTAACCACCAACCATTTCCATTCACAAGATCTGAAAAATATCAAGTAAGAAATGTGGTTTTAATCATTCTTTCTTATTCCATTGTAGGTCTCTTGCTTCTTTCAGTATTTCATTTCTTCGGTTACCCGTGTATTGCCTTCCTCCAACTAACCCATTATTCAACCATCTCAAGCCTTTTCACCCTTCTTAACCTCTTGAGTATTTATGAGTCTTCTCAGCCATATTACAACCCAAACCACACTACCCTCACTCTTTGTGTAATCACAGAGATCCTAAAAACCCATTTTTAATAGTTTACTACATATTGCCCCTACCGACATCAGTCCATGACCATCATCGGTTTCGTTCCTATACTGTCATCGATCATCCGACCGATACCGATCTTTGTGTCATTTTATATTCTCATACCAACAAGCTTCCCACTCACCCAAAACCAACCTAGACCTCAACCAATCAGCCCTAGACCCTTATCGGACTCTCGATGACCTTCCGACTTGAACAAACCTTGGTTCTAATTAGATTTAGTGTTGCATTTTGATATTTAGCATTGAATATAGTGTATTGTGTGTATGAGAAACCTAAATCATTTCATTGCAATATGACCTATTTATTTCAGTTTCTTATTCACATTAAATTGTTGTTAAACAAAGTGAATTGACACCCTCTCTAAGAAGAAACACACTTCCATGATCTAGCATACACTAGGAAATCCACCATCATATGTTATTTAATACTCTTTTGTAGTCTTGCTTTGCATTTATAGGTAGTCCTTCCCAGACAAAAATGAGTTCTCTACGATCGTCTTGGACAACGTCAACAACGCGCACATTTTGTCATCTACATAATCATAGTTATTCCTCCTTAAATATTTACCTTCTATCTATTTTTTTCCTAGAAAGCTTAAAATTATTGGTGAAAAATGTTGGCACGCTCGGTGGGACCCCATTTGGGTTATTTTGAATTATTCATTCTTAGGGAATAATTGTGTGTCTATTTCCTTTTGAAAGAGTTCACATTAAAACTTTCTCCCTTGGAACATTCTTCCTCTTCTACTTGTCTCAATGAAACTCATATTTTGGACTAAAAAGAACACTTCTTTTTATTTTGTATTGCATTAGTGAAAGACATACTCTTTCCTATTCATCATTTCTCTCATCAAATTTCATTATGGATTTGGGTTTAAAATCTTTGCATCTCATTTCTTCCTACTACATTTTAGCTCATTTAAATTGTGGGCAACCTATATGTTGGAAGTCATGACTAGCTGATGGTTGAAAAATTGAATCGTAGTTCACTTTGTGCACACACTCCCAAACCAAATCATTGAAACAAACAACTCACTACTTAAACATATTCCCTCTCGGTATTTACCATTAACGACTAATAATAAGATTAGCGGCAGAGCTACCGGTGTTACGACCATCATCATATCAGAGTAGGGCCTTGTGTACTGTGAAGTATATATTGGGGACCCCAAGCCAAAATTTACCTGAAACCAACCATAGTTGTCAGTTTCCGTAGGGCACCTTCGTTAACCAAAAATTCTATTCTATTCACAAGTCATTCCTAAATGGCATAAGCCACAACATAAAATCTATAGCATATGATTTCGTGTTTGTTAGCTTTTTCTTTCTTTGTGTTTTGAGGTGTGAGTTCGTCTTTCTCCATTTTTCTCTCCCTACACACTCCACAATCATAGTTGGTGTATTATGACTATTTCTGAGTGTGTTAGGATCTATCATTTCTATACTCATAATTCTGAGTTAGCTTCTTATTTGATCTAAATCACCAAAATTCAATTTTTCCATCTCTTCACAGATTTCACAGTAACTGGTATCAGTCCAACGACCACTATCAGTTACATCATAATTTTTTTGTTAGTTGAGTGACCATCAGTGGTTTTTTGCTTTTATGGTCATTTCTACCAAAATAGCATTTAATCTACATTTCTATTCTTTCTATGACTTGTTATGTCACCTTATCATCTTTTCTGTGTTCTATTATCACCTACAGATTTCAGATCCATCTCATTCATACCTTTTCATCTCCAGATTTTAATCTATTATTCATTCACATTAATCGGTATCGATCCGGTGGACTATCATCATTTCATTCATTATACCGCCATCGGTTTACTAATCATTATCGAGTTACTTTCTGTTTGGTCACTTAACTAAAACAATGTTCAAATCACTTCCATCACTTGTTGTGACTTCCTCTGTCACTCCACTACATTTCTAGGTCTTTTATATCACCTTTAGAACCCAGTTTCACCTAATATTCACCATTTATAGCCAAGTTTTAAAATATTTCAATTTTCCACAGTAACTAACATCGTTTCATTGACCAACATCAATTACGCTCCTATACCGGCATTGGTTACTTAACCAACATCGGTCTCTCGTGTTTTGGTTTTTAATCAAAGCAGGTGACTAATTTCCACTTTCCAAATCCATTATGCTCCATCTTTCTATATTTTTGTACCATCAATGAGCTCGGATAACTAGTTCTATTGTTAGTCACATGCTTTTGATTCATATACAAGCCAATGCTCTCATGTTCCAATAAGTAAGAAAAGAGGCAAATAGTAAAAGAGGTGAAATTCTCTATAAGTTTCAAGGACCATAATGAGCATACCGAGGATGTGTTTAATAACTTAAACCCCTAAAGGCAAGTACATGATTGATTTTTCTAAGGGTTAAAGAAGTTACATGATCATGAAATGTCACATTTACGGCACATCCCTTGAGTAGGTAGAAGAAGAGAAAGGAAGGAAGGTGAGGTGGAGTGGTTTATTTAGCGTAACCTTGTTATGAGACAACATGCCCCTTCTGCAAGATACCCAAAACTAGAATAGGCAAGTCCATGACAAAAAAGTTGTATTTTTTGGATTTTTTGTATTTTGTTTTTGTTTTTTATAGACTGATCGATGAGAGAATTATATGTGGGATGAATATAATGACTCCTTGAGGTCTTCATGAAGCTTATCGATGTAGGAAGCTTCAAAATATTTTATTTTTATTTTGTAGAAATAGTCTTCCTTTTTGATAGACTATGTACAGTAGGGCTAGCTTTTATAGTTGTCCTTTGAGGGAGCAGTCTATTTATATCAGCAAGATAGAAAGATAGATTTCCTTTTTGAGGGAGTCATTTATTTACAAGAATTTCTACTCAAGGAGTTGAATTTAAAAATCCCATATATTACTTTTGAACTTTTTGGATTTTTAGGTCATGGACAAGACTATAAGGAGTATAAGATTCTTTTATTAAGGCAAAGCTATAGCACGCAAAATATTAACTATGAAAGAGATGTTTTAAGTGATGAAAAACCATGGGATTCCATCCTGAAAAGAAGTAAAAGTATCCATGAGAATCATGTCATGAGTATAGCCGTGGTACTCATATTAAAGATAAGGCTAAATGGTGATGGATAATCACATGATTTTTGTTTAGTCGTTGATCCTTAAAAGAGGTAGATGAAAGGAATGGTTACTCAAGGGACGAGTGCATAATAGATAAAAGGTGATATAGTACTTGATTTAACAATAGAATGGTCGAAGATGCAAGGTGTTGAGGGGCTCGGTTTTGGGTTTACCTTCAAGGGAAGATAAACAATAAGCACTTGATCCATAGGTATGAGTAATGATATAGGGTCCACGCCAATTAGGAGCAAACTTGCCTTGTTTACTTTTAAACACTTTTATTGCATGTTGATTTTTCTTTAGGACAAGTTCACCGACCTTGAAAATCATTTCACAGAAAAGTTTTTCATATGCATGTTTGATACGTTTTTGATAGATTTTAAGGTTATCAAGAGCATTTAAACGATGTTCATCTAGAAGCTCAAGTTGGGCCAAATGGTCTTGGTGAAAGTCATCATCATTGAGCATGTCTTTGAGTGAGATACGAATTGATAGAATTTGGACTTTGAGAGGTAAGATAGCCTCTATATCGTAGATCAAAGAGAAATTTGTATCTATGGTGGAGGTATGAATACTAGTGTGATATTCCCATAAGGAAAAAGGAATGTGCGTGTGATAATCCTTACCAGTATCATCAACTACTTTCATAAGAATTTTGTTAAGGGTTTTTATTCGATTCATCTTGGCCATTTGTTTGAGGATAATAAGATGAAGAAAAAATAAGTTGAATGCAAAAAGTGTCATGATTTTGCGTAGGTTTTTTTTTTAATTTCTTTTTGTTATTAGTAGTGAGGCGGTGAGGAACAACTTTGAAGCAAAAATTGATGTGATGGTTGATTAATTCATAAATTTTCTCAAATTTTATAGAAATAAGAGGTACAAATTCCACCCATTCGGTGTAATATTTTGTTGTAGTGATGATCCATTGATGACATTGAGAATAATGAGGGTAAATCTCTCCAATGAGATCCAAATCCCATTGGGAGAAAGGCAAAGGTCTCTAGCAACCTATAAGGTGTGACTAGAGGTGTGATGAAGATTATCATGTTACGGACATTCCACACAACATTTGACATAGTAATAACAGCCCTTGTTTAAGGTTGTCCAGTAGTAACCGAGGTGAAGGATATGCTTAGCGATAGTGACACCACTAAAATGACCACCGCAAAAACCCTCGTGGACTTCCTTAATGGTGTATGGGATTTTAGCACTTTGGTAAGGCATCGTAGGAGGATACCATCAATGCCATGTTTGTAAAGAATACCCCCCATGCTAACATAGTGAGAGACACTTTTGAGTAAGGCTCGTTGTCCATTGTGAGTGAGTTCCGGAGGTAGAATTGAGAGGGAAAGGTAATCAGCAAAACTGCTTATACCAAATGTCACGTGGATCGGTTTCAATTCTTCCTACAAATTTAACATCTTGGAATAGATAAGATGGTGATTGCAACCTTTGTATTGTGACAAATATTTTTGAGTCGGAAGGAGTAGGTATTTGAGAAGCAAGGCAAGCCATGGTATCTGTAATTTTTTTAGTGGAGCACGGAGTGTTTTGAAGTTCATAATGATCAAAGGAATTCAAAAGTATATCGACATGATATTTATAATTTTGAAGTATCTCATTATGACACTGGTATAAACCATTGACTTGGCTCACAACTAGTTGAGATTCACCAAAGATATTAACATCTAAAGATATGGCGGTCGAGAAGACCTAACATGAGTGCTTTGTATTTGGAAATGTTATTAGTATAGTCAAAATCTAGTTTGAAAGATAAAGGCATAGGCTCACCATCAAGAGGAATAAGGATGACCCTTGTGCCATCCCGTGTTGACATTTAGATCCCTTAAAGGAAAATTTCATCGATAAATGGTGTCTTCAAAGGAGAGGGTAGAATGGATTCTTTAGGGAAATCGAAGTTAGAGGATTGATTTATGGAAAGAGGTATGTCTGCAATTTGGTCCGTGATGGTTTGTCCTTTAATAGAATTTTGATGGATGAATTCAAGATCTAGGTTTGCATGAAGTATGAGCCAACATGCATCACATAGGTGTTGGTAACGCTTATCATACATGTAATATAAGGGGTCATTATTGGTGACAATGAAGGTTTTGTGGTTGAGTAAGTAATGGGAATTTTTTTGGTGATGAAGACTAGGGATAAGCATAATTTTTCAACGTGATTATATCTAGTCTCATAATCTAAAAGCATACTGATTATGTAATAAATCACTTGCTCCATGTGTTTTTCGTCATAATGAGCGAGCATGGTACATAAGGAATGATCATGGAAGAAATGTAAATGTAAAATAATTGGTCATCCTTACGTGGAATGAGCATAGGTGGTTGGAGGAAGTATTTTTCAAGTCAATGAAGGCTTTGAAGCATTCATCATCCCATTTGAATGGGAGATCCTTTTAAGAAGATGATGAAATGGATGGCAGCGGTCAAAAAGATGAGAAATAAAGTGATGAATAGATTGCAACTTGCCTTGCAAACTATGAAGTTGACGAAGGTTAGTTGGTGGAGGCATCTCAATAATATCCTTGATTTTAGCAAGATCGACTTCAATGCCATGCAAAGAAATGATAAAACCAAGCCACCTTCCTAAGAAAATAGCGAAGACACACTTCTTAAGTTGAAGATGAACCCAGTATTTGATGAGACGATCAAAGCCAACCTTAAGGACTCCAAGGTGTTTAGCCTAATGTTTGGATTTGGCAAGAAGATCATTGACATAATCATCAATATGCTATGCATGATGTCATGAAAGTTATAATTCATAGCCCGTTGATATGTGGTAGTAGCATTTTGAAGACCAAAGGGCATGACATGATAGCAAAATTCCCCCCAAGGAATGATGAAGGTGATTTTGTGTTGATCTTCCAAAGACAAGTAATATTTGGTTATAACACGAGAAACTATCCATGAGTGATATCATCTCATGGCGGTAGTGAGATCAACTAGTTGGTCAATACTAGGTAGAGGAATGTCATCTTTGGGATAACCTAGGTTAATGTTGTAGAAATCCGTGCAAATGTAGAGTCCCCCATCACTTTTATAATAGGAGCGATGTTAGAGATCCATTGGGGATAATCAATGGGTAAAATAAAGGAAACATAAAGGAGGTGTTAGAGTTCTTCTTTAAAAAGAATAGCAATTCGAGGATGCATTTTTTGCAGCTTTTGTTTAATGGGTTTGGCATCAAGAATGGTTACGATATTGTGGACCATGATATTTGGGTCAATACCAGGTATATCAGCATAGGACCAAGCAAAATTGTTGCTATCATCCCAGAGGAAAGAAGTGAAATCTTCATGTTTAGCAACATCTAAATATTGGCCTATCTTTAGAATGTGTGGGTCATCCTGAGTGTGAATGTTGATTTCAATGGTCGATTCATTCAACATGGTTTGCATCTCAGAAGGTAACGGAAAGTGAATATAATAACCTTCCATGCCAAGGTAGGTGAGAATATACTCATCGTCCTAACATTAAACGATGTTAATAGAATGGGTGTCATCATCAATCATGTTAGGATACATGAAGGGAAGAGAAGAGGGAGCCTCATCATCACAATTATAGGTCAAAGGTCCCAAGGAAATGGTGTTTACGAAAAAAAAGTTAGGAGGATTGGATTCTTGATCCATAGACTCTGTAGGTGAAGGTGGTGAAGTAGGTGAATGGGATGGAGAAGTTTTATCGTCCTCATTGAGTTCGACTTCGGCCTTCTTGGAAGGTGGTTCAGCAAATCTGATACCACTACAACCTTTATGCTTATGGGTGGTGTAAGGAAGTGTTGTATGGAAACCTTGTTCATATAAGCCAAAGCCAAAGCCTTCTAAGTGCAACAAGGAAGGAAGGTGTGGGCGAAGCAATGGTTGGTGATAGATTGGAGATCAGATGAAAATGGTCAAGTTTGGGAAGGTGGCTCAGGCGAGTAGGTAGAAGTATCAAGTCCCCCATACGTTAGGTTGGTGTGAAGGTGGGGAGGACCATAAGAGAATACTTCACATACTCGGTGATTATAGTGTGGGTGTTGATGAATGTTACCATAATCTTATGGAGTAAGGAATGTGAAAATTTTATAAAGGCGGTACTCCCCTAGAGTGAGGCATAGAAAAATACCTTCTAAGGGATTGATGGTTGGTATGTGGGTAGCTGAAATAAGCGGATGACTAGACAGCTCAAAAGAAGAAGCATTGAATGCTTGAGAAGTAGATGGGTTGGTTGATGGGTCAGCTACACAAGTTACTGAAGTAGTGGGAATATATGAGTTGGTTATGGAAGATGTAGTGGAAGAAGTGGTGGATGAGGCAGTGGTGAAGAAGAAGTGGTAGTGGTGGTAGATGCCTTAACTAGTATAAGGACATCATTGGGTCGATACATCATGTTATAGGTCATTTGGAATGGTATAGTTGTGACCTTCATGTTCAAATTTTAAATGGTGGTGTAAGGTTGAAGGAACACAACCCATGGCGTGAATCCATGGTTTTCCAAGAAAAAAATTGTACAATAATTCCCCCTCTAAGACAAAATAATTTAGGAATGGCAAGGGGCCCATGTGAATGTGGAGAATGATGGTTCCAAGGGTGGAATTCATGGCATCGTTAAATGAATGCAACATAATTGGGTTATTATGCATGTAATTGGAAGGGATGCACATTTGGTTGTACACATGGGAGGAAATGATGTTAATACTAGCACCTCCATTGATCATAACGCGTCGAACACATATATTATCAACATAGATGGAAATGAATAAGGTGGGGTCAAGATCATCTGATTAGAGAGGGACAATCTCTTTGTTAGAGAAACTAAGAGCAGAGACTTGATGAATGGTAGTGGGAGTAGAAGATGGAGGAAAAGTGGTGAGAGCGGCCACATGATGAGGAGTGATAATGGTGGTGATAGGTGTGGGGTCATTAGGTAGAACCTCAATAGATTTCGGGACCGCGATGAGGGCACGATGATGAGACTTGTAGGTTTGTGCTTATCCCATTGTAGATCTCTTTCTTCTTTTAGTATTTCATTTCTTCTATTGCTCTTGTACCATTTTTCTCCCACCAACCCATTATCCAATCACCTCAAGAATTTTCACCCTTCTTAACCTCTTTTCTTAGTATTCATGAGTCTTATTAGCTATATTACGACCCAAACCACACTACCCTCGGTCTATGCAAGCACGAGAGAACCTAAAAACCCATTTTTAATATTTTACCACCTATTTCCCCTACTAATGTCGATTCCCTTACCATCATCGATTTCATCCCTATATCGGCATCGGTCACCCGACCGATACCGGTCTCTGTGTCATTTTATATTCTCATACCAAAAAGCTTCCCACTCACCCAAAACCAACCCATACCTTAACCAATCAGCCCCAGACCCTTACAGACCTCTAACAGACCTACGACCTGAACAAACCTTGGTTCTAATTAGATTTAGTGTTGCATTTTGATATTTAGCATTGAATCTAGTGTATTGTGTGTATGAGAAACCTAAATCATTACATTGCAATATGACCTATTTATTTCATTTTCTTATTCACATTAATTTTTGTTAAAAAGTGGATTGAAAGCCTCTCTAGGAAGCACCACACTTCCTAGATCTAGCATACACTAGGCAGTCCACTATCATATGCTATTTAATACTCTTTTTGTTCTTTCTTTGCATTTAAAAGTAGTCCTTCCCAGATAAAAAGGATTTCTCTATGATCAACTTAGACAACATCAATAACGCACACATTCTACCGTCTACATAATCACAGGTATTCCTCCTTAACCATTTACCTTCTATCTGTTTTTTCCTAGAAATCTTAAACTTATTGGTGAAACACCCACATTCACTAGGTTTCAAGATTCACCCAAATTGAAATCTACATAAAGAAGCTAGTACATTCCTACCAATCTTACACCTGATACACTTGAGAAGATAATTTCATATTGGAAAGCTTATTAAATTCAAATAATCTCCCCTTTTTACTTGGAAAAGAGTAGTAAGAGGAGAACTAAAATGACAATCAAACCATATTGGTGATATCTCTTCCTCTTCCTTAGAGAAATTCCTTGATCATGCACGGTTGTGTTTGGTTCACAAAATAAGTATCTACAATCTAAAATCATGTATCAAACAATCACGGGATAGGTTTACATTTCATGTTTGATTTAATGTTTTACACATAGTTATATAAACATTCCTTTATGATTTAGCATGATGGTTTTGTTTGATTAAACTAAGTTATAGATCTACTTGGTGTTAGGTTCATTTCATTAACTTAGATTAGTTTCACATGCATACAAGGGTACCCCACAAAACAAGGAAAGGAAAAACTAAATCAAATTTTCAACATGGTCACTAACAAAATTCCTAAGGTCTAGTTTCATGCCTAGGTGACCCATTTTGGTCGATGAGCCTTGTGTGAGTTGTCCTCCATTCAACCTTTTTCATTATGTTTTCATTTTTATTTTTTTAGAATCTTTCATACACTTTTACTTCATTTTTACATTTCAACAAATGCATCATACCCACTCAAAACGATATATAAAATTTAAGTATAATATCATAAGAACAAGCACTCATACACCCACACGCAACTCATATATACATTCCATGTTTTCAACTCAATAGTATAAATCTCAAAACACCTTGTCCTAGGAACATATCTCATTACTATCAAAACTTAACAAAAATCACGGTCAACAGTACATCACACTCACACATGAAATTTCACATATAATTATCCCATTATGTCATTATATTTAATTTTCATATTCATCTCTTTGTATATATAGTTTGAAAACCTTATTTAATCAAAATGAAATAACAACATTCATGCACATTTACAATCACCACAATAATATTTAAATGTGTAGACACTAAATCACACACTTTAGTTATATATCTAGTCCTCATCACATACTACTATTCATATGATTCCTAAGAGAGAAAAGTAATAATTTATCATTTTCTTTGGCCTCTTTGCTTACTTTATGTTTTCCTTTTAGGAATTACACTCATTTCCCATTTTGTATTTTGATACTTCAAAATTCCTCGACTCGGACGCGAGCGCCTGGGCTCCTTCATCCCCTCTGGGCACCCCCAACCTCTATGTATCTTATCCACATCTTTTGGCTCTTTTATATTTATTTGGTGATATGATTTCTCTCACTAGTCGGCCTTTTAGTGGTTAATTATGAAATTCAAACAAGGGAATCATATAAATACAAATCTATGTGATCATAATAAAGGACCAAACACTAATCATCTACTATCATCACCTAAGGCCATTACAAGAGCATCAAAGAATCCATATAACATCCATTCAAGGGAAAAGGGACTGCATTCTTCTACATACACTTCATAGGAGGGGAAGTTCATTTTTCCATGCACACATCTATCTACATTTTCTACATCTAGCTATTGCTTTCTATTAAGTGCAACTTGCATAAGAGCCACCTAGGACACAATTCTCCACACACACATGTAGAACTACATGAAATTTTAAATGTAGTGTAGCACTAGGATCGTAAGTTCACTCAGTCAAGTGACCATTGGGTTCATTCTGACTCCCCATTTGCATCTTTTTTATTTTCATTATTTGATGTGTTTTGGGATTTTACAAATGTTATTTCTTCTTGTAGGTTTCAGGGGATTAACAACGAACTACAGTGACATACAGGTGACTAAAGGTGACATCCAAAAAATGTATCATGACCCTAAGAAATAGAGCTTTGTAGATTTTGAGTAGTCACAGTCACCCAGAGAAGGTCTCTGGCACCCCAGGAACCCCTGACCCTACATAGGCACACTAGTCTTAACATTCCCAACAACTCTGGAATTTTTCTAGGTCTAAGTGCAATAGTTTACTTTTATGTTCCAATATTTTTCCATCTTGGAATAGCTCCATACTTAGTGCAAATCAACTAAGTATCTTACCCTCTCCCTTGCATCTAGGGTTTCATATTTTCTAGCTTACTTGCTTGTGTCAAATATGTACTTTATTGTATACATATATTAGTGTTGTAACTTAATTAGAATTTAACATGTATATTTCAATATTTGTTAAATCATTTGGTGAGCCCCATGCTCAATCCTGCCTTTCCTTAGGAGTCTTGTTTTATTTTCATCATGGTTGTACCCTTCACCGATGATGATCTTCGTGACCTCAATGCTCATCTTGTTGAGCATCCTCAGGATCTAGACCTTATTTTATTCACTTTTTGTGAGGAGGCCACCAATCTTGTGAAGCTTAATGTGCCTTCATCCATCCCTACTTCCATGACTATCACTACTCAACCGCCTGCTTCCACTCTTCCACCTACTTTTATTGTTCTTGTTTTTGTTCCTACTCCCACCAACCATTTCACTCCACCTCTTATTTCTCACATGTGACAAGTATCTTCTATTGGAACTCAAGACTTAGCCTCTCTTTATCAATATCTTCAAGTTCAAATATGTCAATTGCAATAGGCTACTTCTCATGCATCTCCATCTCTAGATTCCACTTTGTTACTTCATACTCCTTTCACCCTTGCCATTTTTTCTTATGCACTTCCTCTTAATTTTGTCACTCCTAAGCTCCCCATTTTCAATGGTCATGGTGACCCCCAAGAGCATCTCTAAGAATTTCATGTGGCATGTCTATATTTTGTGGATGATCATATTTTGTTAGCTAAGCTCTTTCCTAGAAGTCTTCACGATTATGCAATGTGTTGGTTCTATGATCTACTTTTCCACTCAATAACATCTTTTACACATTTATCGATGCTTTTATTTCTCATTTCTCTATTAATATCAGCTCTAAGATATCCTATGCTCAACTCGTGTAACTTAAATAAGGATCTAACAAACATCTAGCGGATTATGTCTTGCGATATAAGAACAACTTAGCTAAGATGTCTAATGTTCTTGCAAAATTTGAAATTCAAGATTTATTTGTCCAAATTCTATTACCACCTCTCTAGGAGAGTGTTATCTTTGAGACATCTCCATCATTCGATCATTTGTGTCATACTCTTAAGTTATATGAAACTAAACTCTTATCTATAGGAAAGCTTAAGTATCATGAGAAAACTTCATCTTCGGCGTGATTTCAAATTAAATCAAATTTTAAGCCATCTACAAAACCTACTGAAGCTAAAGCTATTGTCAACATTGTATCTAATCCTGAAAATCTTCAATGGCAATTGCCTAAGTGTACATTTACTAAATTTCCTTTTGCTCCACATATTCTATTGCCACAACTCGTTGAGAGCAATCTTATTACGCTTCCTCCTCTGCTCAATCTGGACCCATCTCATCCTAAAGGTCGCAATTACAATAAAAGTTCTAGATTCAATTGTCATCAATGCATTGGAAATTCTACATATCGATGTTTTAAACTTCAAAATCTTATTCAAGATCTTATCGATAATAATGCAATTGAGATTCCTAAGCCTATGACTTCTGTGCCGGTCAATGAAAATCACAATCTCAATATCTTCAAAAATCCTCTTCCTAAACATGACAAGCAAGCAGCTGACTCTTCATCCAATCATACATATCACGCATTGCCTCCTCATGCATCAGAGGATCTTGATTTTCTAGTCACTCACATTGAAGCATCTCCATAGATCATTGCTTTCTTTGATCATGACTACCATGCTACATTCTATTCTAATTGTTTTCACATCAGTGCTTCTATTGGATCTATTTCTATTAATATCAATATGGTTTATTTATCATTTCATGTAAGCACATGTTCTATTTCACTTCTTCTTGCTATTGGTGATCCACTCTCACAAATTTCATAGCTAGTTATTAAATCATATGGTTATGTCGATCTTCCGATTCACCGTCAGTCCTCTTACTATGCATGTTACTTTTCTTGTTACACATTCAATCAAATGGTCTAACATGCTCTTAGATCTTCCCGGCTTCATGCAGCTCGGGATATTATCTCCATGAATCACCTATGTCTAAATTTCATTCACAACAGGAAATTCATTACTATCAATGGTGTTATGCAATCTACTCCATGGCTGCAACCTCCTATTAAGGTTTTCGTTACACTCGCTAGAGCATCTAGGTCTCCACAACCTCTAAAATCAAAAGCACAATATGCTCCTAGATCACCTATTTGCACATGGCCTACGTAGTCTCACATGTCTACTAGTCCATCTCATCAGTCTAGGTCCATCACTCAGATGAGCTCCTTCACATAGGTATACATCACCACCTCATTTTACTTCACATAGGTGTTCATCACCTCTGCATTCTACTTCACATAAATTTTTTCACCTTCACGCCCTACTTCATATAGGTGTTTACCACCTCCGCACTTTACCTCACATAGGTGTTTATCACCTTTGCACTCTCCTTCACATAGGTGTCCATCACCTCATAGGTCTCACACACATAGGTATCATACACCAATTATCTTAGAGCATGGTCACACACCTTTATCTCCGCAAGCATCAGGTGGAGGACCCTCATCTTTCACTTTTATCAGATAGCATAATCATCACTACACACATGGGGGCATCATATTTATTCTCCCCCTCTAGCATCATCAGGTGTCTTGCATTTCTACTTCTTCAGTCTACACCTCTCATACGTGTTTTGCACATCTTGATACATTTGTATCATCATTTCTGATGACACACTCATGTGCTATAGTTTGCACTTGATGTTGAGGGTTGTAGACACAAAATCAAGAACTTTAGAAATTATATAGTCTCGATCTCATACTACTATTTAGAGGGTTTTTAGTGAAGAAATTACTAATTAACCCTCATCTCTTGGCCATTTTTATTTAATTTCTATCGTCATTCCTGACCTCCCCACACACATACCCAGTCATTTTTTATCATCTTCTATCATTTTATCCCTAATTGGGGTTGCTCGAGCTAGTACTAGGCCACCCATGGGTTCCCTGATCTCACTAGGGGTGCCCCGATCCTTTTCACTTTCCCACCACTTTTTGGGCTCTTTCTATTTGTTTTAGATCCTTATCTTTTTGGTGGTCAGCCATTTCGGGGTTAATTATGAAATTAGATCAAGAGAACCCTATAAATATAAAGTTATGAGACCATAATGAGGGACCAAGCACTATTCACTACTATCATCCATCTAGAGTTGCATCCATCTATTACATTGGAGATCACTTGCATCCACATAGCTCCATCACAAGGCACAAGGATAGGTCATTTGCATCACACACAACATAGGGGAGGATTCTATTCTATTCCATGCACACATTATATTACATTTTCTACATCTAGTTATTGCTCGCTACTTCACAAAGTGTGGACTGCACAAGAGCACCTAGGGAATATTATGCACACACTCACTAGAACTACATTTGGGTCTGAAATGTAGTGCAATGCTTAAGTAGTAAGCTCATTTTATGCGTAGCTGAGGTCAGTCCAACCCATTCATATGCATTCTTTTTTTTAGGGTTTTGATAATCTTTCTTGGTCTTTTATAGGTATTTTCATCATCTTGTAATGTCAACAACATACGAATTAGTGCGGTGAAGTTAATGTGATAGACAACGAGGGTTTTAGACCATCTTCCAAACCTATGAAGATCAGTTTCAGAGCTTTTACACAAACCAAGGTGCCTATTTTATAGACCGAGCACCCGTAAGCACTCCGATCCCTCTCCAGTGTACTTCAGTCCAACCAGATACTCCATATCCATCCTTTTTGGGCTTCGCATGTTTGTTCCTAATTTTAATTTCTCTATTCACCTCTACAACATCATCTAGTGAGCTCCTCTAATCAGTTGAGTTCTTTCTTCTCTGCATATTAGAGTTAGAATTTTATTTTTCATAGTTGTTTAGGTCATCTTTAGACTTATTTCGACACATCTGTTTACCTTATTTATATTTTTCATAGCTTAGATTAACTATAGACATTTATTTACATTTTTAGTTAATCATTTTGGTGAACTTGATCTGCTTTCATGCTTAGGATCCTTATTTTTTCATCTATCATGGCTCCCATAGTTGCTCAAGTTTCTTTATATGATTTACTTAAGAGATATCCCCATTTCAGGATGCTTTGCAAAAATCCCTAGACACCTTGTATCTTGAGGACAATACGTTGCCACACAAAATAAGTACTCTATTCGATCATTTATCTAATGACCCTAGTCCTAGTGTTCCTCAATCTAATCAACCCCTATTGGACTCAATTCAAGCTCTACATGATTTATTTCAAGACAAATTTTAGGCTATGGAATCAACTATTACATCCCTCAAATATGAAATTCAACAGCTTAAGGATGCTTCTCAATCACATGTTTGTGCTCATTCTACATCTTATATGCAATCTATGTCCACTACATGTCATCTAGTTGAACCTCAAGACATGCCATTTCCTGAGCCTCTTATGTTTGAGCATAATACTATGCCACATGACATTCTTACTCAGCTCCTTAGTCATCAGTTGATCACTTTGCCACCTACTCATTGCTATCCTCCTTATCGGCTTACAAAATATCAAGGTCATCCATATTACAACTATCATAGAATTAATGGACATAATGACAATGATTATTATGTTATACAACATAGGATCAAACATCTTGAGTGTCAGGTTTTATCTCATTCAATGCATGCCCATCTACAACTGCTACACCATGTTATATGGCTACTAGTGTGCCTCCTAATATTTCTAAGAAATTTCTAGATGATCCTCTTATTGATTACATGTTTGTTATTGATAATCACTCACATGTGCATACTGATTCTTCTCCTAGTCAGACAACTACTATAGTTCCATCACATGATTCTCCTATTTTTGATATTGCTTCTCCTCCACTTAATGAGCATCACACCACCATTTCTCATGCGCCTTCTTCAAAAATACAAGCACCGCCTAAGAAACCACCTATCAAAACCAATATAACACCTCTTCCTCCCAACATATCTACAACATTACCACGTCAAAACACACAACCGCCTCTCAAAATCGATCAACCTTCTCCTTTGGTAGTGTCATCAATACCGCCAAAGATTCCACCATTCAAGCTTTCTAGCCATCCTCCTCCACTTCCGTTTCAACTTGTTTTGTCAAAGAAACCACTCCTATTACTAGTCAGGACACAATTCAAACTCCACCTCCATTATGTAAGGCTCCTTCACCATCACCATTTCAGCGTCCAATCACTTTTGTTAAGGAAATACTCCTTACATTGATCCACTTAATATATTTTGACTAGACCTTCATCGCTTACACACTTAGGGGGCATGACATCACGTGACATCTTACTCTTCTTCCACATACTCACGCATACATCATCTTAGCAACATCTCATCTTGCATATTCATTCATGCTTTAGCAATGTCATTACTCGATGATACACTCTTGTGTTTCGATTCACACTTGACTGTTGAGGGATTACTACATATGAACCCCACACACTGCACTATAGGACTTACACACCGTATATATTCACATATCATATGTCATACATCATACCAATTTTCATTATGCATATATCATACTATGCGTCCAACATCATACACTTCTCATCCTACATACTACATTACTAGTCTATCTACATACATTACATGTCACTTTGTTACACTTTACATATTCTACACATCTTGCATTGCATTCTACACATCGCATATTTACATATTCTACTCATCACATGGTCGTCTTTCATCATTACATATACTACATTTTATTCTATGTGTTGCACTCACCACCCTATGATACACTTTAGTTCCTTGGTCCATACTCGATTGTCGAGGGTTTATAAATCAAATGGACCTTATACTCATCACACGTTTATTATTTGACCTTTCATCACACGACATTCCTAGGCTAGTAACATATGTTTTAGGATAAATCGTCACTTGATTCTATCATTTTGTAGTGGTATACAACTTAGGTTACATAACCTCTCTCTCTCTCTCTCTTTTCATCTCATAGTGATATATGCTTAGGGATAAATCATCACTCATCCATTCATCTTATAGTGATATATGCTTAGGCTAAATCATCACTTATACATTCATCTAGTCATGATATATGCTTCGGATATAGGGTTCACACACACATCATCGCTAGGTCGCATCTCATCACTACAGGCACACTCACCACAACACGTTAGACACACAAAACACTTCGACCATTTCTGATGACACACTCTCGTTTATAGTTCATTCTTAATTGTTGAGGGGGAAAACAAATGAACCTCATTTCATACATTTCCATTCACTCAGGGAGGCACATGGCTCCAATCACTCCATTTTGCATTTCATTCCATCCATCCACAACATACTACATATTGTGGTTGCTCTTACTTTTTTTTTTTTCTTGTTCATGGTCACTTTATTACACATGTTAGTTATCTTATTTGTATGCCATTTATATATATCATCCACACATGCACGTTCACACCTATTTATAGTTGTGATCACAGATATAGGTCTCTTGCATGCAGCATAGATGCTCACCTTCTACCCTTCTTAAACTGGTCGTTGGGGACATCCACATTCGTCTCTTACAGATGTTATTGTTTCATTTTTACTTATCACTTTACATTACTTACTTCTACATGCTAATGGGTGCTTCATGTGTAACATTTTTATGCAAGAATATTTTCTTCCATACTTGTTTGTTAGCGGGCCTTGCCCTATGTTTGGTGTGCACAATTGTTTGTTGTTTGTAGCCATTTTGGCATTGCATGTCTTGCGAGATCATGAGTGATGTCATGTGTTTGTGACCTATTTTGTGTGGTTTCCTTTTCTTCTTGCATGTTTACACTACTTTGTTTGATCACTTTTACATTGTTTGCATATCTTACACATTGTCTTTTACATGTATGATTTTTCATACTAACACTTGTTTTTGGCTATCCATCTTTGTTTGTGTGTGCCTTGGTTTCTACCAAGCGCATTCCCTTCCCCTTGCAGGGAAAATTTTTAGAGTACATGTGGTTGGTCCTCTTTTGGGGCCACATTCTCCTATTAGCGATGTCACATGCACCCCCAAAGAGGGGGAATCATTTGGGGTTTTACATCTACACTGCATGTTTACACAAGTTCAATTTAGTGCACTTTATTCCCTTGGAATTTTGTGTTTACATATAGTGAGTGAGTTCATACTAGTATACGAACTCCATACACAATGGCTTTTATAGGACATGGTGTCCTTAGTATTCGAAGTAGTTACAGGCTTGGAGGTTACAGTGGGTGTACCTCCCTACACTACTTCGGCCAGTGGCATCAGATTGCCCAAAAACAAGGACAATATAGAGATCTCTTCACACACAGTTTAGAGAAGTAGTTAAAGGTTAGAGGACACAGAGTATTTTCTCCCTATACTTCTTCTTCCTATGGCATTGAATCACCCAAAAAACCAAGATACAGGATATCCTTCTACACTCTTTCTCTCGACATGGATTAGGTGCACATGTTCCATTTACACTTTTCATTTTGTGTACTTTACTTTTACATTGCATTTTTACACACATATACATACATATTTGACTACTTGATCATTTTCTCCTTGTAGGTCCGGTTGTATGAGAAACAAGTAGTCAAATGGGGGCAATAATAACAACAACAAGCAACACTTCACAAACATCATACTTCACATACTAACCATGCAGGTACACTACACACATCAGCATCAGCACACGCGTTCCACCCTAGGTTCACTCTCATCATCACTTTTTTGTGCATTTTCATCTTTAGTTTCCACGCTCCATCATATTTTTTCATTCCACGCTTTTTCTAGTCCTTTGGCATGCCTTATTTGTCACTCTACATCAGCATTAGGTATGCATCTCTATCTACTTTATGTTACCAAGCTTTCCGCTCACCAACATAAAGTGGGGGAAAATGTAGACAAAATCATGCACTTTAGACATTATTTAGTCTTGATCTCATACTACTATTTAGAGAATTTTTGAATGAACAAATTACTAATTAACCCCCATCTCTTGGCCATTTTTATTTGATTTTTATCGTCATTCCTGACCTCCACCACACACATGCCTAGTCAGTTTTCATCATCTTCCATCATTTTAGCTCGATCGGGGTGTCGAGGCTTGTACTTATGATGCCCATGGGCACCCTGGTCCCATTAGGGGTGCCTCAATCATTTTCACACTTTCCTACCACTTTTTGGTCTCTTTTTAGTCATTTTAGATCCTTATATTTTTGGTGTTTGGCCATTTTGGGGTTAATTACAAAATTAGATCAAGAGAACCCTATAAATATAAAGTTATGAGACCATAATGAGGGACCAAGCACTAGTCATTACTATCATCCATCTAGATTTGCATCCATCTATTGCATTGTAGATCACTTGCATCCACATAGCTCCATCACAAGGCATAAGGCTAGGTCATTTACATCACACACAACATAGAGGAGGATTCTATTCTATTTCATGCACACATTCTATTACATTTTCTATATCTAGTTATTGCTCGCTACTTCACAAAGTGTGAATGACACAAGAGCACCTAGGGCACGTTATGCACACACTCACCATAGCTACATTTTGGTTTAAAATTTAGTGCAACTCTTAGTTAGTAAGCCCACTATTGTGGCAGCTGAGGTCAATCTGACCCATTCATTTGCATTCCTGTTTTTTAGGGTTTTTATACTATTTCTTGATCTCTTGTAGGTCTTTTCATCATCTTTGAATATCAGTGACATCCAGAGCATTGCAGTAAAGTTAATGTGACAAAAAATGAGGGTTTCAAACCATCTGTTAAACTGTGAAGATCAGTTTTAGAGCTTTTACACGAGACGGGGCACCTCTTTTGTAGACCAGAGCACTCATAGGTGCCCCAATCCCTCTCCAGGTGCTCCTGTCCAGCTAGATGCTCCATATCCATCCTTTTTGGGGCTTCTGCATGCTCGTTCTAGCTTTCAGTTTCTCCAGTCACCTCTTTGACATGATCTAGCGAGCTCCTTTGATTAGCTAAGTTTTATCCTCTTCTCTCTTGCATATTAGGGTTAGCATTTTCTTTTTTATAGTTGCTTGGGTCATCTTTACACTTATTACAGCATCCATTTACCTTATTTACAGTTGTTCACATCTTAGATTAAATATAGTACATTTATTTACATTTTTAGTTAATCAATGGCTCACTACATTCATAAACCTCACATCATACAAACAACACTTTTCACACTAAACACATTCACGACACATCTTTCTAGCACACTTTCATCACAACACACTTCCCTATGATGCACTCTAGTTCCACGATTCATACCTAACTATTGAGGGTCTAAATCTAAAATGAACCTCACCATACTCATGCACTTTTTACACTCTACGATTTATCGATCACATCTTTCTAACACACATTTCAAACAATTTCCAGATGATGCACTCTGGTTCTATGGTTCATTCTTGGCTACTATTGGGAATTTATAAATGAACCTCACTACATGCATACTCATCCACATCCACTCTGGGGGGCACGCTACTACTATCACACTCACATTACATTCCATTCCATTTCACACTCATAGCATATTGCATATCTTGGTTGCACATTTTTCTTGCTTACTTATACTTGCATGATACACTTTACTTACTATGTTAGTTGGATACATTGTATGCCATTATCTTTTCCATAAACACATACGTGTTCACTTCTCTTCTAGTTGTGATTGCATACTTTACATAGATCATTACACCCAACATGGATGTTTGGCATTGTACCTCTTATATCTCCTATAACATACTCCCGAGGGCATCAACTTTCGTACAAACTTCAGTTTGTTGTTGTTTCAATTTATATTACTTCCTATTTTCACTATCACACTACTATATCATATTATACATGTTTTGACATACATGTTTATCTTTCTAACATGCTAATGACTGCTTCATGTGTAAATTTTTTCTTGTAGGAACTCTTTGTTACCATGGTTGTCTGTTACTTTGTTTGCTATTGTCTAACATTGCTTTCTATTGTTTGCAAGATTTACCCTTTGTCTTATGTGCACATTGTATGTTTTTGGCCTCTTGACCTTAATTGTATCGTGATATCTACGAGTGATTTCCCATGTTTGCAACCCACTTTTCATGGTCTACATTGTCTCCTTGCATGTTAGATTACACATTGTCTTCTTGCTTACTAGCTTACTTGATTAAGAAAATAAAGTATTTATAGATGTTTAAATCTAATTGCAATGTAGTAGTAAATGAAGGAACAATCAAGTAAAAAATATACCCAAGTAAATAAACAATTAATAATAAAAACCCCAAGTGCAAATGAAAATATGAAATGAATTAGCTGATTTTTGCAGAGATCTCGAAGGTCAGCAGAGCCGAGAACTTGAAAATTTGAAGTGCTTGATTGTCACAAAGAAACCCGGATAAATTATGGAAGTGTTGTAATATGTTAGATTGGGGCACTGGGGCATTATATACCTCCTCGGGTGCCGATGACTACTCGGATAATGAAAAGCCTTATTTCATAGGGTCGCAAGATGTTTGTTGTCCTTTGCTTCTTGTCACTAGTATGTTGCACCAAGCCTACAAATGTTTCTGTAACTTTGCAATGAATAAATGACCTAAAAACCCTCAAGGACGCATTAAATCCTAAAAATAAAATAATGCAAATGAGGGGTCAGATTGTCCTCATTTTTCAAATGAGTGATCTTATGATTGAGCGTTACACTACATTTCATACCTAATGTAGTTCTATGTGTGTGTGTGTGTGGATTTTTCCCTAGGTGGCTCTTGTGTATGTCGCACTTGATAGCAAGCAAGTAGCTAGATGTAAGAAATGTAAATAGATGTGTGCATGAAAGAATGAACTTCCCCTCCTATGTGTGTATGCAAAAGTATCAGTCCCTTTCCCTTGTGTGTGGATGCTAGATGGATTCTTGAATTCTCTTGTAATGGCCTTTGAGATGCAACCTTAGGTGGTGATAGCTAATGCTTAGTGCTTGGTCCTTTATTATGATCACATAAATTTATATTTATATGATTCCCTTGCTTGAATTTCATAATCAACCCCAAAAATGTTGACCACCAAAATACATAAGATGCCCAAATGGTTAGAAAGGACCTAATATATGTGAGTAAAGTATAAAGAGATCAAGGGTACGGCACTAGCGTCTTGGTTGGGTGCTAGTGTCTAGGATGAAAAATGCTGAAGTATGAAAAATAGACCTAGAAAGAAAGAGTGTAATACTAAAAGTGGCAACAGAAACCAAAGAAATATTGCTAAAGACATGGGTTGATTAGGACTTTTCTTACTTAGGAATCATATGAATAGTAGTATGCGATCAAGACTAGATAGATACCCAAAGTGTGTGATTTAGTGTTTACACTTACATATTGTCTTCTATATGTGTATTTGTCTTGTTTGTTCTAACACTTGTTTCCATCCACTTTCTTTGCATGTGCCTTGGTTTCTACCAAGCACATTACCTCCCCTATAGGGCATCAGTTTCGATTTAGTTTCTGGTTCTCCTTTGGCTACATCCTCCTTGTGACGTCACATGCACGCCAAATGAGGAAGGCATCATCGGGTGAATCGGTCACCCCATACAATATTTTACAGTCATAGTTAAACATAGAGTAGTATTGGTACAACACATCATTCAACCTTAGCAATGGCCCAGAATCTGACTTGGGTCCTCAAGACAACACAGACACTAGCGCCCAACACTAGACAGTAGAACTTGGGTGCCCCTAATCCTTCCCGGGATCCTATGACCAAGGGTAAATTACACTATTTTTCTCAATTTGGCACATTTTACAAAGTGGTTTACACAATGGCTTTTACAAGATAGGCATAGTCCTTGATTACTTGCATGCATGCATTACATTTTCTCCTCTATTTTCGTATTGGATTGGACTAGATCGAAATGGATCACATTTTCACACACCATCTGTAGTGGTTCTTATACTTCAAGAAATGGTCAAAGGTTGGAGAATAACACTAGACTTTTATCCCTACACTTCTTCCATACTTTGCACCATTGGTGTGATATCTGTTATTACTGAGACTCACAAAGCACCCACGGATGCAAATCGGGCTTCTAGGTTGATGTTCGGGCATCCGGTGTGATTGCACAACATGGAATCCTTTCTCCAAGTGTGGGACTTATAAAGATGAGAAAAGATTGTCCAGAGAAGGTGGTGGTTCTATTCCTCTGTTGGATGTACACAAAAATGTAGAGGGTTTGCTAAAACCTAATCTAACTTCCAAGGAGACAGGGTAAGAAAATGCATAGAATAAAACGTAAACTACAAAGGTGATGCACCGAGGAATGTTAGACATTCATTTTGCAAATTTAACACGGACCACATAGATGCAATACAAATACCATGCACGGAGTAACCAAGCTGCATGATAAGAGATCAAAATGACAACAATGAATACATGAGAGGGTTAAGAGTCAATCACAACACATATATTATTGCTCAAGAGTCGATACAAGATACATTGCAAAGTGGCCAAGAGGAAAAAAAGACTCGGCATTACAACCCATATGGGAGGTTTGAAAGCTCCACAAATTCTCTGGCAAGTGAGGGAATAAGGGAGGATGTAAAACAAAAATGTCCGACTGTTAAAGGAGCTCTTCTTTACAATATATATCAAGAAATGAGAGAGGGAAGAGAGAGGAAATCCAGAATCTGCCCCAACCACTTCTTGGTAGCATTTAAAATCATCTCATTATGACAGAAGCGGCGGATCTAGCAAACGGCGGGCTACATCTAACAGAGCGGCGAGCTGTCTGCTGCATTAAAGTTGGTTGTTGAAGCATTACTTCTGTCTATCACCACGCATCAGAGACGTTTTCTTAATTTTCTCCCTCCAAACTACACCAAAATGTGAGATTGATCCCAAAATCATGTAGATAATTTCAACAGCTTTCCGTTGATATAAAGAACGTGCAAATCCGAGCTCTGGATTGAAAGATACGAAGGTCTGAAGATTTAGGGCATAAAACAGGCAAAAACGGATTTTTAAATTTCTTTTCCTGCGCTCTGCCATCTAGATGACACGTGGTAGGCTTTGGTTCATTTGAGCAATTTTCTCTCTCCAAATTTTCACGGGCTTTTCTTATGGGCCCCTTAAACTTGGACATGTGCAACTATTTCATTGGTTGAGATCGTCTGCTCGAAAACTCGCCCCTTTGACCTTTTGGACCTTTTTCCTTGGCGACACGTGTCATGCTGTGATTTGTCCACGGGCCTGCCGGATTTTCACGTCCACCGCGTCCTTTTATCCTTGATGTCCCAGTGCTTCGTGGGACAGAATCCTCCGATCCACGAAATGGGCTTCCTCGTCCCTTTTTTGCCGGTGACACGTGTCGTGATCTGATTGGCTTTCGGCTCCTTCGGTAATCCGCGTCCCGCGCGCCCCTTTGTCCCACTTGTCCTTGTGCTGAAGTTTCCTATTTCGGCCGATCCGGCTGGTTCACGTCCTTCACATCCATTTTTCCCAAATTTCCCAGTGCTATCTGGGACAAATTCTTCCGGTTCACCCGATTCAGCCGGTTCGCGTCCTTTGCGTCCATTTGTCCCAATTGCTCCCGGTAAAGGACTTGGACAAATTTTCTTTCTTTCAGCTGATTCGGGCATTTCATGTCCATTTGTCCCAGATGTCCCTTTTCTCTATTTGGGCCGCTTGGAGGCTTTTCGACCGATCCGCACCTTAGTGTATAATTGTTCCAACTGTCCCAAATGTGACCTTGAAAGCAGGACTTAGCCAATTTTACGATTTTCCCCTGAATCAATCTACTTGCTTGGAACTAAAAACTCTGATGCATGTTATCAAATTAACTCTGGGGGGTGAAATTTGGATAATAATTTGGTGACTTTTCGGGGTCACCTGCCTGCTAGGTAGAAGATCAGTGGCCTTTAGCGATCCATTGGGCATGGAGTCATAAGAAATAACCTGAAATGAGCCTGATGCTGCAACTCCCTCTACGAGAGCACGCTGAACTGTAAAAAACTCAATCTAGGAGTGACAAAACCTGTGCCAAAGCACTTAGGGAAACTGAAACCTAACTACAACAAGACAATGTGCATATGCACTTAGAGGAATTGAAATCTAGGCTAATATTTACAAGGGTGAACCTTTTATTTTCAGTAGCAATGTTTGAGATAGATTCCATTTATTGGAATCTGCAGTTCTTCACCATCCAATGAGGCCAATTGGAAAGCATTGCTACTCTTGCACTTCATGACCATGTATGGGCCACTCCAAATGGCATCAAATTTTGAATGCCTTCCTGGTTTTGCCCTGTCCACATCCCATTTCAACACTAGATCTCCAACTTGAAAAGATCTATCTTTGGCCTTCCTATCAAAGGTCTTCTTGATCAAAGCTTGATCCTTTTCCATTGCTTGGGATGCCTGATTTCTGATCTCCTGTAGCTCCATCAACTCTGCATACCTCACCTCCATGGGCTCAAATTCAAGTAACTCCAGCTGCTTCATGAGTTCCAATGTTGGCAACTCAAGTGACATGGGCAAGATTGCCTCTCTTCCATAGACAAGCCTGAATGGAGAGTTACCTATGGATCTTTTGGGAGTGATCCTATCAGCCCATAAGGCTGATTTCAGCTTGGTATGCCAAGACCTCTGATTCTCATCAAGATTTCTCCTAATGATCCTCAACAAGTTCTTGTTTGTAGACTCGGCCTGGCCATTACCCTGAGGGTAATAGTTCGATGAAGTGCTTAGGTAAATACCATTCTTGATGCCCACTCAGTTACTTTAGATCCAATGAATGCCAATGCATTATCAGAGATTATTGTAGCAGGTACACCAAATCTGGTTGTTATTCCCTCATAAAAGTCTAAGATGCTAGACTCATTTGCCTCTTTGAGTGCTCACACGCTTGTCCATTTGGTGAAGTAGTCTGTGGCTGTCAAAATCCATTTATGCCCTTGGCTTGAATTGGGATTAATGACTCCAATGAAGTCCAAACCCCATTGCATGAATGGCTGGTCAACTGAGATTGGATGCAATGGAAGGGCAGCAAACTTCTCTTTTCCTGTGAAGAATGCACAATTCTTACACCTCTTGATCCATGCGTAGCAATCGCTGAAGATTTTAGGCCAATAATAACCAGCCTTCATAATTTTTAGAGCTGTCACTCTTGGCGCAAAATGGCCACCAGCTGGTCCACCATGAAACTCTTCCAATACCCTTTGAATCTGACCTGTGCTAATGCATCTCAGCAGCACTCCATTTACATCTTTCTTGAACAAAACTCCATCAACAATGGCATACGGGACAGCCTGTAATCTGAAGTGTCTCCTTTGGGTCTTGTTCATCTCTGGGGGGCACTGGCCTGTACCTAGGAAGTGCATAATACCTTGGGTCCAGCAAGGAATGGGGGAAGCATTGTCTTCTTCATGATTGCCGCTTGGCTCATGGCTGTCCTGGACTGTCAAAACAGCCTCTTCTTCGTTGCATACTTCCTTTTGCTTCCCTAAAACCAGCTGCTCACACAGTCCTTTCCCTCTTACCAGCTTGGTGATCTTGATCTCAATGTCATACTCCATGACATGGGTGATCCAACCTGCCCTTTTCTCATTCAAATCCTTGTTGAGGAGGAAGTCCTTAACTCCAGCATGTGAGACCAGCAACTGGACCTTGTTGTTTGAGACTAAATGCTTGAATTTCTTCAAGCTTCTGATTACTGCAAGTACATGCTTTTCAATAAAAGAGTACCTCACCTCGCAGTCATCTAGGCTCTGGCTAAAAAAGGCAATCGGTTGCTCATCATTATCTTTGTTATTCGCTGTACGGAATGGCGAAATAGTGTCATCACCTCCAAATGCATAGAGGATGAAATCCTTGGAGAAGTCTGGGTTGATGAGAGTTGGTGCTTGAGAGATAGCTTCTTTGATTGCTTCAAAACTCTCCTTGCCTTCTGTTGTCCACTTAAAATCCATGCTCTTCTTTAACATTTTGGTGATGGGCTTGACAAGGGCTGCAAAATCTGGGATAAACCTGCGGAAAAAATTGATCCTTCCCAAGAAACTTTGAAGAGCCTTCTTGTGACTTGGCAATGGCAGTGCTCTTATGGCTTGACCTCTCTGGATCAATTGCCAGTCCCTCTTTCGAGACAACATGGCCAAGGAGCTTTCCTTCATGTGCAAGAAAGATGCACTTCTTGGGGTTCAAAGATACTCGAACTTTCTACACCTCTGAAACACTTGCCTGAGGTGAAAGAGATGGTCTGCTGCATTTTTGGAGAATACAGTGATGTCATCAAGGTATATCAGCACTATCTTGTTGATCAAGCCTTTGAATGCCATGTCCATTGCCCTTTGAAAGGTAGCACCAGCGTTGGACAGCCCAAATGGCATCTTCTTGTAAGCATATGTGCCCCATTTAGTTGTGAAGGCTGTCTTGAATTGGTCTTCTTCTTTCACCATCACCTGATTATACCCTGAGTAGCCATCTAGGAGAGAGAATCTCTCTGAACCGGATACTACCTGCAATATTTGTTCCATTGAAGGAAGTGGGTAATGATCTTTGAGAGATGCTCTATTGAGGTCTCGGAAGTCCACACACAACCTGATTTCTCCGCTTTTCTTCCTGACTGGAACCAAGTTAGCAACCCAGCTTGAGTGCTTGATCGGGAATATAATGCTTGCCTCTATTAGCTTATTTAGCTCTTTCTTCATTAGAGGCTCAATGTGAGGGTTAACAGGGGCTCTCTTCGCTCGATGGGCTTAGCATCTAGATCCAATTCTATGGTATGTTGTGCCAAATTCAGATTGAATCCTCTCAAGTCTTCATAGCTCCAAGCGAAGACATCCGGAAATTCTTGACAAAGTCAGTATGAAATCTGATTTCTCCGCTTTCAAAGTGGCCACTTTACAAATTTGAAGTGTTTTGCCTTCCCCAATCGGAATTGGCTCGAATCTTCCCTCTTGACCGTATGTTAGCCTTTTCTTACGGAACTGGTCGTTAGGGTTGAAGATAGACTCAATGTTACTAAACCCTTGGGAAGCTTGTTTGTCTGCAGCTGCACTACTTGATCCCCATAGTCTGCTGCGCTAGTCATCACGATTCTAGTGAGAATTCAGCTTCTTCTTGTAAAAAATTGATGATCTGTTGATCGTTTTCAAACACCTGCCAGCTGGTGTTATTATCTGGAACTGTTGGCCTCACAATCACATGGATATGTGGCTATGTTTTTTCCCTTTTGATGTTGTCAACCACATCAAATGTTGCTCCAACTCTGCTGTGAGCCTATCCGCGGCTTCATTTTTCTTCCTGGGTATGGACACAATGTTGAAAGCTTCAAAATCCTCAATGAGGTCCCATACCCTATTCTTGTAGCTCCTCAGCAAGTCGTTCTTCGTAGCATGTTGTCCTCTAACTTGGTTGACGATTAGCTTGCTATCCCCGAACACCTGCAAGTTATTTATCCCTTTTTTCCTAGCCCAATGAAGTCCATGAATCAAGGCCTCATATTCAGCTGTGTTGTTTGAACAAGAAAACTGGAAACGAAAAAGTTGAATAATATTTGATGCCTTGAGGTGAAACAAGCATGGCTCCACCTCCTGCACCTTGCCTACTCCTTGATCCGTCAAAAAATAGCTGCCATACCTCATTGTCATCATTATGGCTTGGCTTGGTGATGCTAGGAACAGGTTGATTTTCTTCGTGTATACAATAGACTCCCAGCTCAGATTCTTCTACTTCTTGATAGGGATCAAAAGCATGTATCTTGTTTGCCCATTCATCGAGAGTTAGGTCTGGGATACTTCCAACCTTGGTGTCAGCCTCATCAGTACTAGGGTGATCTTCTTGATCAAATGTTGAGCAATTGGCATTAATCTGACTTGGAGTGTAAGGCTCAATATGGAAGTTTGCAATAGGTTCAGACCTAATTGTAGCCTTAGTTCCATACCTTGTTCTAAACAGCATGTGAGACCAATCAGCAGACAAATACCCCCCAATCTTGGCTGTGAAGTCCCTTGACAAGCAAAGGGAAAAGAGTGGTGGAAGGTCTATGATTGATATATCTTGTAAGACAACAACATTTGGACATGCATGCAAGGTAAGACTCAAGTTTTTAATCACTCCAACTGTTGCTATTGTTGTCCCATCCAATTGCACTACCCCTTTAGATATTACTTCATATTGGAGACCCAGCTGATCAGCTATTTGCTTGGGCATCACTGAGCTACTTGCCCCGGAATCAATCATGCAATTGTGTACTAGTTTATCCCCAATGATTAATGAAACATAGAAAGGAGGGGGCTTCAACATTTTACCTTGTTGCCCTCCATGGCTTCCTTCAGGCTGGGCAGCATTTGTAAGCACTTTGTCTTGCATCTGAACCTGCTGATTCGAAGTTGTCCAATCCTTCATGGCAGCTTGCAGCAGATCTCTTTGTCCTGGGATGGATAGGGATTCCCACATTGATATATTGACGTTAGTCTTCTTCATCTGTTCAATGATACTGAACGGGGATGAAGTATCCTTTTGTTGTCCCTTGGTTTGTACATTCACCCCTTGCACGTGGGCAGCAACAGCTGGCATTTGAGTTGGCCTAGGGGCTGTTCTTGGCTGTCCTTGTGCACTTGAAACTGGACTTTGCTTGCCAATCATTTGTGGAGCCGTGGAAGGTTGTGGATTGGCTAGGGCTAATGGCTGTTCTTCACCCAAATTTCTCCTCTTTGACCTTGTGTTGGCTGCAACACCTTGAGAGACTGCCTGATTCATGCCACAGAAATCTTCCGCTTGCCAGTTCACCAACGTGGTGTCATTTGGGGCTGATTGCTGTTGGAATGTTTCTTGTTGTTGACTATTTCCTTGACTGCCCTCGCCCTCCACACCAGTAGTTGTCACCATCAGTGCTTGATTGAGAGCACCATTGAAACACATGGATTGGTTATGAGGCTCGTTGCATGGAAAGCACCAGTCATATTCCTGAGCAATGTTGTTCTGTGTTGGCACTAATGCCTTAGAGGCAGATATAGCATTTGGATTATAGGGCTGGAATGGTCTATTAGAGGGAGGCCTTGTTTGATTCACATTTGCAACTGGATTAGGTGGTCTTTGTGGTTGGTATGGCTGCCTATTAGGCTGAGCTTGAGGTTGATAGGAAGGTCTGAAACCTTGGGCTTGTTGCCTCTTAATAGTAACCAGCTCATTTCCCAAATTTTGCAACTGTTTCATGACCTCTTGGAGTTCATTTGAAGCACTTGGAGATGAAGTGGAAGCTTCATTTGAACTCTGATTTCTAGGAGTGGGAACAGGAGCCAAAGTGGGTGCTTGACTAGTGCTTGGATTTTCTAAGTTTGGATACAAGGGCATGGGAGGCCTAGGAGCCAGTTTACCAGCTTGAATAAGACAGTTTTCTGGCTCTAATGGCAATGCTATAAGCCATAGGGATTGTTGTGCCTCCCATGGACTGAATTAACATAGAAATATCAAAATTCAAAGCTTTAAGGTAATATAGAAAAGCACCTTCTGCTGTTGGCCTGACTGCCACTGGAATCCTATCCCAAGACCTTTGAAATCTGAAGTTGAAGTCAGTCAGCTGCTCGTTGGAGGCTCTCTTGATAGTTGTCAGCTACTCCAAAAGAGACAAGTTGTCTCCCTTCTCTCCAAATTGCTCATGAAGTGCAATACACAGACTGATTCGGTTTGTGATAGAACCAGCTCCAAGGCTCCTAAACCATTGTAATGCTTTACCCTTGAAGGAAGATGCCAGTAACTTGACAGCCACTTGCATTTCATTGATTTCATGGATTGCACAAAGGTTAGCAATATCTTTAACATGATCACCTGGAGTAGTCTGATTTTCTCCGGTGAAGTAGGGAATGTTCTTCAAGGCTGCAATAGGAACTGGATGTTGTGCATTGAGAGCAAGTGGGCTGCTGCCTGTGAAGTTGACATAGGGATTGTTCTAAGCCATTCTAATCAGTCTTAAAACCCTTGTATATTGAATGAAAGGCCTGTCAGGTGGAGGAGTTGAGAGAGTTCTGTTTGGTGGAGATGGAGACCTCTGAATCCTTCTTCCTCTTTGCCTTCTTCTTGGAGATAACTGCAGGTATTCAAACAAAGCACTTCTTCTTCTCTAACTCTTGACCTTGTGGTGATTCTTCTCATGAGTTTCGGGCCTGCTTTGCTGAAACCAGTCAATTCTTCCCCTTGGAGTCGCGGATATGCGAGATAATAGCTCTTATAAGCAAGAAAAGCGTCAGAAGCAGATGCATATCAACTTTGCTGCAATAAAATGAGACCTCTAAGTCCCACCGGTGTGCTAAAACTGTTGTTGCGCAGACTCACAAAGCACCTCGGATGTAAATCGGGCTTCTAGGTTGATGTTCAAGCATCAGTGTGATTGCACAACATGGAATCCTTTCTCCAAGCATGGGACTTGTAAAGATGAGAAAAGATTCTCCGAGAGAAAATTTGGTTCCTATTCCTCTGTTGAGATGTACACAAAAATGCAGAGGGTTTGCTAAAACGTAATCTAACTTGCCAAGGAGACAGGGTAAGAAAATGCATAGAATAAAACCTAAACTACAAAGGTGATGCACCGAGGAATGTTAGACATTCGTTTTGCAAATTTAACATAGACCACATAGATGCAATACTAATACCATGCACAGGTAACCAAACTGCAATAAGAGATCAAAATGATAGCAATGAATACATGAGAGGGTTAAGAGTCAATCACAACACATATATTATTGCTCAAGAGTCGATACAAGATACATTTCGGTGGCCAAGAGGCAAAAAGATACGGCATTACAACCCAAATGGGAGGTTTGAAAGCTCCATAAATTCTCGGCAAGCGAGGGAATAAGGGAGGATGCAAAACAAAATGTCCGACTGTTAAAGGAGCTCTTCTTTACAATATATATCAAGAAATGAGAGAGGGAAGAGAGAGGGAATCAGATCTGCCCAACCACTTCTTGGTAGCATTTAAAATCATCTCATTATGACAGAGCGGCGGATCCTAGCAAAATGGCGGGTGTCTAATAGAGCGGCGAGTATCTCTGCTGCATTAAGGTTGGTTGTTGAAGCATTACTTGTCTATCACCACGTCAAAGAAGTTTTCTTAATTTTCTCCTCCAAAATGCATCAAAATGTGAGATTGATCCCGAGAATCATGTAGAGAATTTCAATGACTTTATGTTGATATAAAGAACGTGCAAATCCGAGCTCTGGATCGAAATATACGAAGTCTCCAAGATTTAGGGCACAAAACAAGTGAAAACGGATTTTTAAATTTCTTTTCCCGCTCGCCATCCTGGATGACACGTGGCGAGCTCTACGGTTTCTTGAGCAATTTTCACTCTCCACCTTTTCGCGGGATTTTCTTATGGGCCCCTTAAACTTGGACACGTGGCACTATTTCATTGGTTCGAATCGTGCTCAAAACTCGCCCCTTTGACCTTTTGGACCTTTTTCCTTGGCGACACGTGTCATCATCGTGATTTGTCCACGGCTCCGGATTTTCGCACCACCGCATCCTTTTGTCTGGATGTCCCAAAGTGCTTCACGAGACAGAATCATCCGATCCACCCGAAATGGGCTTCCTCGTCCCTTTTACGCGGTGACACGTGGCGTGATCTCGATTGGCTTTCGGCTCCTTCGGCAATCCACGCCCCACGCGCCCCTTTGTCCCACTTGTCCTTGTGCTGAAGTTTCTGTTTCAGCCAATCCGGCTGGTTCACGTCCTTCGTGTCCATTTGTCCCAAATGTCCCAGTGCTGTCTGGGACAAATTCTTCTGGTTCGCCCGATTCAGCCGATTCGTGTCCTTCGCGTTCATTTGTCCCAATCGCTCCCGGTAAAGGACTTGGACAAATTTTCTTTCTTTCGGCCGATTTGGGCATTTCGCGTCCATTTGTCCCAGATGTCCCTTTTCTGTTTGGGCCGCCTGGAGGCTTTTCGGCCGATCCGCGCCTTCCGCGTATAATTGTTCCAACTGTCCCAAAGGTGGCCTTGAGCAGGACTTAGCCAATTTTACGATTTTCCCCTGAATCAATCTACTTGCTTGGAACTAAAAACTCTGATGCATGTTATCAAATTAACTCTGGGGGGTGAAATTTGGATAACAATATCACCCAAAAAAACCCACACTTAGCGTAATCGCAGCACGAGATCACCCAAAAACTTGTTCTTCTACATCATCTTCAAGATCCTTTCATATCTCTCTCACTCATCACATATCAGGTGCACATGTTCCTTTTTTACATTTTAACATACTTTTTACACGCTTTTTACTCCTTTGATTGGATTTTTCACATACATGACTTTGACTAGTCATTTTTTCTTCTCTTTTACTGAGTCTGTCCTTATGGGAAGTAGTATTCACATCATCCCACATAAAATGACATCAACAACAGGTACAACGTGATGTTTACACATATGCTTTCATCCCTAGGGTCATCATTTTTCACTTCCTCTTCCCTAGCTTTCACATTTCACTTTTTATCACTCCACGCTTTTTCTTGTCTCTTGACATGTTTTTCACCATTAATCTACATGGTTATCAGGTATGCATATCTTATCTACTTTATGTTATCAATAATTCACTCAACAACATAAAGTGGGGAAAATGTAGACACTAAATCACGCACTTTGGGTATATTTCTAGTCCTGATCACATACTACTATTCATATGATTCCTAAGTAAGAAAAGTACTAATTGATCATTGTCTTTGGTCTCTTTGCTTGCTTTCTATTTTCCTTTTGGCCTTACACTCCTTCTTGCCTAGTCTACATCATTTGATACTTCAACATTCGACTGGACCTGGCACCTGTGCACCCCCATTCCTCCTACGGATTCCCCAACCTCTTTGTATCTTTCTCACATCTTTTGGGTCTTTTATAGCCATTTGGGCATCTTATTTCTTACTATTCATCATTTTAGTGGTTAATTATGAAATTAAAACAAGGGAATCATATAAATACAAAGCTATGTGATCATAATAAAGGACCAAGCACTAAGCATCTACTATCATCATCTAAAGTCGCATCCAAAGGCCATTACAAGAACATCAAAGCATCCATTTAAGGGACAAGGGACTGTATTCTTCTACATATGCTTCATAGGAGGGGAAGTTCATTTTTCCACGCACACATATATCTACATTTTATACATTTATCCATTGTTCACTATCAAGTACAACTTGAACAAGATCCACCTAGGGCACGATTCTACACACACATAGAACTACATCGAGTCCGAAATGTAGCACAATTCCTAGATCCTAAGTTCACTCGGTCGAGTGACCATCGAGTCATCGACTCCCCATTTATATCTTTTTCTTTTTAGGATTTAATATGTTTTGGTGTTTTGTAGGTGTTCTTTCTTCTTGTAGGTATCAGACGATTAACAACGAGGTACAACCACATATAGGAGACTATAGCAGAAATCTATTGAATGTCTTGCGACCCGCAAAATTGATCTTTGCATATTCTCGAGTAGTCACAGGCACCTAGAGAAGGTCATTGGCACCCCGGCCCGTATAAGTTCCCTAGTCCTAGCATTCTTGACAACTCGCATTTTTCTCGGCTCTAAGTGTGAGAGTTTTCTTTCTATTCCAGAAATTTTCCAGCTCGGCATAGCTTCATATTTAGTGTGAATTAACTAAGTATCTTACCCTTTCTCTTGCAGTTAGGGTTTCATATTTTTCTAGCTTACTTGTTTGTGTCAAATTTATACTTTATTGCATATTTATATCAATGTTGTAACTTAATTAGAATTTAACATTTATATTTCAATAGTTTTAAATCAAAATGCAAATAATTTTTTACTACTTATTCTCAAACTTGATTATACACTTCTACCACTTTACAATCCTTAACCTATTTAGTTATGTTTTCCAATCATGTTGTTTATTTTCCTCATCACATGTTTACAAATTAAAGTTACTTCCATTTCAATAATCATGTATATATATATATATAGCATTGATAAAGTATTACAATCCAAAATATAGTTTTTTAATCACAAAACAAGTTAGTCATCTAATGCCATAATGAAAATTAACCATGAGAGTACAATAAGATTTTCTACTAATAGCCTAATTAAGGTTTGAATAGTGCCATGTAAAGTGTGCATTACATCTTACTACATAACCTTGTAATTGCATGAAATATGTATCCTCTTGCATCAACATGTTTTGCTTTAACATCTTGGTCCATAACTAATCCTTTAATAAAAGTATTTTTTCTTGCATCATTATCTACCAAAAATCCTCTATGTTACATAGTATGTATTAGTCTCCTAGTATTATTGTTCTCATATGATCATATCCACCAATTACATAAGTATTAGTGCTATATGTTCTCATATATCTCTTGAAATAATGTATCCAATGAGTTTCATCTCATATTTCCTCATAAAAATATTAGTAAAAATTATTTTAATCTACACCATCTATCCAAAATCGCAAATGTTGGAAGATGCCTACAACTACCTTCTACCCACACTCACACAAATGGAAATTATAAAACTAAAACAGAATTCATTCACGTACAAGACTCTAAAATCCCACTTGAATATCAAACTAATAAAATTGTGATTAGAGGTCTCACTTAAGAGATTCCTTTAGCCACGCATCCAAAAAAATCATAGGAATATCTCACATGAGAAATATCCTTACGCAATTTAAAAGACATGATAAAATATTCTTTTATTAATCAATGAAAAAATTATTACAAACTCAAGCACAATACATTCCCATTTTGTTATAGTATTAAGTAAACTTCATGAACAAAGTATTATGTAAAATTCATGAACATCATCCATTAAGGAAATTGATTCATAGGAATTTTTCCCAACTTGCTTGCATTTGGAAATAATTCAACTAAACCAAACTTGGATCCTTGAACAATGGAGCTTTACAATGAAACCTTTAGCTTCTCAACCTTACTTGTACAAGCACTTACTTCTCAACTCATTATGTTGGCTCTATTGATATCCATTCCAATATGATTTACACATCCATCACTCCCTCTATTTATAAAATCTACTGGGAGAAATAAATATACCTTTGCAAATATCCCCTAGCTTAATCAAATCATCATCAATTGAACTCAACTTATTTATAAGTAACCACTCATGGGGGAATTTTCATCTAATTATAACATACCATGTCATTTGGTCAATTATGTTGGCTAAGAAAATGGATCAAGGTCCAAGTGTTTAGGCCACAACTATGTCGATGTTTATAGGTGCAAAAATAATACAATATCCAAGAAGAAAAACAATAATGATAGGAATGTAAAAAGACATAAGATTTACAATGGCATAATTTATATAGATGGTAAAAATATCCAAAACGAGTGTATGTGCATATGCACATGTTGTTCCCTACACAAACGATCCTAGATTAAAACTCCAAATGATGTGTGAAACCTCAAACTCTTTAATCTTTTTATCATTTATTCCATAAAACACTATGCATAACGACCCCTTCATCTTGTTGACATTATTTTCCATCCCCAAAGAATCCCTCTATTGTCACCATTTTTCTTCCCTTGGTCTTCTCTTCATCTTCCCCTTTGGTCATTATAGAATAGGTATCATCCTTAGTAGCCAAATGCATATTTAACAAGTTGATGTGAGAATTGAACTTATCCACAATAGTGTTGCACGTAATAGGTGGTCATGTAGTTCATTTTCTAAATAATCTTCATACTCTCCCTCTCTAATCTAACAACCCTATCCTCCATATTCTTCCCTGCTTGAGAGATTTTTCAAGGTTCTCCATTGATTTTGAGGAAATATTATCATTCTTTTGATCCTTAATGCCTCTTATGTTGTCTTTCATGACCTTCATGTCTTTCCGCATCAAAAGAGGATATTCGTTTGTAAATCCAACTCATACTCCAAAAATTACCTATGCATCCATGTTTTATCTTCCCCAATATTTATTCAAAGAAAGTAGATCGAGAAAAACATCCTCCCTAACATTCTCAGGTCCATTATGCGTCCTAGTCTCATTCTCTCCCATTTTTATTTACTATTATCCATGTGGATCCTCAAAACCCTTTGAGAATCCCCACCAACCTTTAAGGGTCTCTTCCTAGAGTTGGGAGTCTCTGAATAGACATCTTATAGGGCATGGATTCCTAAGTTCTAATCAAGAAAGACCTAGGAATCGAGGTAGTGAATTTTTTGTAAACAAGAATAATAATGGCTTGATAAAGAAACACATGTAGTATGAGCTCCCTTTTGCATATAATAATGGTGTAAAAGTAAGTGTAATCATTGGATTAGATATAGGAGAAATGAGCATTTCCTTTTATGTGAGAGTGTTAGATGCAACAAATATAAGCTTATTAAAACTTAGACACATGGATGTTCATATTTGTAAGGAAACAATATTAGCAAAAAAAGAGAAGAACACTACTAACTTTTATGAGACAACCTCATTATTCATTACACAACATAGAAAACCCTTTCTATGGTCTAATTTTTTAATTCATTTAACAAATAGAGACCTCGCAAAGCTGTTCTCTTGCATAAAGAAGATCATAATCCATATCACATTTTCAAAGGTTATCATTAGAGGGAGCAACTTGTTGGAGTTATACCAGTCAATCCACTCCTAATTTTACAAGTTGTAAAAATGGTAGATACAATTTTGGAAAGATTTTTGTAACTAGAGTGATATAGAGATCGAAGGAGCCAAAATCATTGTGGATCGAATGAACATGTCACATTTTATAAAAATATAATTATTTATAGAGGCTCAATTTTCAATGAAAACTTTGTGATGTGACTCATTTGAAAAGATAAATTAGATCTTACTTATGACTAAAAGAGATTGGTTTTGAATCATATCCTATTATAAAGGATTTTTGGGTAGTAGCGAGAATATGGGGTAAGAAAAACAATACTAATATGCTCAACCCTTTCCACTAACTTGTTCATGAAGGAAACTCGATAAAATGGCATCTTTATATGCATAATGCCTCATTAACAATTTCTACCACGAGAACTATGAAGAAAATCAATAAAAGATCTACAAATTCGTTACCTAATTTTACATACATTACGTAGCCTTGTTTTCCATAACTCGGAATCTTGGTATTCATAGGATTAGGATCATATTTCGTCTCGGATGAGGATTCCATGACATAACTATGTCGTAGTGAAGAAAGTGTGGAGTAATTGTCACAAAAATTATAAAAACTTTTCTAGGGCCATGACCACTATAGTGTCATTCTAAAAAAATTTAAATGAATTATCTTCAAACCAATTTATATTAATTATGCATGTGGACACATGGAAAGGTGAAATGCACAATTTGATAAAAGAGTAGATCAAATTTTGAAAAGAGTGTTGGTATAAGTGTGATCACTAGATTATAGATAGAACAAGCGTGCATTTTATTGCATAGAAAAGTTTTGAAGGCAAAATAGATCAACTTATTACAACTCAAACATATAGATATTCAATTTTAGATTTACCAAATATGAGTTGAGAAGAACGTTCTTTGAAATTCATGTGAGAAATACAAAAATTACAAAAGAAGAGAAAAAAAGAAACACGTTTTACAAATGTCATTGACAAGTTGAATTAGAAAAGAGTTATCAAATATGAAATGAGTAACACATTATTTGAAATTATTGCACAAATGAAGAAATAATATGACACCAGTAAAATGAGGGTATTTTTGACCATGTCGAGCCCTAAATGTTTTTTCTCAAACCCTAGCATAGTTTCGCTAATGACAAAAAGGGTTCGGTGGCTTTGGCATGGGCTCTCTAGGGTTGGAGTCTTCTCCGCCTTCGACTCATTTTTAACGTTGCACATATCTTCAACAACGATGGTTGTAGTGGGCTAGGTGGCAACGGGTCACATGGCAATGCTAGGGCATATGTTCAAGCCCCTCATGCTCCACCTTTCCTTAGTGATATTGTCCTCTCAAATGGCGCAAGGGGCATGTTTTCCCCTTTGTTGTTTCGTTAAATATGTTGGGCTCTAATTCCATTTCTAAGAAGCGCTCTTGCAATCAGCTTCGCTGCTCCTTCATTTTCCAAACCTCTCTCTACTCTCAAATTTGTTCCTTTGGTCACTCTTGGGGATTCAATGCTAGAGACTAAAGTTTTCTTCTCTTCAATGGTTTTATATGCCGCTTGATGGACTCTCGCTGGTCTTCCTCTCCTCCACTCTTGCATTACTGAATTTTCATCCTCTCATTTTAGGTAGGATAGACATTTACCCTTGTGCAAGGGGTTTTTTGTGGTAGCTTTTAGTGTGGATGCTGATAGGGATTTCATTCTCTCAAAGATCCGGGAGGCTGCAGAATCATCACTTGTTGATGAAATGATGGTTCCGAATTTCAATCCACTCACAACCTCTTTCAATGTTAAACCAGTATGGATTCATTTACCCCATCTATCATTGCAGTTTTGAGGAGAGGAAAGTCTAACTATTATTGACAACACTTTGGGTAAATTTTTATCCATTGATTCCAAGATGGAATCCTATTCTCATACTACTTTCGCATGGATATTGGTGGATCTAGATACTTTTCTTAATCTACATGCTTTTATTGACCTCAAAGTGTTGGATAGGGTTTGGTCACATCCCCTTGATTACAAAGGATTTCCCTTCAGATGTAGAAAATGCTTCAACCTAGGACACCTCGCTTCAAGTTGCCAAATGGTAAAGAAAAAATCTAAAAATGAAAAGGTTTCTTGGTGGAAGGACGTTCATCAAGATATTTAATTTATTGATGCGTAACCTGAGTCAACTAATGATACTAAGGTTGGTTTTGATAAGGATTCCATTCAAACTCACCGGTTGCACCTTTATCAAAAAATGTTGGAGAAATTATGGTTGATTAGGTGCAGATGCTAATTTAATTGCTATCATTGACTTGTGACATTGTTGCCATTTTCTTTGTTGAAAAGCCTAGTGATGGTTGTTTGGCTGCCTCTCGAGATTTGACCTCCAGCTCACTTAGATGAAAAATATAAATACTAACATGAGTGACAATTGGACAATCATTAAAATAAAAAAGAATGTTTTTCTATGCATCTAAGATCCCATGTAAGGTTTTTACTAAGTAATCTGGTTTCAAATGACAAGCAATGGGTGTTATTCTCTCTATGTTTTTATTCCGTTGTTGTTTACATTTTGACTTTCCCCTTTGATGTTAGGGACTTCCCCTTTGTTACACTTAAATGTTTTATCCAGCCTTGAGGGCTTCTTTGTGCGAGGATGCGGGTCCTTTCAAAACCCCCAACTTTTACCAATTTCCAAAAACAAATATGACACCAAAGAAGATTCGACTTATTAATTCATTTAAAATGTCATCCTCCTCCTCCTTCCCATATGAGGATGCCCTCCCTTTCTTTTTATATCATCCATAGTAGGGGTATAACTTTTCTTCTAACCCCCATATTTTTCAACCAATTTTTTGGCTCTGTTGCTTATAGGTGCTTTAATGAAAAGACTATATAAATATAACGTGAACTATATCATGAAAGTAAAACCACTCAAATAGTGTCTTACGGTCTCCATAAATTTAAATATAATTCCCCTTCTATTTTAATTTCCTACATTAAATATCCATATCACACCCACAAATTTGAACAACAATTTCTAAGGAAAGGCTTGTAAGTTTTACTATTAATGGTGTTTAGAAGTGACCAAGCATGACTCATCAATATAATTACCACACATGGCTAGCAATGACTATTTTCCAGCAAGAATTATAAGTACAATCTTCATAAAAGTAAACATGAGGGGATCATGTAAGCCATGATGGTGAATTACTCAATATTTGAACCATCGAAAGTGTGATGGTGACAATTGAGAAGTGTTGTAGTCGGGACTCAAGACTAAGGATTTTCTTATCTTTCATGATTATAACTATGAATTCTCCTTCCTTCCATTTTTGTGGGTATTAAAAATATTCATCCCACACTCTTAAAAGTAACTTTGGGTCTTCGGACTATCAAGATATGCATTAGATAAACAGAAATTGATACATAATAGAGAAAGAACGTAATGGAGTCTTAATGAGTACTTAATCTTTTGGTGCCTACTTACCTATATTTTTATATATCAATATATAGTATAATAGATTAATATTTTATTTAACTTTACAAAATATTGGGTTCTTAATGTGGTGTTGTGGTGGCACAAATGTTGTGTAAATTGTGTAAACTCTACATTCTATTTTAAGGAAATTGTGTAAACCATATATAAACCCTATGCTAAATTTTTGGGTCAATTATGTAAACCCTATGATAATTTGTAGAAATCCTAACATAAATTATACAACCCCTAAGTATAATTATGTAAACCCTAGGACAATGTATAAAAATGATGGTAAATTGTGTAAACCATATAAAATATAAATTATCCAATGATCGACAAATGGCCTACATTTAATGCAGATCATATTCCGCTACCTCCTGCACCCTTAATGAGGTGGTGGTGACACTCGAGGGGAACCCTTTCTCTAAAATTTTACAACTCCAAATGGTAGAGCTTCATAAAAATTTAAATCATGGATAACTACAATGTTTGGGCTGCTCAAATCCATGCCCATCTTCACCGGCTCAAAGTTGGGGATCGTGTTTCAAAGGAATTATTTTTTTCCCTCAAAGCAAAACATTCCTTTCTACAAATTTGTGTCATATGTGATGTAGGAACTTGGATCACAGATCCCCCAACTCATGTTGCAGGCATTTTTCAACCATTACAAACTAGTTTTACAAGCTCAATATCCCTCAAATGAGTGTCGAGTTGCTTTGGATCAATGCTTGGCTATGGTGCTTATGCAAGCTCTCTCAGTGCAAAAATCACTGTGATTGCATGCTTTCCCTTGATGACATTCGGGAAGAAGTCATGTAAATGGAAAATGACAAGGCTCCCGACTGTGATGGTGTTCCCTGCAAATTCTATAAATTACTTTGGGATACTATTAGCTCGAACCTCTATCGTCTACTAGAAGGATTTCAAAACCAAATGCTTGGCACTCACATTAATAAAGGGAATATTAAGTTCATCCCTAATCCTAAATACCCCGAGCTGATTAGTAATTGATGTCCTATTACCTTTCTCAATGTTTCCTACAAGGTTATTGCCAAAGCTCTTATCATTCGTTTGTGTCACATTCTTCCCTGCCATTATCCGGCCAAAAAACAAAGCGGCTTCATCCGGGCGTTACATCCTGGATAATAGCATAGTCATATGGGAAGGCATGGAATGGTCTTATGGATCCAACCATTCAACGCTCTTCATTAAAATCGACTTTGAGAAATCCTATGACAGGATAGAGTGGCCTTTCATTTTTGTTATGCTTCAAGCTTTGGGATTTGGTCAAATCTTCATACAAACTATCAAGATGTTCTTTTTGAATTCCTCCACCCAAATTACCATTAATGGGCACATTTTGGCTCCCTTTGGTATTTTATGATCCATACGGAAAGGTTTCCCTTTGGCACCTACTCTTTATGTCCTTGCGGTTGAAGATTTTGGTTGTCTACTAGCCAAATTGAAATCTCAAGGGCTTTTCATGGGAATTGCTTTACTATCTTCCGATAATTCCCAACTACTCAATGGTCACTTTGCTGATGAATCTTTTCTTACGCTAATTGAGGATGAAAGCAACATTAGCAATGTCATGCAAAGTGCCTAGAAACTTTCTGTTTAGCCTCGGATCTTCTATATAATGGCGAAAAATGCAATGTTACAGGCAATCCTTCCTCCCTACGCCCTCTTGGATGGCTTCGTATGATTGGAAGATGATTGACCATGGTGAGATGTTTAAATTTTTAGGCATTCCTTTTTCTTTTCAAGCGTCACCTGCAGATATTTGGCAAGATATGTTGTTCAAATAAGCATGGCTAAAAAGCTGGAATACTAGATAACCAAACCGTTGTCCTTAGCAGGTAAGTTCCAAATTTTCTCCAAAGTGTTTGAAGCCACGCACGTTTATTATTCTTCTTGTTGGGTCCCATCCAAAAAAATGTGTAGAAGCTAGAAAAATTGCTCAAATATTTTCTCGGTCCAATGCATCCTCTGGCAAAGGTTTTCACAGAGTTGCATGGGAGACCTGCTTGTCTTCCCAGAGAATTTGGAGGATTGGGCCTTATTGACATTTTACGTCAAGGACAGGCACTATGTGCCAAATGGATAATTCGCAGCATAGAAGGACAAGAAGCTTGGAAAGTGCTTCCACGTCATCGTATTAAACAGTGGTTCCCCTTATGGTCACCCGACCTGGAAGGGTTTAGGCTTTTCCAATCTTCTCATCGCTCTTGTCCCTATTAAAGTGGTCGGCACCTTTGTGCTCAAAAGTATATGGAAATCCTGGGAACAAATCAAGCCATGGCTTCAATGGAAGGGAATTAGTTAGTTTCGCAATGGCCTCATAACTAACCACCACTCCCTATGATGGTCTCTAGTCGTTCAATTCTAGGATCAATACCTTGCAGAGGTTCTTGGGATTCATGCGCTTAGGATTTTCAAGCGGGAAATTGGCAACATTTAGGACATTTTTACAAACGTATCCAAGCTTGGTGTCCTTGGAATGAGCTCAAAGCTCAATTCAATTTAGCCTCACATGATCATGCCAGTATCAATGATATTATCTCTTTTGTTCCTAATCATATGAGCCACAAAATCTCTTTTTTCCTTCTCATTCTTGGTGGACAAACTAGAAGTGGTTCATGGACACCTCGTTCCATAATTACTCTGCTAGTAAAGGTTATGCTTGGATATCGCCCCATCTACCCATGGTTGGAAAAATTAAAACTCAATGGGGGCTACATTCTTCTCCATCTAGTTGGAGAAGGAGATTCAATATTGTTTGGTTTGCATGTGTGGAACCCAAAATTTCTCATTTTTTGTGGTGTGTTCTTCACCAAGGCCTTCGATTGATGCCCGTCTAATTCAACTTGGTATCTTGACCCCAAATGCCCATTTGGTGGACACTTGGAAACCTTCTCCCACTTATTTTGGTATTGTAGTAAATACAAAAAGGCTTGGAACTAGATTCATTCATTATTTCTCCCCTTCAGACCAAAATGTTTTACCTAGCATCATATTCTTTTAAGAGATAATCCCATAATGCCTCACATGTTTTCCCAAATTTGGCATGCTTTCAAAGGGGAAATTCTCTTCTGGATTTGGAAAGAATGGAATTCTTGTTTATTTTTAATGTTGAAGTTGATTTACATTTCTCTATATATAATAATTCGGTGGTTATCTTCATTGTATTATTGTAGATTCACGAGCAAGCTAACAAGGTGGAGCACCTCCAAACCCTCCTATGGCATTGGGGTGACACCCCTTACAACGTAGCTCATGAGCCGCCATCCCCCCCGACACTCGCCGCCCCATGGTGGTCATCCCGAGGTGGTCGTTGGTGCTTCTAGCAGCATCGCTCCTTGATCATGCTCACCGGTCCCAGCGTAATCATCGCCATGGAGGAGCTTCTCTCCTTCACCTCCATCTTGCCACTAGAGTTGGGGCTCCCCTCCACTGTCCCACCGGTTTGTATGGGGCTCACCGGTTGCCCCGAGCTGTGCACCCATGATGGTTGGAGCCTCTCGCCTCTGCAGATAAGTACCCCAAAATGTCTCTTTCCATCTCACCCACTCGAGGTGTTGTTGAAGATAATGAAGAAGAGAGCCAACCTGGCTCTAGTTGGGAAGTGTCGGACAATGGCAAGGACCTTCCTGGATCTAGCTGACCTGATGATCATGATCCACCCTCTACTAGTTAAATTTTTGCAACGTAATATCATTGCCTCATTGTTTTTGCACTTATGTTATAGTTGACTTTCCTAGGCTAGGCCTAGTTTGATCATGTAGCTTTGGGTCGTGCTTCCATATCGCCTATTTTTTGTTGAATTATCTTGTATCATTTTACTTGTTAATATAATATAAGATCTTATTCATCAAAAAAATCTGACACTTAACAATAAAGTGTGTGATGTAAGTTTTAGGGCCAAATAAAGGATTTTATGGCAACCGATTGACAAACCATAATTGCAAAAAAAAAAATCAACCTTAACAAATTTATAAAATTACACACCCTAGAATCAATGCATTCTATAATTATTTTTTGAATATTAGAGAGGATGTAATGCAAATACTAGGAGGTCTCGCCCTCATCACATATTCGGAAGGGTGTTTATATTTTATTATGGCGACTCTAGTGTTCATTCTTCACCACAAGATGATATGGAAGAGGATTTAAATGAAGTTTATGATCTATCTTAACACTCTTATGGGAGCAAATGACCTTTGACATGTATCCACCTACCACGAAGGTGTAAGTTTGCAATTTATTTTTAATTAAAGAGTTTTTTTCTCATTCAAAAATTCTAATTATATAACTTGATAATGACAAGTTTGTTACTTCTAGGGACCTACATGAGTTGTACTAAAGAGCTACTCGCCAACATCCCTCAACCACTAAGGACCCAACACAAAGCTATAAATTTATTACAGAAGGTGTTACCCCTATGGGTAAAGGCTTTGCGGACATTCATGGGACTATGTCAAATTTGATGGTTTAAATGACGGTTTTGCTATTTTTAACATTTTTTCTTTTTTAACAATTTTACTTTTGCAATTTTATTTTTTTTTTTTAACAATTTTACTTTTGCTATTTTAAAAAAAAATAATAGCTTTTACATGCATTAACCTTTAAATCTTGGGCTCTAATACTATAATTTCATTCTTTAGGTTCTCCAATTTGGGTTTTTATTTCATCTTCGCAGATCTTCATTCCATAAATTTGACCTCCAGTTTCTTCAAAGGTTTCACCGATCGGTGTAGCATTGAACCGAGAAGCACAGAAGATTATATACCAGTGCTGAATGCATTATGTTTTTTTATTTCTATTAAATTGAATTTTAGAGTTCGATTCCCTTACCTTCCCTTTCTCTTTTTTATTCCTACATAGATTTTTGTTTTAGATCGACTGTTATTTCAGATCAATTAATTTGGGTTTCTTCTACCATCGTAGACTATTTTTTCTATAGTTGAGCAATCCACTTAGAGGAAGTTGTTTTGTGATTTCTCTCGTGTAATCATAAAACAACAGGTTTCCACGTGGAGAAAGTGAAAATCCATCCCAATCTTTTTATGCTTAGTACATTTTCAAAAACAATGGATTAATTTCATGCGAAACTCTACTCGGGAATACCTATAATTAAAGTTTTAAGTATGGCTAGTCAACATGTTTTTCTGAAAATCAGGCAAATATAAGGGTATTTACCCTTATGTATATATTCTCGCACATGATTCTATATGAACTGCCATTAATTACATTGTTTGCAATGGAATACTGGACAATATTGAGTTTAGCCCATGTTTCAACCTGGAACATCCATAGTTTGTTGATGAAACATTTCACATATAGTACGGCCTTGATTTGCGTAACCCTTCAAATCCCATATAAGTTTATAAGTTTTTAATCTAGCATGTTTTGTTGTGCTAGGCAGCTATTTTTAAAATTAAATAGATTTTTCTGTAATAGTTTACTGGGATTGCAAAAAGAAAGGGTGACTGGAGAGGACCCAAGAGGCTGCAGTTTAAAAAAATATTTAAGAGGGTCTTGGAAGGCATTAAGAATGTAGTTGGAGGCCTAGCTCCAGAGTAGAATGAAACAATTTCTCTAAATTCTCTTAACTCGAAAGTAGAAGTTTCCACAGTGAATCCCACTATTAAAGAAAACAAGAAATGTATGGTTTGACTCTACAATGTTTACAGTAATTTATCAGACTCTAAACAATCCTACAAATGTATCTAGGGCTTCTCCTTAGGGACATCCCCCTTATATACCATAATAAATTATATTACTTTCTACTGCTCAACGATTATGAGGTATTTTTGCACTATCTTATCAATCTAGAAAAGAATGTTCTAATTTTTTTAATACTCTCGTTCAAAGACAAAAAAATATTGCTAAAACTATAGGCTTCGGATGAAGGAACTACCTTTAAATTACTTAGGAATACCTTTATTCAAGGACTCACTCTAACGAGAGGTCTAGAACTCTCATAGATAGATTTCGGAAGAAATTTGTTGGTTCTATGACCTCCTCAACAAAGCACGTAAATTACAACTCCTTAAAAGTTTTCTCCAAAGTCCACCCATCTATTTGATGTCCATATTCCAAATGCCTAGAAAAATTGTAGACAAATCAAAACATATCCAAAGGCGGTTCATGTGGATAGGGACAAAAGAAAAATAGTGTTTTGCCCTCGTTGTTTGGGACCATGTTTTCCTTCTAGAAAATCTTGGTGGATTGAGAACAAGAAAAGTGAAAGATATGAATAGAGCCTTCTTCAAAAGTGGGGTGGAGGTTTTTAAAAGAAAAAAACCAATGGACTAATATTACAAAAGCTATATTTAGATACCCATTTATCCAAAACTAGTGCTAAATCAACAAGAAATCAACAAAAAAATAAAACTAAATTTTTACATGATGTAGAGATCTTTTTAACATCCATGGATGATATTTATGTCTTTTGATCTATCCCCTAGCTCTCCATGGGGATGTATGCTCTCATTTCCAACTCTAGTGATTCTTAACCTCTCTAACTATTAAAAAGTATCTAGCAATTAGTGTTTTAAAAAGCTAGGGTAGTAGTCATTCTTGTTGTTGATATCATGTCCATGGTTACAGTTTTTAGTGAACACTTAAATAAAATCAACCCCATAATTATTTTAAAGCACTATTGTTAATGAACACTTGAAACAGGGATAATATTGTTTTATTTTAAACCCTGTTATTATGCTCTTTTGTACTGTCAAATTTTTTGATCTTTAGCTTGGGTGACTGAAACTAAATCTACGATTTATTTTTTCCATCTTGAGTTAGGGCTTCCAACTATTTTTATGGAATCATAGAAATTTCTTTTAATTATTTTACTTGGTATACTAGATAATTAGTGAAAGCATTTTATTGGAATCATAGAAATTTCTTTTAGAATCTAGAAAGATTGTATAATCTAGCAAAGAGTACGGGGTTGTGGTATGGATGAAAATAATGTGTAGAAGCTAAGTCATTCTTGTGACAGATGTCATTGCTCTTTGATCGCTATTAATAATGAACACTTAAACAAGACTTATCTCATTACTCTTTTGATCTACTATCAAGGAACACTTAAACAGGGGCATTGAAATGTTGTTATGGTTTGAGTTTGGGCTTCAACTATTTTTTTAGTTCATAGATGTCGTCTTAATGAATTTTTACAACAGTTATATCAAGCATGATTAATTGAATCTGTTCAAATTAATTGGATAAATATGGTAAGCCATGTGTAGCATTTTATTGGAATCATAGAAATTTCTTTTAATTATTTTACTTGGTATACTAGCAATTAGTGAAAGATTGTATAGCTTTTAGAATCTAGCAAAGAGTACAGGGTTCTGGTATGGATGAAAATAATGTGTAGAAGCCAAGTCATTCTTGTGACAGATCCATTGCTCTTTCATCGCTACTGATAATGAACACTTAAACAAGACTGATCTCATTACTCTTTTGATCTACTATCAAGGAACACTTAAACATGGGTATTGAAATGTTGTTATGGTTTGAGTGCACCTATTTTGTTCTTAACCCTTTACTAGAGGCTTAAGCTGTGTGTTATGCACAGGCTGTATTGATTATAGAAAGCTCTGTTACTAATTTACTGGAATCATAGAAAGATCTGCTGCTATGTTACTGGAATCATATAAAGATTTGTTGCTACTATGTTAATAACAAAATCAGTTGATTGTAAACAAGTGCGAATATCAGGGGTTTAGATAGAAGACCATGATGGTGTTTTATAAGGTCGGCTTTTATGCATTAACAATAGTGATCAAAATAGTAGAATAAACTAGACATTAACTAGAGTGATAACAAGTGATCAAAATAGTAGAATAAACTGCTCATTAACTAGAGTGATAAGAATGACAACTAACAAGAATAGACGTTGATCAAATTTTTATTTTCTTCAAAATTTTTTTAATTATATTTTATATTGTTTTTCTTACTTAAGTTAAAAACATTTATAGTTCTTTCAACTTTTAACTTTTGTTTTACCTCCTATATATACGTTGATCAAATTTTGTAGGAATAGTCTAAACTTAAGATACTAAAACCAAGTATTCATTGCACCATTGGGTTCACCCTTATTTTGCAAATCAAAATTTTGATTTAATTATATGTTATGCATTGTTTTGCTTACATTAATGATAAGCATAAGTTAAAATCTTTGATTTAATTTGAATTTTTCAATTCAGGGTAATTAAGGAAATTTTTGACAATATAAATTTAAAGAATTACGAGATAATTCTTTGTTTGTGTCTTTCTTTGAATTTTTAAATTAAAAGTGTTACATGTCTAAGTTAGAAGATAAAAATTTATAATTTTAAAAATTCATTTTTGAGTATGGGATGATAATGTTTTGTGCTTGTTATTCAGCTTTTTTTTAGATTTATATTTATATTTATGATCTCTTGGAGTATTGCTTTTAGGAATCCTCTTATGAGGGCTTGGGCCGAACTTCATTACCTTTTGTTCTAAGGGCTTGAAAACATCTTGGACTACAAGCTTTACAAGTTCATCGTCAAATTTGAAACTCATAAATAGCAATCCACTCTCTCCAAATTAAATATTAACATAATCTACTGTGGGTAAGTTATATACATAAAAGCCAAAACTATGTATTTTGTTTGGAAATAGTTTTAATATAATGTCTGTATTTGGAAAAGAGTATTCATGGAATTTGATTTGGGTTTTGACTCTTAACTACATGTTTGAAGTATGTATATCCATGAACCACATATATTATATTGATGTAGAATGATTCCAGAATTCAAGTTTAGCTCCCATCATGTAATGGAGGAGATTTAGTTTTATTAACTTCTTTTTTCACTTTTTTGTAGGGTATTTGTGATTCACATTCTCCCGCGGTAAAGAAATGAGTGTCATCTCTAAACAAACCTCGGGTGGGTTTCAATATCGATTGAAGTATTTATTTATTTATTTTTATTGCATGCTATGGATTAAAAAATTATTGTAGAGTACTTTCATGTTATTTTCTTTTAATTGTTACATTTATATTTAGACTCCAATCCTTTTTCCAAAGTGACATGTGGGGGCATGTGCCTTCATCAATGACAGAATTTGTTATGTTTTGAGGGGCTTGTTCCCCAATGAGGCCATTTTGAAGTGTCCCAAGTTGGACGTTAGACTGATCATTGACAAGGATTTTTAAGTTCCGGTCATACCTAAAAACAACTTCTATAACTAACATATTTCTTTTCCCTCTCCAGTTTAATATGATGTAGACTAGAAACACAATTCCCCTCCCTATAACGGGGTTGACATTAACTATGCCTCGCTTGCAGAGGGAAGAATATTTTAAACATCTTCAATGTGTTGTTAATGTTTTGCATTGCAAGAAACCGAAACCACCTAAAATAGTGATAGCCGAAATGATCAGAGATCGCCTGCACCTGATGCCAACATCCCCAATTTTTCTCTCCAAAATCCGAAGGATTGGAGTTCATTCACGAGGATTTTGCTTGATTTATGATTCTAACAAAGATGCATTGAAATATGAACCACCCCACAAATTGAGGAGAATGGGAATACCAATCGAGGCATCTGCAACTAGACAAAAATACAAGAAACGTGCAAAAAAATTTACACAAGCAAAAAGCAAAAAAATGATTTTAAAAATAGTTTGTAGTGGTTAGTGTTTATAAGTGTTTTAAAACAAACTGTAACTCATTCCAAATAATTCCATGTATGTATTGTGGTAGTATATATCCGACATAGAATCAAACTTATCAAACACATGTTCATTTTTGTTATCCAACAACTATGTATTCCTAATTTCTTTATCATTGTGTCTCCATACAAATACCTATAGTTTTCTCACTTCAAGTGTACATATTGTTCTTATTGTTTTCCAATCTATTTTCTTAACATAATAATCTATAATTCGTTTCAAATAAATGCATGTATATATTCGTGGAACATATGGAACACAAAATCTAACTTTTCAACAAACGTGTTCAATTTTTCCTTTATACAATTGCAAGCTACTTTATGTAAACCAACAACAATGCATTTTTAATGTGTTCTTCATTATGTCTTTCCTTTATACAATTGCTCACTTTTTTATGTAAACCAACAACAACGCATTTTGGTGTGTTCCTATTAAATCTGCACACAAATACATATAGTTTTCAAATTGAGAGAGAAACATGCAAATTTTAGTTATTTTCATGCAAAGCTTTGTACATTATATCACTTTTTGCATATTGAATTGTTAAAGGGTTAGACCTCATATTTGCGATTTTAAAATATAAATGAAAAAGAATTAAACTTTAAAGGTTCTCATTGCTTACAAATGTATTCTTTCCAAAAGACATCCTTCATTTCATCTTTGATTGCACTACAAGTTTACATTTTCCACCATACATTTGTAGAACTCCCACTATCTCGAGCATCTTTTAGTTGCCATGGAAATAACTTTGACACACGAAGGCATTTCTCAATTGATTGAGGGTGGCTCCATTGTTGACCCCACATTTCAGATACTGCACTTGTCCTCCCTAAGGTCCATTCTCAACACGGCTGCCCAACATCGTGTTGACCTTTTAGATGGGACACATTTTCAGACATCACTTCTACCCTCCAAATTTGTAACCCGTGTAATCGAAAAATCAATACAAGAAGGCTCCATTGTGTGCTTACACAAATCCCTCGTTAGAATGATCAAAAGTGAACTGTAAGCTTCATCTCCTACTCGATTACCAATGTATATAAACTCCCTATATTAATTATAATTTCTTTATGTTTTTTTCATCCGTTGCTCAGTTCTAATTCTATCATGATTTTCTTTTCCATTGCAAGATTGTTCTTATCATTGAAATGGATGTTGTTGTCGAAAAACATTTGATAATTGGTGCTCCAACCCGACTACCAACAAATGCACTCCAAGACAGTTAGTTTCCTCAAACAGATGCAAGTGTCAATCATGTTAACAAATATTTTGCGAGAACACCAACTAAAATAAGTGGATTGAATACATCTATGCGCATGTGGTCCGTAGAGGGTCGTGCCCTAGCAATCAAAATCAACCCTTCGCCAATATCAAAATGCAAGGGGAGATGGTTCGTGTTTGGGTTTGATTTTGTGGATTAGGAAGGAGGGGAAATCCACATCACCTATTTCAATGAGGCCGCAGAAGCATTCTATGAGCAAATTGAAAATGGGAAGCTATATACAATTTCCAATGGGAGGATTGCGAGGATTGCTGATGCAAAGCTATGTTACAACCATTTGAACAATGCTTTGGGAAATTTTTCCTGCAACCTTCCTCAACCATATCTCCACTCATAGCAAATGAGGATACAATACCTTCCCATCACTTTCACTTCACCAAAATCAAGGACTTACCTGCAAGTGCTGAAGGTTCTATAGTTGATTTGATTGGCATTGTTGTTATGATGTCACCATGCTCAACAATTCATCGACATGACAAGTTTGAAACAAAGAGAAGAACACTACAATTAAAGGACATGTCGGGATTTAGTGTAAGTGTCACATTGTGGGGACAACACTTAGATGATATAAGCAATGAACTTGAAGACATGCTTTCTATACCACCACTTCCGGTCCTTGCCTTGAAAGTTTCGCTCGTGTCCAGTTTCAATGGGAACTCAATCGACACTATTTCAAGTACCAAATGTTACGTCAACCCTCTAATTTCATAAACCAATACACTTCATAACTGGGTAGATTCTGATGACTACTCCCTTCCGGCACCCTCTATCACAAGCCAATTTATGGGCCCTCCAAAGAGCTTGACCTCTGTAACAATGATTTCGGAGGTACTACATATGGGGAACACAGAGAGAAATGAATGGGCCATGGTTTCTGCAGAAATCACAAATATCAACATGGACAAATTTTTTTACAAGGCATGTCCTCTTCAAAAAGGTGAAAAAAATAGAAAAAGGTGAGAGAGAATGGTAATGGTTCATGGTTCTGCTCGAGTTGCAACGTACAAGTTCAGAACTATGATTATAGATATGCACTGAGGATCGATCTAAAGGACCCAACAAGAGAACTCCGATCGATTCTTGCTTTTGATGAGACAATTTGAGTCAATCATGGGTGTTAAAGCTAGTGATCTCCACCTATTGTCTATAGATGAAATATGCGACCAATGAAATTACAAGCAATGTCATCAAGCAATGAATATCTTTTCACACTTTCCCTGAAAAAAAAGAGACATATGAGGAAACAACAGATTGAAATGTGTCATCCTCGGTTCTAAGAAAGTGGATAACATTACAAATCCTCCATAACCTTCTTTACACAAATACTCCTAATGTATCTGTCCCTTCAAACTTTACAACCTCACCCATCCCATTCTATACTTTGAACTATCACTGCTATGTTGCATATTTCATATCTATGTTTCACCCTTTTCCCATGCTTCAAAAGAAAACTTTTGTAGTTTCTTATAAATTGACATACTATTGTCACCTACTACTATGTGGATTGTAAGTAATTTTAAGAAAATAAATGCATTTAACTTGCACTTTTATTATGTACGTATTTTCATCCTTGTATAGTATTAGAACGTATTGTAACTTTCCATTTAACAAAAATTCTTTTCCTTAGGCAACACATAAAAGTTTTTATCCTCAAATTGTTACCTCTTATGATTAGTTCCCATTAGAACTCCACATGAATTTCAAATGTATATAGTTTATTGATTCTGACATACTATTGCCTCCTACTACTATTTGGATTGAAAGATCTTTTAAGAAAATAAATGATAATTACTTGCACTTATATTATGTACATATTTGCATCATTGTATATTATTGGATCCATATAATTAATATTAATTTCCTTAAGCAACAAATGCAAAATTTTAATCCTCGAAATGATACCTCTTACATGTAGTTCCCATTTGAACTCCACATGCACTACAATTGTATATAGTTTATTGTATAATGTAACGTTCATTACTGACCGAAACATTTTTTCCCAACAGGTGGTTCTCCATAGGTGTGTCACTTCACAATCATGTCAACTCCTACAAAATGAGCACGACGAAGAGAGAACTACGGAAAAAATAAAGTTCACATAAATTCTAAGCAGAGACGTCATCACCTAGAGCGTAGAACTATGGAAATCTCAAATATCTGTCAACTTACATCGACCAACAACCTACCATTCCCTATCATTCAAAACTTACCGACAAATACAGTTGTTGAAGGATTTCCAACCAACATTCCACAAGTAACTTCCATGGAAACAAATTTACATGCCCATACAAATTCCTTCCATATGAACCCATATTTGCTAACTACTGCCATGCCTCCCCATTTTCTTGTGCCACCACAAGAAAGTGTCTCAAGTACCGACTTTTCTTTAGTTCCTCGCACATGTACAACCAATTCATCCTTTCCTTCTGTCTGCTTACCACCTTACAATCCACAATCCACCCAACCAAAACACGCCACCCCTCCCCATACACATAGACTTCCTATATTGCGCACTCATCTCAATCTTGAAGCCCAACGCCGGTTTCGCAAAAGAATAGATTTGTTGGCAAAAATCCAAACTTGCTCAATCTATTTGGAAAATTACCTTGGAATTAAAACAATTTCCTTTGAAGGCTTTCCCTCATGTGTGTGAGATGCAAATCTGAAAAACATGGCCATCGATTCTTTTTGGAACAACATGGACCCTAAAAAACAGCCAACCGTTCTTGCATCTTTAACCCAAATAGAGGAGATGCTTATCGCACGGGTCAATCCATTACTACAGGTCACCCAAGTACGTGGAGGACAATACAAATACTCAGGACACACCATAAGTTTCCATGCAAAAATTACTTGATAATAAAGAAAGTACCTACCACACCACCTTGGAGATTTGGACATAGTACTCATATAAAGGGAAGGATATAATTTACAAAAGTATGAATTCTACGTCAGTAGATCTCGTGTTTGGGCAGCCTTGCAATATAAAATCCAACACGATCCATACTACAAAGATGTCTTAATCGACCATGACGACACCCTTTCCTCCCTACCATCTGAGCCGTCAAATGTTTCCTCGTGTCTTAACACAACCACAATTGAATTTCCCCAAATGCAAACTTCCTCTACAACTCATGGTATTGATGTTTCCACTGACTCTGACAAAATGTATGAACACTCATCCTCTTTTGTGCCAACACCCCACAATTCAGGAACAAAAGAAGAGGAAATTGAATAGTTCTTGCTCAACCATGATGGTAACACCCCATTTACCATGCCATGGCCAGAGCTTGGCCTGTCACCTATAAATGAATACAATACAGAGGGCATGTTCTCAATGGCCTTCCCAACTTTGTTTTCGGATGGCAAAGCAATGTGGCAACAACCCCGCATAAAATAAGTTCCAATGCATGAATATGCTCTTCATTTGATGCGCTACCACGATGGTCATTTCGGTTCACACCCACGATTTCGCTACTTCCTTCTAAACCTCATAATGCGGCACAGAAGTCAGTCCACAGCTGCAGTTTTCATGAAACAAAACATCGAATCAGGAATCCCTACAACAATTGGAGATCTACGAAGACAACTATTGGAATGCCCCAAAGATAACCTCCCAAACAGTCTAATGCGGTTTGGATCGAGCCTTCGAGGGACGTGTTCATTCTGGGAAAAAGTAGGAGTGAGCTTTTAGATATGGTGGAACAATTGGGGACACCAACCTTATTCTTCACTCTAAGTGTTACAGACACTAAATGGCCAGATCTCCACAATATTATGTATGGTGAATGCCCTACTGATCCTCGAGCCACACAACATTGGAGAACACTTAACATTGTCTCAAACCCTCATCGAGTATCAAGCATACTTGCATCGCAGATTCACAATATTTTGTGAAGAAATATTGCAGAAGGAACTTGGAGCAGTAGACTATTGGTACAAGTAATAAAATCTATTATTTAATAATTTTTTCCAAGCTATATAGCTAATATTTATGTTCTCTCATCTCGCGGGTATGAATGGCAACATAGAGGCTCCGCACACGTCCACGGTTTATTATGGCTCGAGAATGCACCTAAAGTTGATGCAATGGACTGGGAGGATACAACTATTATTGAGGAAACAAAACAATACTTTGATAAGTTTGTGTCTACTGGAACCCACGTCGGCTTGCAACCGCTTGGATTTTGTTCACAAGTCATTGCTAGACGACCTCTGTTGCTTAGATACAACACAAATACTATCCTCCCCCCCACATGCAGACCTTGAATAATTTTTAATCATGTTCAACGCCACACAAAATGTTTAGAATAGACATGCCTGCTTAGAAAGCAATCACTGCTAGCGGTGCAGGTACAATGCACCATGGGCCATGCAACCTACTTCATCCCTGCTCATTGAAAGTGATGGGAAAATTAAGTACCCCCCTTCGAGAAACGATGATAGACTGAACATACACAATCAAACTATGATATCCATATGGAGAGAAAATGTCGATTGCCAACCGGTACTTTCCCGTCATGCAGTTCTGAAGTATATTGCAAAATATGCTTCAAAAGCATAGCAACGTTTAGAAACCTATCACCAAATGCTATCCAAATTTTCAAGAGATGCTGATGCAGATTCACTAGCACACATTGCGATTCGAAAAATGCTCACAAAGAGCGTTGTTGAACATGACATAAGCACACAAGAAACATGCCACATGCTGCAAAAATTGCCACTTGTTATGTGTAGTCGTTCGTTTGTATCATTAAATGTTGGCAAAAAAATCTTGAGACGTGTCGTTGAAAGTGATGCTGATGTACAAGAAACAACCACTTTCTTGGATGCATATAGAGTTCACCCTGCAACCATGGAACACCTACCACTTATTCAGGTTGCTCGAGATTGGAGCTACAGCAGGAACCGTAAAGGAGATAAATGGAAACTACGGTCGACTAAAGCAATTGTTTGGGTCCACCCGAGATTTGTGGATGTCCCAACTCAGGATTCAACATCATATGAACCTTTTCTATTGGTAGAACTCCTTTTATACAAGCATTTTAGAAATATTGCCTCGAATTTGGCTCAAGCCCACATGACATCAACATGACACTTGGGACATGTTCAAACACAACTACAGACCATGGCATGTTTTACGCACTACCGCAGACACAAGATATGAAATAGATGTTAGTTCCGACTCAAAGGTGAAATAGTATTCAACATGAACCATTGCAAGAATGGCAAGTCTTCGCACAACTTCGTCTGGGAAACAACACGGGTCTTAACAATATTGAAATGTTGGGGAAATGAGATTTTGACATACACAATAATTGGAACATACATGATGTTCCACATGATTTGTCAGATAACTGGTTCATCATTCATCGAGAGAGAAAAGGAGACACAAATAACACCAGCATACAGGCCACACCACCATCTACCACACTACCTTTGTCTTCAGAACAACAACTAGCTCTTGATACCATACTGCACCATTCAACAAACAAAACACTTCTACCTCCATTAAGATTGATAATTCAAGGAACAGTGGCACAAGAAAATCATTTATGATAAATAAAATCTAGAATTCATTTACAACAACATCAACCACATCTCCTCGCCGCTCCTTCTGCTCGCCCCTACCGGTGTTTCAACATTCAACATCTCCGCACCCACAATCCATGCAACCCTCCGTATTCTAATCAAAGAATTAAAACCCCTTGAAGGCCAAGCATTATCGTCTTTTCAAGAGTCGTTGAAACATATAGAATATGTTCTTATTGATGAAATGAGTTTCATCGACCCAAAGTTGCTAGGAAAAATTGATGTAGGCTACGCGAGGCTTTCCCACACTCAAAAACATCTGAATTTGGAAACAAATCAGTCATCCTCCTCGGCGACCTCTGCAATTACCACCAGTTATGGACAATCCTCTTTATGCAAGTAAATCCTATGGAGCCACCCTTTGGAAGGGATTTCATTCTTCCATTACATTACAAACTATATTTTGGCAACAAGGAACAACCGATGCACAAGTTTCATTCCGCAATTACTACTCAACATGCGAGATTCAACCCCTCTTATTGAGGACTAGGAAATCCTAATGTCTCGCACAGACACAAACCTAACTCAAGCAAGAGCTGAAATTTTTTAAGGATGCACAACATTTTTTGCAACAAATGACCTCGTGGACTCCCACAACCTTCCGATGCTGAAGGCATTGAATGTTTCGATCACCCAATCCATTGCAGAAAGTAACAGGTGGGATGGACCAAGAAATCCTGATGACGATCAGTTGGAGCACAAAGTTCTGTTGTGCAAACAACAAAAAATCATGCTTATTGCAAATTTATGGGTTGACCTTTGGACTCATAAATGGTGCTACAGGAACAATCATCGACATTGTCTATGATGCATCAATGCCACCACCAACATTACCTTTATTTGTTGTTGTCAAATTTGATAGATACAACGGCCCATGTTGGGATCCCTCCAACCCGTTACATATTCTAATACCCCCTATTTCGAGAGGGAATCAAAGACAATTGCCGCTTAAAATGGCCTAAGCATTAACTATCCATAAGTCCCAAGGACTTACTATGCATAGAGCAACTATCAACATTGGAACCAATGAAAGGCGGTGGTCGACATTCTGACTTTCTCCGAGTTGCCTCGCTTGCAAATCTGTGCATTACACCTCCTTTTTCATTTGAAAGGTACTCAAAAATGGCACATGTAGCAACACTTGGAGCAAGAAGAAAGGAGGAAGCAAGACTATTATCACTCAACCCATCATAAATACTACACTCTGCTTTGATAGCTCCTCCGCTACTACATTACTCAACACTTCTTCTATCCTAGATGATTTCAAATAAAATAGTCCACAAAATGATACCACTCATGATATGAGATTTAAAAATGTATATGTACGACTTTGTAACAAGTTTGAAATGAAGAGACAAAACCTTTAAATGAAGTGGTTGCTCTATATATCTTCAATTACATAATTACACGTTTCAACATAAATGTTTGATTTTTCCTTTTTATTGTAAGCTCGTTCCTTTATGTTAACCAACAACACCACATTTTTAATGTCCTCATCTGCACACAAATACACTTTTCAACATACATGTTCGATTTTGCCTTTTTATTGTTGCATGTTTCTTTATGTTAACCAACAACAACACATTTATAATGTCTCCATCTGCACACAAATACCTACAATTTTAAAATACTTAGAAATAACCATGCAATTTATAGTTGTTTCCATCCAAAGCTTTGTACATTTAATAGAAAATCAGTATTGTCAATCACACCCCTTATTAACAACAACTACAAAAGTAATAACTATATTTCAAAATCTAATAACATATACCGTTCGGCATTCACATTGCATTGAATTCATGCGATTGCTAGTAGTTAAATTTTAAATAAAATATTTAATTTCATTAAACAATTATAATATATCATATGTATCATAGATTTACTTTTCGTATAGATTGGCGGGTGGATGGAAATGCTAGGACAATAGAGATCGGCCCATATCTATAGATAGCGAGTTCCATATAGAATAGTCGCAACCGGCTCGGCTCCATCTCTAGTCCCTATCTATGGCTTGTATTCGGGAGTGCCATATCGTCGGAACACTATGGCATCTTAGCAACTAGCAACCGGGTTGGGCCTATCTATCCCATCTAGAGTGCCCCCTCTATCTAGATCTTAGCAACCGGGTCGGCCAGACCATATAATAGAGAGACTAGCAACCGGGTAGGGTAGCAACCGGGTTGGATGGCCCGTCTATCTCTCTATCTTGTTGGGGACCGGGGATAAGTGGATTCTCTTTATGAGCATAGATAGAGATAGATAGGGCAACCGGGGGTGGATAGAGAGATAGGGCTTTGCCATCTAGATAGATAGTGCGGGCGTCCCCTCCCAAAGGGGAAAGCCCCCATCCCGATCTCGAGGAGATGCCCCCAAGACGTAGGGCCCGATCTACGGTGGTCTCTCCGGGGATGGGTCCCGGGCAGTGGGCACCGCGGAGGACCTCTCCCCGTTAGCCCCTAGTATCTTTCCAGAGGGCATTGCGGTATATTCCTCCTCTAAGTGGGATTTCCAGAGGGCTCCAGGAGGGTATTACGGTTTCTATCTATATATAGAGGGGGTTCTCCGAGAGAGATATAAATATAAAGGATCTAAAGTAGGAGGGCACCCCTCCCATATATAGAATAAGTAGATGTCCATCTTCTTCTAGGGAATTACTGAAGTATAAATTTACAATTTTTTCTTTTATTACGATTTGATTATGACAGATCTACATCTCTTATCTATCAACGGGTCACGGGTCGATGAAGGCATTGCTCACGCAGAGATATGAACTTTCCATTTGTTATTTAAACTAGTTTTAATTAATTCAAGTATAATGAGTGGATTTATTTTAAAGATCCTCATTAAAGACCCTTTTAGCTTGCTGACAAGAGAAATTTTTGAAAACTTAAACGGCGAGAGTTTTACAATGAGCTCCTCCCCAATTCATTAAGTAGGGATAAGTTCCATATAAATATGTAAGTTGTACACCCACATTATTAGTACATATTAGTTATTATATAATTGTTTTTGCACGAAATGTCTTACAATTAACACAAAACAAAGAAAGTGTGTGCAATATTAAAAAGTATGGCATCTAGATGACATCAGCAAGTGAACCCATGATTATAACTTTTTGCCGGTACAACATATGGTGTGTTTAAAATAGTTAAAGAACGATATAAATTATAAATTAAAATTAAACACTTAAATTGCAAATTTGAATTATGTATTTGCAAGTCCAAAGAAAATTGGAGGATAAGGTATCAGGATCAAGATCAAGAGAATCAAGAGAATGAGGAGTACAACAATGGCAACAAAACAGCTATATATTGTAATGATATACTTCAATTGGTTTCTGTGTGGTACAAAGTAAGCCCTGATTTGGCCATAAGGACCTTTTAACATTACATAGAGAGCCCCATCTTTGGTAAGAGCATAGCATATTCCTATTCCCTACTATATACTACTATTCCAGCTTTTGCACATCTGTTAATTAACTTCGGTAAGCACTCAACAATTGTCCCAAGTAGACTGCCAAGGACCTCGAACTGGCCACAACAATGATAAGTATTCTAAGATATACTGTTTTTCAGCCAGTTTAGAAACTTATGAATAAATTCTCCTGATTGTATTCCTCTGTCAAAAAATTGGAAGTTCCACTCTCAAACAGCTTCTGACCAACTGGTTAATTGAGAACAATGAAAATTATTTGTGCCCTTTGCTGGGAGCCTTACAGCTGGTTTCTTGAAGTACACCAAAGTCTGGAAGGAAGTAGGAAGAGGAAGGGCAGACAGCTTTCCCAAGATCTTGAGCACAAGTATTTTTTTCTCCTTCGTGTAACTGTGGGGGTCTTCTAAAGCCCACCGTCGATTGACAGATCTGTTGCAAACAACCAAACTCCATATGGTGAACAATGGCCACATTTGATGTATAATGATGCATATATTTGATCAGCATCTGCTGAAGTTAAAACAAATTCTTTACAGTGAAAAAATATCATTCTTGCTCAACTAATTGAGGCTGTCTCAAATGTGTCTTAACTTGATGTTTATCAGCTGTTGGATTTCCTCAAGGCTCAAGTGTGTTGAACTTGTTCTTTCTCATTTACTTGGATGCCTCAAGTGCATTCTTTATTCTAAGTAAGATTACTTGTGTGTCATTGAATTTATAGTCAATAAGATTACTTTCTCATCATTGCTTGTTGAAGTAATTTACAAAAATATCCATATTCAACTTGGTAACAGAGCCAGTGTTATGTATGGTTAGGACCTCAACCTGCATGTGCCTCTAGGAAAATGTGAAATTGCAATCCACACTTCTAGAGAAAGCCGAAAGCCCTGTTACACACTAACAATTGTTCCAATTGACCAGAAATAATTTCTAGCTTTAGGCCCAGAGGATAGATGAATGATAAGGAGCAATGGCTTCTACTGGATTGGAATTGTTCAAATCTTTATTCAAATTACATACATATAATGACAAAAAAAAAACAGAAAAGGAGAAGATGTTCTTGATACCCTTTCCTTTACAAACTCCAAAGAAACTTTACACTGCTACTCAATAACAAATAGTTTTGCATTTCAGGTTACATGTGTTGCAGTTATTTGCATAGACAGAATCTACAGCGCAAAAGGACCTAACAGGTAGATATGTAATCAATCCTTTCAAATTAAGATACATACCACCAAGGAATGTGATTGTTCTCAATTACAAGTGCAGTAATATTAATGTAGGTCTTACCTGTAATGTCTTTATTAAAGGGCATAACAGGACATGAAAGGAAGATGATATTAATGTAAAACATTTTAAGTTGGAGGATACGAGGACTGCAAGTTCATACAAGATTTACAGGCAATGGTGACTTTCAAAAATGCTGAAAAAATGGATAAATGATTGATTACATACAAAATGATAAAAATTGATGGTTCTCAATTCACCCAAAATTTACCATGACAATCGCATGAAGCATGGAATTATACACTTTATTCTATATATTACAGCATTATAATCAGGAAAAGGAGAAGGTTCAGAACTTGGGAGGCTTTGTGCAATCCATGAGAGCCCAGCCAATGCGCTGGTTATTGTTGTCGTGAACCACAAGATACCCCTGCAAATATATGTCTGCAAAACCAAATACCACTTTGTTACCGCATAAGCTTAGTAAAAACATTAAGACACCTATTAAAATGAATTCATTAGTGTTCTAAATAGAAACCTCCCTAGCAACTGGCACACGGATGCTTAAAGTTTCTCAACAAGGAAAACCAGACACAAAAATCACATATGCCACAATCCTGAAGAAGTAAAACCAAATATACCATATGAAATTCCATTTACCTCCAAGAATATTGAAGGTGCTCATTCCAGTGCCATTAAGTATCCCAAGACAGACATTGCCTTTAGCCTGCTTACATGTGAAGATTTAATTAGTATATTTTGTTAGTGAAGAATTTACAAATTCTCAAACAATAAATAGATAGAACATTTTATCTTGTCATTTGAATGTCAGCTTTTAGTAGCAAACTTTTAAGTAAAAGAAATCAGAATGAATATCAAAGCTTTACGCATGCTTACACTGATTATCAGATAACCTTCTGGAAGGATTTCCAGCTTTACGTTGTTAAGTAGACGATGAGGTGCTCTGGAAGTTTAATGTTAATGGTTTAAAGTATGATTTTACATCTGCAATAGATCTGTTGCACTTACAAAAGTTGAGTAGCATTTGATGAAAAGGATTTTTGCCAGGTTTTATAATTTGTACAAAATAAGAAACTTGCAATGAGATTCATAAAAATTAATGCTCACAATGAAATATTGTAAAACCTAGCAAATCCCTTCACCTGAAAGTCTTTCTCCTTTCCAACAGAGTGGCAGTGTCATGTCTGATGCAACTTCTTCCAACTGCTTTCCAATGCTTTCTCTGACCTGCATCAACCTTGATTTGTCAGAAAGAGAAACTAGATATATGAAAATGGCATGAGGTTAAAGTTGTTTCCAAACAGTTACTGCCGAGACAAGAGAATTATAAGCTTGTCTTTTGAAATATGTATATGAACTGCCAGTGTCGAATATTATTCCTCCTAGCTTTCTTCATCTCCGCTCTTTGCAAGAAGTTTTTTCCCAATGATCATCTGTGCAGTTCCCGCATAATAGTATTTCCTGATAAATAAGGGAGCAATCTGTGACTATGCTCGTAGACTGTTTTAGATGAAAAAAGAGTTCAAGAGTTTCCATTTTACAAGGAATTGTTAATTTCTAGATCAGAAGATGGTAGAGGTTGTCTAACTAGAGGCCTATTAGTGAAGTTTTCCCCTTTACTTCTACTTTAAACATATTAATAGTTGATTCCAACAAAATACATGATACTATTATACACTGGTTTAAATAAAGAAAAGTATATGGATTCAAGTAGATCCATCTCGTTGATCAATAATTAATTTACAAATGAAACTGTTCAATAATCGAACACAGAACACCATAATGTTGAAAGAGAGCAGTACAATATCTCTTGTAGAGATACAAAACCTAGTGAATTGGTTTATTGTCATGGTATCAAAGGAAATTGCAGCCATAAATACTTTGTTAGGCAAGGAATAGCAATGCATTATCCAATAAGAGTAAGGGTGGCAGTGGTTTTGTGGTGGGATTATTTACAAGAGGACCACAAATGGTGAAAACTTGACAAAAATAGTGAAACATATGCAAGCTACACTTTTGTTCATTTTAGTAGTTAAATATTTAGAAAGAAAGAACCATGAGTGCAAGAAAACACAAAAAATAGTAATTTATAAATCAGGATGCAATTCTCAAGAAGAATGATAACATGTGATGGAAAGGTAACAGGTTATAGTACAAAAGTGAAATCAAACTACCAACATTGAAGAAGAGCTCAATGGATTTCCCCTTCCAATATGCTTCATTAGAAACAGAGGAACACAAATGGACTAAAAGCAAGAAGAGAAGGTATTTTGCAACTCTTCAAACAAATGCATTACATCTTGCTGTGAGAAAATCCATGGGAGTAAGACATAAAGGTCAATCATGATGGGGAGGCTAACACTCATTGGTGCATATTGATGTAATAAAACATATCTTATAGACTTTCAAGGAATAAGGTAAGCAACTGATCTCAAACTTTTAACTTGTGTGTCTGGGTCAAAACAAATTTGAGAAAGAAATGCAAGAAGAGAAAGCTCGTTATACATTAATTAAAAGGATTGTACCAAAAAGAAAAATCTTATGACAAATTGGTATGTCCACCGTGCTCTATAGTTGAGAGGTAAGCCTGACAGGGCCTCTAATAGAAGCCTAAGATTTTAAAGGATGGGAAGGCTGCAAAAGCATGACGGTGAGTTGTGGCGGTATGAGGCCAGACATTCAACTGGGATTCAAGATGGATCAGAATGTTCCCTATAAGACTTGATTGTCAAGATGGTTTCAAAAGTTTTAATTCCAGTGCTTCATGGCATCGCCAAAACCTGTTGCAATCATTGGAGAATCAAGGATGTGCTGGAAGATATCAAGATCTTGTCTGGATATTTCCAAACAATAAGCGTCTTCCGCATAAGATGCGGATTCGATAAGGAGCAAATGTAATAAGATCTGATAAAACTAATATAACTGCCAGTTTGAGTCATAAATTTCAAGTAATTTGTTCAATTGATGACATTCATGCTTTGTCAAATGGCAGGTCTGCCAGGACCTTAAATGTCAAGAATGGAGGAGGCCTTTATCCCTGGAGAAAGGTTTGGTAATGAATATTTGTAGGGTACTGGTGAGGTGGTGTGGCTGTTTTAGAAGTTATAGACTTCTACAAAAAACAAATTTGTTAGCAAATATGCTGAATGTTTTGTTTAGTGTATGCAAGAAGTCAGGGCAGTTGAAACAAAAAAACAATTGACATGAATTATCCAGACCTTAAACGTCAAGAATGCAAGAGGCCTTGATCCCTGGAGAAAGGCTTGGTAATGAATAAATGCAGTGTACTGGTGAGTTGATGTGGCTATTGACTTGTAAAGATACAATGCTAGCAAACATGCTGAATGTTTTGTATAGTGTATGCAAGAAGTCAAAGAACAGTTCAAACAAAAAAACACATGAGATGAATTATAAATATGAAGAGCAGCTATATGTGGGCATTGGATTTCTGAGTATTCTTTTGAGATCTACTTATAAAAATATAGATATCAAATCCTGTCAGATCCAGATTTTTCAGACATACTGAATCAAACTGATGCAAGTTTCCAAATTTGGTAACTATGGATCAAAATAATTGGGCCTCTTTATGATTGTCATGTAATCCTTGACCACGTTTCTTTTCATATTTGAAGAGAGGCAAGCTTGATGTTAATATTTGTTGTTCTCTGTCAAGAATATTCAAGCAATGCCTAAAACTATTATTTTAGCTATAGAGTAGCCAGAAGTTAGATCTTGTCAAAGTCATGTGTTGTAGGCATATTAAAAAAAAAGAGGCTACAAATTAGAGCTTTTCTTTTAGCTTAGATATCAAGTGGAGTGCATTAGATGGAGAATTGATTGCTAAAAACAAGGGACAAATATCAAGACCTGCATACATGAATGGATAACAAGTGTAGAGTAGTAAGAGATGCTTATCATGATGCGGGTGCTTTATCTCAAGCTGGACGTGTCTGAGCATATGCGTGAATATTGGTCAGACGGGAACAAGATATTGTGAACATTCCAAAGTCTAAACAACTATAAGCCTAACTAATGACCAAGATGAAGGTGAATCAGGTCTAATTAATTAACCAGAAGTTTATTTGAAGAATTTATCTCAGTCCACATAATTGATGGAGAGACGAATAGCCTAATCCAATTCCCTAGGATCTAACAATTAAGATGCTACAAAATGTGAAGTGAGAGAATTCAAAGGCATAAAACTGAGAAACTACAGTGTTGAATACTAAGGCCGAGTGAGAAACTACTTTGATGAAGCTACAGACTTTGGCACTGAATCTTTATGTTGCTACACAAGGAGCATTTTTAGTTCAACACTGTAGTTTGGCACTAAAAACAACTCCTTGTGTAACAATATAAAGATTCAATGTCAATACTTTGATGAAGCTTTTGAGCTTTCAGGCTCATATAGGAATCATTTGAGGATTATCCTAAGAGATTTATTTTGATCTAGAGAGAGAGACTGGGTGTCTTAATTCAAGCTTACATTGATGGCTTGCCAAGCATAGGAACCCAAGTCATGGATGAGGTAGGCACATGATCATCGCCGAAGAAAATGTATCCTCCTTTTTTCCCCCTCCAGCAATGCAAAGGCCTATGACATTCTTGATAAGACCTTGCTTTGCCCACTGAGATGGGAGACTCGTTGTACTACTACTGAGACCCAAAACACCATCTGTGGCTGTAGGGGACTTTGCCAAAGATCCATCCTGGTCATATCCACACCTGTCACAAAATAATAAAAATCATTCATCCCTTCAATTCTTTTCCATAACTTTTATTTTCCTACACCTACATAATAGGCCAAGAGAGGTTAGATCATCTCAAATTGCATTTGTTGTTTCGAACTATCACAAAGAATAGGCCAGTTTTCTTCTTCTTTATTGAGATGCTACATTCTATGATAACAAATACGTCAAATCTATGGCAATGCCAAGATTGAAATGGATTTTAAATTAGTCATTGTCTTGTGCATTTACTCTCTGACCTCTGTTATCAACTTCCTCAATTCATTAAATTTATCAACTAATTGTATTTGTTTCAAAATTTTAAAATAGAAAAAAACTTTACCCAAACGTAGAATTAGCCCAGGTGCGACTTCCATTGGTGAGCAACACTGGAACATTGTCTCTAACAAGGACTCCCATAGAAGACCCACCATCAGCGTACTTAATATCATAATGGCATTGCCGAGAAGAACTACAGTCATATTTTTGCTCACTCGCTGCCTGCACAACTGCACACAAAGGATCCTTGCATGACATCACCGAGCGTGGTTTATACAATTGATGGGGTGTCTGCACAAACCAAAAGTACCCATTTGAATTACAAACTGAAAGACATCCATAATGAAAATACCCACAATGACTACTATAAAAAATCATGACCAGGACAATGACAATCCTGTGGACCCAAATGCACTAAACCTGTTAAAGAAAAACAATAAACGGATTTTGATGGCACTTCACCTTGGCACAACGTTGGCAGGGGCATCACACTGAAGCCATGTCAAGTCACTGCCAGTGTCTATATCCAGGAAATATGGCTTGGGAGGATGCCCAATAAACACAATCACGTAGTAAATCCTGCAATTCAATTAAAAAAATTCTTGAGCTTTGAATTTGAAGCCCAGAATGAGAAAAAAAAATTGGGTGTTTGTTTTTCCTTACCCTTCTGGATAAACACCGCCTTGCATATTAAAGAAGGTAGTCTTGGCTGCTGCCAATAATCTCCTGCCAATCCTGTGGGTGTCTTGTTCAATCAACGAGGAGACATCGAATTCCTCATACTTGGGATGAACTGGGTATATGTCTGCTACTCCCGAAGACAAAGGAATCCCCGACGAGACATCGAATTCCTCGTACTTGGGATGAATTGGGAATATGTCTGCTGCTTCCACAGACAACGGAATCTCTGTGCAGAAGGCCGCCAACATAAAAATTAATACATACAGGACTTTTTCCGAGATGCCCATCGTCAAATTTCCCTTGAGTGAAACAATGAATAATGAATGGGGACATTTTTTTTATATAGGGAAATGCCTCAAAAAGCCTTTAATTTCGGTGTTTATCATATTTTAATAATATTTGCTTCCATATGATCGATCAAATAAAATATCTCATTAAATCACACATTTATAGGGGAGAAGAGCCCGGTGGAGACCTAAGTGGTTCATTCCTTGCCAAGAGGAGCTAGTTATAAATAAACATTTTTTTATCCTAAGTGTTGAGCATTAAATTCAAAATAAAAGAGTGGGAGGAATGCAATTCGAAATAAAAGAGGGAAATGCAATCTGTCCTCCACCATTTTGACGCGCAGTATTAGATAAGGAACAAATAAATGCTCAACCACCATGTTTGCTGCTCATTAACGGGCCTTACGGTGCTCCTGCGCAGGATTACATAAAATATTGGATTTCTTCTTTCTGGTTGGACTGGGCATCGGAGCGACTCCTTTCATTAGCATTTTGGAGGTCATGCTTCATAACATCAGGCGGACAGAAGACTTGCTCGTAAGTATTTGATTTCAGATTATAATGAACATTTGGGGAAAGAAAAGGGTCGAGTTTTCATGTTGAACAGTATAATCTGATGGGTTTTTGGACATGAAAGATGCAGGATTTCGAACGCCGCTGTAAATTCTTTCAATACCGGTCAGATTCAGTACTAGTCGGCGTTTGAGCATATGCTAGCCGAGTGAAACAGGAGAGTCAAACTCAAACAACACTTCTCAAATCTTCTCTCTTTACTGCCTAGAAATTCCAAGGTATTACCACGATTTTCACGCAAATTGTTTATCATACGAAAATTTGTCTTTTTTGTTAAGAAAATTACAGTTTTGCTGTTGGTTCCACTGCAAATTAAGACCGTTACAAAAATTTGTAAATATTGACAACATAACGATTCTGCTGCGGCTTCCTGTTTTTTCAATCTGACCAAGTAGATAGCGGAAATAAGCAGTTTGATGAAAATTTGTGAAGTTGTTCCTAAATATATTTTCTTTCTCACTTTATAATTTCATAGATTAGAGATCTCTGCCTGAACTGCTTCCTGAAAAGATTCTACAAATTTGTAAGGTTAAATTGAAATCTATTCATGATAATGTTGTAAAATTCTACAACTTTTTCTTTAATTGTAAAAAAAATTATTGGTAATATGAGGATACGCAGTACAGGCCGTTTAAGCTCTTTCAAATCTTTGTACTGCTTTAACTCCAGTAAATTTTCCAAATCATTAATCTTATTGAAGCAAATTAGGTTTTTGTCTCTCCATTCTCTGACCTGGTCAAATCTGCTGCTGCTTCTTGATCGCTTTCTCATTTTTCCATACAGGTGCGCACTCATTTTGCAAGGCCCAATTGGAGAAAGGTCTTCTCACGAATATGCACAAAGCATCCCAATGCCAAAGTTGGTGAGTATTATATCAACATGGACTTTGTGTCTATTCCCATTAGGTCCCTGCATATATTTTTTGGCATTTCCACACTCCATACGCATGGTCTAGTACAAGCTTCTAGAATGTGATGTTTATTATTTATTAAGCAAATTTTGTTTTTGGATGGACGTGTAGGAGTATTTTATTGTGGAGCTCCAGTGTTGGCGCAAGAGCTGAGAACTTTGGAATGGCAGTTTTATGCGGCGAGATCGTTTGAAGCAGGGTGGAAACAGTGTGTATTCACACTACTAATACTCAAGGAAAATGTTACCTACAATTCTATGTTTTTAAGCCATATAGAGGTGAGGTTTCAACCTCACCAAGATTCAAATAAATCCTTGTCTTTCAGTTTTTATTTAACGGTGTTCATTTTAAGCTGCAACAATTTAAATAAGGTTATGAACAAATTCTGAGCTGATTTGGTTTCCACATCTGAAACAATGATTACATTTCGAGCAAAATGTAGTAATATAAACTGCATGTCTTTATATTTCTTACATTTGGAGCAAAACATATAAACTTATACTGTATGTGTCCATATTCATTACATTCGGAGCAAAATATACCAACTATAACCTATAATCGTGAATGCAATAATGCATTCTCAATTGATTTCGATACATATTTTTCTGCAACACAAAAAAGAATTCTCCTCGAATGCTGCCATAATTTTGGGATCAGTTTGTTAGTCCATAACCATGTCACACCTTCAAAAAGGCCCTTAGTTTGGACTATCAGGAATGATTGTATCATTGACAGATGTTGTTGGAGTCATTAAGAGGTTCACTGGATGAACCCATGGTGGAATAGGAAAACCAGATATGGTATGAAAGGTTGTATGTGAAGTAGGAGGTTGTGGGATAATGGGGTGTGTAGTTGGAGTTGAAGTTATTTGCATTCTGTTGGTGTCAAGGAAGTAAGGGTGGTAATCTGGGATAGGAACTTTCAACATATCTTGTAACATGGAGTTCTGTATGGGCATGGAATGATGCATGGGAAACAAAACCTGTGGATTGTTGAACTTGTTATCTCTTTCTTGTTTCTCTTTCTCCCTTTGATGGCGAGTGGCTTCCTTCTGTTGTAATTCCAATTCCTTTTTTTGGCGAGCTACTTCCCGTTGTTTCTCGCGCTCCTGTCTTTCAACAAACTTTTGTAGATCCCTTTCTTGCCTCTCTTTAATGCGTTGCAATCTCTCTTCCTTTTTTTGCTCCTTTGCTGCCAACCTTTCTTGCTTTTTTGCCTCAATATGCTCCTTTTTACGTTGTTTCCCTTCACATATTTCTTGTTTTTTTGTTGTGTATCTTTTAACATCTGAACATAAGCATCAGATGTTAACAATTGTGAAGCACGACTTATCCAGAGTGCAACATCACTCTTACCTTTGGAAGGATCCCATACAAATTGTGTCGGTAACCTTAAAAATTTACCCAATTTCTTCTCATTCGCAGCAACACCATCATTTGATATACCACTTTCAACATCATGGCCAGCTTGTCTCTTCCTCATTTTTATCTTTATCAATGACCTCAATTTCTCTCGTGTCAAGCATAATAATGAGTAAAGTTTGTTGGTTCAAAGTCTGCTGGCTCAAGGTTGGTTGGCATCGAAGGTAAAGATATACTTTCATCCTCAGTGTTTCCAATCTGATCAAGTCCCAACTCTGCAATATGCTCTTGCAGCCAAGTAGGTTGTTCTGGTGCACTTGGCAATGAGAGATCGTCCTCTCCAAATCCCTGGGCCTCAGTGTTGCAGCTGGATGTGCCTTGGTCACGAGTATTCACAATGTGGTTCACTTCATAATCTTTGGTCTGCATTATACTTTGTCTTTCTCCCTGTATACTTGGTTCCTCCGTCTCTGTATTAGCAACAACCATTGTTTCAATGGTTGGATGGAATTTTTTTGTTGTTGACAGATTCTCAACTGATTCCATTAAGTAATTTTCTCCAATTTTGTCACCAACTGGTGGAGCTACATCTCTTGACAAACTTAGGATGTTTTCAGCAGCATCAACATCTATTATGTTTTCAGTACCATCAACATTCATAATGTTTTCAGTAGTATCATCATCTGTGACATTTTCAGCATCATCTTCGTTGGCATCTTCTTCAATGATATATAGTTTACTACATTCCATGTCATTCTGTAATGCATTTGGATCAAGTGGCCATATACCTGTGCGTCTAAAACCAACACGAATATTTGCAGGTGTCAAGGCCTTGGCGAGAGCTCTACTACCTATTTCTGCCAAGTCTGAACGTTTGACTTCTTGGTACTTATTATTACACATCCACTGCATCCTCTCAGATCTGAAATATGCTTTAAAAGGACCAAAGACACTAACATCCAGTGGTTGCAACCTGTGTGTAGTATGTGCTGGCAATGTCAATAAATCAATCCCCAATCGCCTGGCCTCTTCTATAGTTGACAATGCCACATGGCTTCCATGACCATCAAATATAAGTAAATGCCTATTTTCAGGGCACACCCCTCTAGGTACAGACTTACTGAAATGATACAACCAGCTTATAAAGAGCTCTCTAGTCATCCAAGCACTTGGATGAGCAGCCATGCAAGCACCTGGTTCACATCCCTTGATGTAATTTTGTGAAACTTTCTGACCTTTAAATAAGTAAAAGTTAGGGATACATTGCCCTGCAGCATTTACACAACATAGAATTGTCATCCATTCTCTGCTACGAGGAATGATTTTGGGAACATTCCTGCAACCCTTGGTGGCAAGCACCCTCATGCCACAATTTCTCCCTGCTTGGATTCCTGTCTCATCACAATTCCATATTTTTCCTGCACCATAGGAATTGATATAAATGTTAGCTAGTTTTTCATAAAACTTGCTAACCACCTCTGGACGTAAACCTATTGCACGATCTCTTTCTAGACCTTCAGCAGTCCGAAGGACTATGTCTGGGTGTCTTTTTCTAAATCCTTCACACCAAGATTTTCCAGGTAATCCTTCTCGAAATGGAGTCTCTCTAGTTTCACAAATTTGTGCAACACATGCCCTCAGTTGCATAAATCCCACTCCATGCCCTAAATCTGCCATTTGCTTACACCATTCAACTATCTCTTTCTCCTCTCCTTCACTCAAAACAGGTGCAGGGCCCTTCCTTTTTGTATGGGTCAGACCATTCAGCCAATAATGAACAGATGTAGGAGGTAAATTATATTTCAGTGCAGCAGCTCTAATAGAATAATTGTTGAATTCAATATCATCTATGGCCTTTAACATATCTTCTTTTGACCAACTAGACAAAATTCTAACCTTCTTGGTCGAAGTGTTGCCTCTAACAACCACAGTCTCCTGTAGTTCATGCCTATTTAGTTCACATCCAGCAGGTTCTGGCTGATGATCATCATTTGTGTTTGTATCTCCTTGATTTGTTGTTGCACCATCCTCTTCACTTATTATTGTAGCATCATGTTCATCTGTTTCATGGTTAGATGGTTCAATTTCAAATTGTACACCTCATTTTTTGGGCATACGTTGTGCTCGATGTAAACTCCTCTTTCTCTTCATCTTCTCTAAACGCTGCAGTATGAAACAATATAAAATTAGTAAAATATGTATTAATATATCAATAAGATCATCTACAATGGGAAAATTTTAGCAAGCTTATGATACATGACAGTATGAATTATGAACTTGTAGGTGAACTTGTGATTACCCCGTTGGGCGCCATTAACGATGATCGAATACATGTTTTATTAATTTCATATTATTTGATAAAGACAGAATTTATAAGCTGGGTTGTTGATTACATAGGGGAGAAGGGCCAGTATGTGAACACGTCCCAATACTTGAACACTATTTTTCATTTAAAATATCCAATACCTGATGGAATAAAAACCATGAGGACAGATTGCATTTCCCTCTTTTATTTCGAATTTAATGCTCAACACCTGACCTGTTCATATTACAATATGATTCGAAATTAAAGGCTTAGGATAAAAAAATGCTTATTTATAACTAGCTGTCAAATTGGCGCTCCTACGTGGCAAGGAATTGGCTCCATGGACCTGCGAACTTAGGGTGTTCGCATACTGGCCCTATATAAACTTCAATAATCAAAATTTTGGTTTTTATTCCATCAAGTATTGGATATTTTAAATGCAGAATAGTGTTCAAGTGAAATATCATGTCACAGATGACATGATATTTCAGGCAAGCAGCTCTAATTGAATAATGCGAGAAACTCAATATCATCTATGGCCTTTAACATATCTTCTTTTGACCAACTAGACAAAATTCTAACCTTCTTGGTCGAAGTGTTGCCTCTAACAACCACAGTCTCCTGTAGTTCATGCCTATTTAGTTCACATCCAGCAGGTTCTGGCTGATGATCATCAGTTGTGTTTGTATCTCCTTGATTTGTTATTGCACCATCCTCTTCGCTTATTATTGTAGCATCCTGTTCATCTGTTCCATGGTTAGATGTTTCAATTTCAAATTGTACACCTCGTTTTTTGGGCATACGTTGTGCTCGATGTAAACTCCTCTTTCTCTTCATCTTCTCTAAATGCTGCAGTATGAAACAATATAAAATTAGTAAAATATGTATTAATATATCAATAAGATCATCTATAAACACTTCTAAAGATGAGGTGTTATCAAATAACACTACATTCATCAGCTTGTTTGTAATTGATCAATATCAATTAGAATGTTTCACTCGAACATGCAGTCGCCCCTTTCCACATTGTAATTCATATCGATCAATTGACGCAGGTCTTGTTAATGTAATGTTTTGTGACATCAAATCATCTTCAGAAGTGAATGCATGTAAGAATCGTAATTGTAATAGCTTGACTACATATGTTGTTATGGTGGCAGAAAATCTGTTGTACTACTGTAGGTCTTGGTATGGACCACTTCGGATCTCCACCAGTAAATGTGTTTTTTTAGATATTTTACTTGATCGATCATATGGAAGCAAATAATATTAAGATATGATTTGAAATTAAAGATATAGGATTAAAAAATGTTTATTTATACCTAGCTGGCATACTGTCACTCCTACGTGGCAAGGATTTGGTTCACTTAACCTACGAACTTAGGGTGTTCGCATACTGGCCCTTCTCCCCTAAACTCTTCTAAAGATGAGGTGTTATCAAATAACACTACATTCATCAGCTTGTTTGTAATTGATCAATATCAATTAGAATGTTTCACTCGAACATGCAGTCACCCCTTTCGACATTGTAATTCATATCGATCAATTGACGCAGGTCTTGTTAATGTAATGTTTTGTGACATCAAATCATCTTCAGAAGTGAATGCATGTAAGAATCGTAATTGTAATAGCTTGACTACATATGTTGTTATGGTGGCAGCAAATCTGTTGTACTACTGTAGGTCTTGGTATGGACCACTTCGGATCTCCACCAGTAAATGTGTTTTTTTTTTTTAGATATTTTACTTGATCGATCATATGGAAGCAAATAATATTAAGATATGATTCGAAATTAAAGATATAGGATTAAAAAATGTTTATTTATACCTAGCTGGCATACTGTCACTCCTATAAATAGTTAAGAATAAATAGTTAAGTTGAAAGGTATGAATAAACATTTTTCTTTCCTATATCTTTAATTTTTGGGAGTAGTGCCATTATGTCAACACCCTAAGTTCACGGGTCCATCAAGCCAATTCCTTGTCATGTAGGTTTATCAATTTTACAGCTAGCTATAAATAAACATTTCTTTATCTTATCTCTTTAGTTTGGAAACTCTTTATCTTATCTCTTTAGTATTGGGCAGTGTTCACATAGAGTTACAGATTTCTGTTTTGTATTAAATGGTACAGATTTTATATCTTATAGAGTTAGCGAGAGATATATAAAGAATGTGCGTTGGACATATTTTTTTTCTTTGTTTCGAGCATTAGAGATGGAAATCCACCTTCTAACAGATCTTCGAAGTTCCTCCCTGTACAGTTGAGAAGGATTTTCTGTTAAAAATTCAACGGTGTTCATTGTAATGAAAGATTCAATTTTGATTTGTTTGCTAGCTGTTGCATCCTTAGGTGAAGCCAATGACGTCTTAGGTGAAGCCACAACTCTGAAATATGTTTGAGTTGTTTTGGACTTTTGTTACATTCTCTATTTCTAAAGGTGAAGATGTTTTGGCTCACGTATGTTAGATGATTTCTCTCTTACCTACACTGTACTACGATTTATATTCACTACCATTAATCTTTGTGGATATTGATAATGGTTTGAATTTCAGTTTTTCAATTTTATAGGATGCAGTGGATGTTGTTTGTGAGAAAATTCAGTTCTCTATATTTTGCAGATGTCTATGGGTTGAGGACGAAACCAATTGATATGTCTTGCACATTCTTGATATATCTGTAGATGACTTATTTTTAGAAAAGGCCTATCCCCCTCAGTTCGCAGGTCCATGGAGCCAATTCCTTGCCACGTAGGAGCACCAATTTGACAGCTAGTTATAAATAAACATTTTTTTATCCTAAGCCTTTAATTTCGTATCATATTTTAATAATATTTGCTTCCATATGATCGATCAAATAAAATATCTCAAAAAAACACATTTACTGGTGGAGACCCGAAGTGGTTCACCGAAGAGGACAGGTGTTGAGCATTAAATTCGAAATAAAAGAGGGAAATGCAATCTGTCCTCCACCATTTTGACGCGCGTAATAGATAAGAAACAAATAAATGCTCAACCACCATTTTTGCTGCTCATTGACGGGCCTTACGGTGCTCCTGCGCAGGATTACAGAAAATATTGGATATCTTGCTTCTGGTTGGACTGGGCATCGGAGCGACTCCTTTCATTAGCATTTTGAAGGACATGCTTCATAACATCAGGCGGACAGAAGACTTGCTCGTAAGTATTAGATTTCAGATTATAATGATCATTTGGGGAAAGAAAAGGCAGATGGGTAATAAGGGAAGACATTGTGAAGTTAATAGTTCTCTTGTCAAATAAGTAAGGAAAATACTTCAACTGGATAACAAGAGACTTCAGCTGAGAAATTATAACTGGTTTTAATACGGAAGCCGCTCTTGGGGAAATGTGGGGCGCCGACTGCATATTAGCTTAATGAAAACCATTTATGAATATCATTTAGAAAACTCTCTACCTCGTTTTTGCTGCACATAGGGGAGAAGGGCCAGTATGCGAACACCCTAAGATCGCAGGTCCATGGAGCCAATTCCTTGCCACGTAGGATCACCAATTTGACAGCTAGTTATAATTTAACAATTTTTTATCCTAAGCCTTTAATTTCGAATCATATTGTAATATTATTTGCTTACATATGATCGATCAAATAAAATATCTCAAAAAAACACATTTACATTCTGAAGTTACTAGTTCTATTGTGAAGTTAATATTATTTGCTTTTAAGGTACTTTAAGGGAGAAAACATAAAGCCATTATCTAATAGATGTTCACAGAATTAATTAGCAGGATGCTATGATCAAGAATCACTCAATTCCAATCTTAATATTTTTTTGATGTGCTCTGCAAAATGGGCCAATTTTTGATAAATTAAATAGAAATCAGTCCATAAACTTGCAGTTCTGCTCAGCAATCTGTTATGTCTAATTCTAACCTAATTGAACAGATCTTTGGTATGAAAACTAACCTGTAATTTTTGCAGTAGGTATGAAAACTAACCTGCAATTTTTGCTTTGTTGGACCTTTCCTTTCAAAACTTGATAGAAGTAATCTCTTCTTATAAAATCCACTGTAATCAGGCACCCTACAGAAGTAAATCAGCAGTAAACAAGACTAGGAAAGTGAATATATAATACCAACATAGGGGAGAGAGTATCCAATCAAAATGTAAGACATGGATCAAGGTGTAGGGTCTTTTTAATCAAAGGTTGAAATTGATTTTGAGATGATCTTGTGGCTGAAATTATTTGATTTGATATTCATATTTATTTTTTACCTTCAAGTGTACAATTTTGTTTGTGTTTTTAATGGATGAATTTGAATCTTGAGAAGAAGGTTCCCTCTTTTTTTGCAGGTATGTATTAAAGTCTGGATATGAAAGATCTGGTGATTGAACAACCCAACTTGGAATATGGAAAGAGATGAATTGAAAAGACAAATATTCAACCCATTAAATAGATATGATGGGTTTGTCAACTGATATGTTGTATTTATACTTTGAACAAATGAGTCTTTTATTGTAGAAAATGAAAGTACCAATCAATTTATTTATGTGTACTAAGTAATACTGAGATGTTGACCCTATGCACATATGGTTTATAAAAAAAATTTTTGAACTTCAATAATCAAAATTTTGGTTTTTATTCCATCAAGTATTGGATATTTTAAATGCATTGGGAACATAGTAGAAGCAAATTACAACTTGATGCTTCATGTATAGCTCTCCTATAGCTCATGCGAATAAGGCCCAAGTGATAATACAACTCGATGCGAAATGAGTCGGCTCAACAGATTATAATTATGAATTAAGTGAACTCATGTCGACTCTTCAAACATTGTTGAACTTCAAAATTCCAAAAGTTATGCACCATATTACACCCTTGCAAAATGATTCCTTGTGTGTTAGCGTGATTCAACTACAACTTGACTGGTGATTTTAATGGTACATGTGTGCCATGGAGATGAACTCAAGATGGTAATACAAGCCTCTCATGCCAATAAAGGTCTTAATTTGAATTTCAATTGTGTTTAAATATAGTAGCATTGTTGTGCTTTTGCAAGAGGATCCATTTTCACAAGTATATTACAAGCATTCTAGAGAAAATCAAGCATCCAAAGTATTTATTCATGTTAGAGTAATCACTAAAAGGGAAGGGGTATAAGTTACATCACATTGGTTTCTGGTGAAGAATTTGTTGTAGGTGTGGGAGTTTTGTTTTCAATATTTTGCCCCAGCTAGGGACATGATCAAAATTGAGCTAAATGAAACACAAACCCAAAAAACAAATCATTTTTCTTACAATTTATGAAATATTGTTTCCCCAATTGGGCAAGGATTTTTCTTTTCTATTTTTAGGAGATTAGAGTGAAATTGCATAAATTCGGTGAGGTTTTGGAGCCTGGATGAGAAGAACATATTCATAAAAAAATCCAAACATGAAATTTACCAAGAGTGTCATTTTATGGTTTAAACACATTGATTTGAGTCTTGATGGTATGAACAAAACCCTTCGTTTATCTAGAGTCTTTTGAGTTCTCATTCTTTGCCACAAAACCTAGATCTTTATTGTTATATCCTTGTGATTATCACCAAATCTTGTAATAATAGATATACATCTCTAAGACTTGATTGTCACCTCTTTTTGTCGGTTTTAGAATTACTAATTATGTTATTTATTGTTTTATCTTTGTTTAGATCTAATTAAAATAGTATATGTATTTATGTTGTAATTCAATTGAAACCTATTTATTTATACTACATTTCATACCCATAATGGAATATATAATGTTTTACTCGGTAGACCTTAAATGCGTTAAATGAAAGTAATTCCTTCCATTATATGTCAATGTTTGAAATTCAAACATCAAGGCCCATGGTTACTAAACTAAAAGATATATTTGAAGTTTTCAAGAGAACACATTTGAGAAGAAGTTGCATGAAAAGAAATACCAAGACTTATCAAAGGAAATAACTCTCAACTTATGAGTGCAAAAACCTACCCAATAATTGTGTGTATGTCATATCCCATAACTTCAGACAACCACAAGAACCTAAAGTGAATCAATGTATACGATATTAGTCATACAAATGATTACTTATATGGAGATTTATTGTTTCTAGATTCATGGGTACCTCAACATCTAGTGATTTTAGTGCTTCATCTTATGTATCTTATGATGATTAGTATATATAGCTTAGTATTATTAGTTAGTTTTACTTACTAACCCTTATGCTTGGTATTGAACAATCTATATTTTTATTTCTTTACTTCGTGTTCATTTTATATAAATCAAGAATTTACCCCACTATTTTTCATACATGTTATTGATTTGATCTTCAAGACAAATGCATATTTCCTTTTCATAGGTTTTAGGTTGGTGATTGTAGTATTACAATGGGAAGGGGAAAACTTTAGGGTCAATACGGGCATTTCCTTTAATATGTGTTCTTCTTACATTGATTATTGTTTATACTATTAGGATTTCTTGGATATTTTGCTTCATGTTTTTAATATGTATTCTTTGTGGTCTAGTATACATCATCTACTTGGCATGTTTCCATGTGCCTAATGTGTTTTCATACCCTTGACATTTTTATATGTTTATAGGTGTGTCTTGACTTCTTTGGTATATTTTATATGATTAAGATAATGTTTGTTGCTTCATATACTTGTGTATGTCTCTAAAATATACTTTATACGGCTTTATGTTTCCTATGTGTGGTTAGTATGGCTTGAGTGTTTTTCATGCTTGGATATACATTTTTCAGGTGACTACTCTATGTTTTCTATGTACTTTCTCCTATTAAAGTAAATTGTACTCTTCAGATCATTGTAAACAACCATAAGATAAACACCCACAAGCATGCATACATAATAAATCAATGAAATCTTAAAATAAAGGCATAACACATATTTATCAAGGGTAGCATTGATTTACCACCAATTTATTAAGAAGTTCCAAGTCAAATTTTCCAATGTAAGAATAACTCGTTTCCATGATATGATCCACAAACACTAGATTTTTATGATTTTATAAAAATAAGTAGATGGTATTATTAGAGTTGGAGAGTAAATAGTTTGCAAATGATAAACAAGATTGCTTTAATCTATTAATAGTGGAAGTCTATCAAGTCAATAACTTGGTTGCTACTCTTCTCTATTAATAGATGTGGACAAGTGTGCACTAATGGGTGAATTATCCTCATATTAAATTACAATTAATATTACAAGTGCATCTTAATCACATACAATAACATATGGTTATTAAATACACTAACATTCCCCTTTAAGATGTAGTTCGATGAAAATAAGGATGGAATAACTCTAAACTATCCCCCTTGATGACACTATCCTTCACTCCCAAAAGTTTCTTAAGCTGAACAAATCAAGCCTTAAGAAAGTGCTTTGTGAAGATGTCTGCAATCTATTTTTCTATTTGAAAAAAACTCGAGATCGATAAATTTATCATGTATTAGTTTCAGAATATAGTGCATATGAATCTTAGTGTGCTTTGTGTGTTGGTGTTAACTAAGCACTAGGCTATGAGAGATGTGGATGGCACTCGATAATCACACCAAAGCATTGTGGGTTGGGATTTGTAGAAACTTGTATCCAGAAAGCATGTGCCATATCCATTTTGACTCACATTTTGTAGTAAAAACTCCACTATACTATACCTTCATAGCAAACAAAGCAATGATGGTTTACTTTTTCGAAGACAATTCGGTACCTACCCCAAGATAATAGATATATCCCATAATTGATTTATGATCATTTAGATCACTTGCTCACTCACTATTTGAATAACCTACAACTTTAATAATATACGATATACAAATTCATAACAAAATAAATATAAAAATTGTATGAGTCGAGTAGAGTATATTTCCACCAAATTTCTATAGAGTTTCCTATCAACTAAAGGAGTATAACATGTGGCATAAATCTTGATCCTTGATTTAAAAGGAGTCGTGTAGAGTGACAATCCTCCATGTTGTACGCAATAAAGAATGTCTTGAATATATTTAGGTTGATGGATGAAAATACCTTTGTTAGACTATGAAATTTGAAGACCCATGAAGAAATATAGTAAACCCAAATCAATCATTTGAAAATACTTCTTCAAGCTTGCTTTCAAATCATGAATCTAATATGTGGAAGCTTCTGTGATGATTAAGTCGTCGACGTAGAGGAAAAAAATGAGTATTTGTTTGTCTACTTTCCTAAAGCATAGCCTATAGGGTCAAAGGAACACTATGTAAGACCATTTTTGAGAAGAAACATGTCGATATTTTGATACCAAGAACAAGGAGACTATTTCAAGTTATACAAGGAATTTTTCAATTTACACACATAATTGGAGTTCTCACTATCAACAAACCCAAGAGGTCGGGACATGTAGATTTCTTCTAGAAATCACCATGCAAGAAGGCACTTTTAACATCCACCTTGTGGACTTATCATCCTTGTGTCACAACCAAAGAGATTATTAGTTGAACAAGGTCCATTTTAGCAAATAGAGCAAAAACTTTACGGTAGTTAACACATTCAAACTTTGAAAATCTTTTTCTACAAGTCAATATTTATACCTATCAATGGATCTATCTACCACATATTTAGTTTGGTACACTCACTTACACGTCATTGTTTTTCTTCCTTTTGGAAATGGAACAAAATCCCAAGTGTTGTTCTTATTTTAAAAAGAATTTATTCTATCGTAGCTTCTTTCCATTTAGGATGCTTAGAAGTTTGATGATGTAATGAAATTACTTGTATAATTCAGATCATGAGCAGAAATATAACACCCGATAACACAATATTCGAATAATGATCTCAATATGCAATAATAATAGCCATGCCACTTCGAGGGGCAACCTCCAAACCATACAATAAGACTCAAATGCTCAATATGATGATCAAATACTACCTACTAACCTCTATATATACTATTCCTATGTTATGGCCATCACCAAGGCCGACCCACTAATGATAATATAACATATATGAAAGAGATACATCATGATAAGAAGTTATGATAGCCATGTTACGAGTCGGCTATATACATCGATATAAGATATATGATTAAGGGCGTAGCATGTCCCTCCCCTTCAAAGCAACATTGTCCCCAATGTTGAGAAGATCTGGATGTTGTTGCAGGAAATTTGCATCCTCCCAAGTTGCGTCTTCATTGTCTAGATTTTTCCACTTGATCAAATACTCAGTGATGACCCTTGTCCTCAATCACTTAGTGCGTGTCTAAAGGATGCATTCGGGTTCAGGATGAGTCATCGCCCTCTTCATCAAGCTCTCGTAATTCTTTATGCGGGTTGATATTGTTTGTCCAATTACCTTCTTTAGGCAAGATACATGGAAGACTGGATGAATTCGAGTAGTTGGAGGAAGTTCCAGTTTGTATGCTACATTGCCAATCTTTTGTAACACTTGATAAGGACCATAATATTTAGGTGAAAGCTTGTTATCCTTTTTGTGTTGTTTTAAGGACATTTGCTTATATGGTTGTAAACGCACAAAAACCCAATCACCGACTTCAAAATGTCTTTCACTGCGATGTTGGTCTGCTTGCTGCTTCATGCGGTTTTGTGACATGGCCAAATTCTCCCTGAGACTACAAAGCACCTCTTGTTGGTGTTGAATATGTTCTTCAACTGCTCGAACCTTTGGTTGGACTCTCAAAGATGAAGTGATAGATGGTGGATGATACCCATATAATGCCAAGAAAGGAGACATTTTAGATGAAGTATGAAAGGAGGTGTTATACCACCATTCTGCCAATGGTAACCATTGGACCCATCTCGCTTGCTTATCTGATGTAAAACAACGAAGATATCCCTCCAAGCACTTGTTTACCACCTCTGTTTGCCCATCAGACTGGGGATGATAAGAGGAACTACGAGCTAGTTGTGTGCCCAAGCATGAGAACAAGTCAGTCCAAAAATTACTAGTAAAGATAGGGTCTCGATCACTTACTATAATCTTTGGTGTCCCATGTAGCTTCTGAATTGTATCCCTGAAGGCCATTGCTACTGTACTCGCAACAAATGGATGTGATAAAGCACAAAAATGGGCATATTTGGTGAGTCTATCCACCACCACCATGATTACATTTTTACCTTCTGATTTAGGCAATCCTGTGATGAAGTCCATAGACACCTCTTCCCACCTCTGGCTAGGAATAGATAGAGGTTGTAAAAGACCCAGGGACTTAATTGTTTCACCCTTATTTTTCTGACAAACCATGCATTCTGCCACAAAATTTTGGACATCTCCTTTTAGCCCTTCCCAAAAAAAATCATGCTTGATTCGATGATAAGTCTTTAAGAAGCCAGAATGACCCCCTACTGGAGAAGCATGGAGCTCAGATAGAACCCTATTTTTAAGGATTGAATTCTTACATAGATATAATCTATCTTTATACCATAAAACATCTCCTTTCCATAAAAATTTTTCTGACATGTTTGGATCTTGTTGGAGATTTTGAATGAGATTTTGTGTGCACGGGTCATTTTCCATTCGGACCTTGCATCCTCTATCCAATCCTCCTGTAATAGATATGGCATACAACAATGCAGGTGATTCATCCTTAGAGATAAAGCATCAACAACTACATTCTCTTTCCCTTTCTTGTATATTATCTCAAAATCATACCCCAACATTTTTGAGACCCATTTTTGTTGTTCTTCTGATGATAAGCGTTGCTCTAAGAAGTATTTCAAACTATCATGATCTATCTTTACTTTGAAATGTCGTCCCATTAGATATGGTCTCCATTGTTTCACTACATGAAGTATTGCTAACATTTCTTTCTCATAAACTGGTTTAGAGATATTATTACCTTTGAATTGATGGCTCTCGAAAGCAATGGGTCGCCCTTCTTGCATGAGTACTACCCCCATACCATACCCTGAAGCATCACATTCAATAATGAATGTTTTTGAAAAATCGGGGTGGCTAGAGGCGGAGTGGTGCACATGGCCTCCTTGACTTCTTAAAGGCCATAGTAGCTTGCTCATTCCAATGGAAAGAGTCCTTCTTCAATAAAGTTGTGAGTGGTCTTTGCGATGATCTGCCATAATTCCTTACAAATCTACGATAATAACTGTAAGCCCCAAAATCCTCGAGAGATTTTTAGGGTTTTGAGAACCTTCCATTCAAGCATGGCTTTTATCTTGTTAGGATCCACTTTAACACCTTCATAAGAGAAAATATGACCCAGATATTCAACCTCCTTGACACCAAAAAGAACACTTAGAAGGCTTTGCATAAAGTTGATGTTGTTCAAGAGTTTAAACACTTTATTTACATGATCTTTGGTGTTCCTCCCATGTTTTACTATAGATTAATATATAATCAAAGAACACTAAAACAAACTATCGAAGAAATGGCTTAAATATTGAATTCATCAAGCTTTGAAATGTAGAGGGTGCATTTGTTAGTCAAAGGCATTACCGAGAACTCATAGTGTCCTTCATGTGTCACTGAAGGTGTTTTATGAATATCTTCATCCTTGATTCTAATCTGATGATATCCAGAACGAAGATCAAGTTTTGTAAAGTAAACAACACCATGTAACTCATCTAGCAAATCATCAATTACAGGAATAGGAAACTTATCTTTAAGCGTGTACTTATTGAGTTCCCGTAATGTCTGGACACATGTGCCCGATTGTCATCTTTTTCCGTACCATCACTACAGGAGAAGAGTAAGCACTTTGACTATGACGAATAAGTCCTGCTTCTAACATCTCTTGAACTATCTTCTCAATCTCACTCTTTTGCATATAGGGGTACCTATAAGGTCTGATGTTGGGTGGTTGAGTCAGTACTATTTGGATGACATGGTCATGGTCTCTTTTCGGAGGCAAACCCTTGGGCATTTCTCCAAAAACCCCTGAGTGCTCATCTATAATTGCTTGCATATCTGCGGGTATAAATGTATTGGAATGATGTGCTTCCAATGAAAATAGTTGTGCCACAAACCCTTCTGCACCCTTTTCTAAGCAATTTTTGCATCGATGAGAACTTACCATCTCATGGGGATTTTGCTCTTAGTCCTTTTAGTTTAAAATTCCTCCCTTCTGTAACTGAAATTGCATGAACAACTCTTAGAAATTCATTTCAATGGTTCCCAAGGTGGTAAGCCATTGAACTCCTAACACAATGTCTACTCCTCCCATGGCAATGGCATACATATTGCTAGTTAGCAAGTAATCTCCCATGGTGAGATTAATGTTATGGCATTTTCCTGAACAACTAACAGTTTTCCCATCAGCAATCATGACTTGACATTCTGGAGCTGGATAAACAAAGCAGTTCAAGCGTACCGCTAACTTATGATTGATGAAATTATGAGTACTTCCTGAATCAATCAATACTGTTACCCTCTGTTTTTTTAAGAATCCAACTACTTTGAGAGTTTGGGGAGTGCTAATACCAGAAATTGCATGGCATGATATTGTTGGTTGGGAATCTCCTAATTCCTCCTCTGGCTCTACCTCTTCATCTTCTTCATTTTCTTCTTCTTCAGTAGGTCCCTCAATGTAGAACAACTTCTTTTCCGCACACTTATGTCCTGGTCCAAATTTGTTGTCACAATTAAAACATAACCCTTTGGCTCTCTTTTCTTGATTTGTTGAGGTGTCGGTCTCTCATTGGCCGAGGGAATGATGGTGGAAGGGTGCTACGATCTCTAATAGTGACGAGTTTGTTTCCGACTTGAAAGAAATTTTTCCTCCGCCCTACGTGCCATGATCATAGATTATGAAACCTTATGAGGATTAAACATACGCACCTCGGTCTCAATTTGTTCTTTAAGACCCCAAGAAATAAGTCATTCAAATTATCTTGAGGAATATTTTCCACCCGTAAGGAAAGGTTTTGGAATTGATGGAAGTAATCTTTGGTATTCTGTTTGTCGAGCTTTGCTAATTGGCTGAAATAATTCTCGACACACTAGAACTATAGTGCAATTGTAACTCTTCGGTGAATATTGTCGATGTAACATTGAGGCCACTCTTTTCCTTTGAGCACATAACCATCGATACTAAAATGAATTGGTGAGTTCAAGATACAATGATGCCATGGTAACCTTTTGTCCCAATGGAATCGATGAAGATCAAAGAAATTTTCCATCTGGTTAATCCGATTGAGTGGATCCTTTCCATCAAACTTACGCATTTCCACTTTTGGAAGCATGTGACGGGCTTGCAGAGAGTGTTTGTATTTGGATTGGTCATGTTTACGAGATCCACCATGGTTAGTGTGAGTATGATTGAGTTGTGGCTCATTAGGAATGATATGATGACCCATGATATTGTAGCTAAATTGTTGAATGAAATCCTCCAATCTTTGTCCAATCTTTTCTACATCTTTTTGCTAGCCACTCTACCTTGAGGTTTCGTAACTCTAACTCAAGATAGTTGACCTTATGGTCAATTGAAGTAAACCCTAACCCTGAGGACTCTGTAGCTACCCCTTCTGACTCTAACTCCTCAACTATTATCTCATCCTTATCAGGGGTTTTACCCGGAGTGATGGAATTCTTTTTTCCTCTTGTCGAAGGCCCAGCCATGATGCCCCAAAAAAGTAAGATTTAAGGATCAAGGTCGAAATTTAGGGTTTCAGATTTCAATAGGAATTCGGCCAAATTTTATAAAACTCAAAGAACGAACTCAAACTGATTTTTAATCTTCTTTCTGGAAATGTAAATAACTTTGAAAAATTCCACAAATTGCACCCTATGTAGCCGAATTATGAAAAAACATAAAACCGCTATAACTTTTGCAAAACAAGTCAAAAAGTACTAAAATTTTGAGGGAAGCTTACTTGACTGATTTCACCACACAAAAAAAAAAATTGTAGAAAAATTCGCTACTGATGTTGAGATATGGACGAACCTTCAAAATTAGGGTTTGACGCAGTGTTGGCCGAGTTCAAGCTCTGATACCACTTGTAATGAAATTACTTGTATAATTCAGATCATGAGCAGAAATATAACACCCAATAACACAATATTCCAGAATAATGATCTCAATATGCAATAATAATAGCTACGCCACTTCGAGGGGGCAACCTCCAAACCATACAATAATACTCAAATGCTCCAATGATGATCAAATACTACCTACTAACCTCTATATATACTATTCCTATGTTATGGCCAACACCAAGGCCGACCCACTAATGAAAATATAACATATATGAAAGAAATACATAATGATAAGAAGTTATGATAGCCACAAGTCGGCTATATACATCCAATATAAGATATATGATTAAGGCGTATAGATGACAAGTCTCACCATCCTATGTTATGCTAATTATGTCAAATGTCCAACATCATACCGAAATCAAGATCTCATCCAACTTAGATGTCTTGGGTCTCCTTCAAGGCACTAACCTCATTGTGTATCATGCATACCTAGTTTGGTTAAGCTTGTGTGGGTTGAGTAGGTGCATTCAAAATTTCTATGACACTAATTGTGGAGGTAGTAGTTGTACCCCTATGGATCATCATATGAATTATAAAAACTCGGTGAATGCGAGTCTTCAAAGCTATCATGTGCACCATAAGAAGTTTTAATAGTGATGTTTGACTTGAAAAAGAAATGGAGTCGTAGGTAATGGCTTGTAAGCTTCGAGACTATTCAACAAACACTACATCATGTCAAACAAGAAGCTTAGTGGTTCATATAAAAGAAGATGGTATGCTTTCACATATTCATAATGACCAACAAAGATATAAGGGAAACCTTTCCTTTCCATTGTTTTTCACTTTTCATATGGGATATGTACCCATGCATTACATCCAAAAACCCTAAATTCAAAAACATCAAACTTGACACCAAACCATTTTTTTGTTTGGTGTCATATCAGCACTATTGAGAGGGGAGTACAATTTTGAATGTAGTTTTCACACATAATAGCTTCTACCCAAAACTGAGGAGGCAAATATTTGGAATGCAACATATAATTAGCCATTTCCTTGAGTGTGTGATTTCTTCTCTTAGCATTTACACCATTCTATTGGGAGGTGTAGGGAAATGGTGTGTTGAAGTTAAATGTGCCTTGCTCACAAAAATATTGATATGGTTGTTAACAAACACTTCTCTATCAGTTATAAGATTCTTTATTTTCCGCTCTGATAGATTATCTACAAGGGCATTGAAATTTTTGAAGTGCTCAAAGAATTCACTTTTATTTTTCATAATGTAGACCCAATTCCTGTGAGAGAAATCAATAATAAAGGTAAACAGGTGTTTATGCTTCTGAAAATAAACATAGGGAAATAACATGAGGTCATTGTGGACCAATTGAAGTTTGTCATTGACTCTCCTAACTTTTCCTTTTAGAAATGGATTCATGTGTTGTTTTCTAAGTGGATTCCCGAACAAACTCCATATGTGAAGGACACCTTTGACAACCCAAGAACCATATCGTGCTTATTTAGAATTTGCAATGAGTGATAGTTAAGATGACCAAAATGCTCATACCAAAGTTTACTTAAGTCATTTGCATGGGAAAATGTGACTTGTGAAGGTTTTTAAAAAAAATCGAACTTGTATAATTGGATCGATGAACAACATTGTAATAATTACAACAATAGACTCTGGTCTTTAGCTTTTTATAAGAATATTGTTGGAAATAAATTCAACAGGTTTTCCTTCACCGAAATGATTAATATGATAAATAAATAATAAGTTCACAAAGAAAGCTAAAACGTGGATAACTTTATTGAACATACCATTTGACATCTCAATGGACCCTTCACCTTCAACATTAGAGGAGTTTTGTTTTCCGGACATAAATTTTTGTTGTGATATTATGCAAGAGAGTTTGAAACAAAGAACATTGATTTTCTCATGTGGTTTTGAGGTCCCTGTGAATCTAAAATACATTCATTTATTGTTGATCCACTAATTGTTGCAGAAAGAACAACCCATGTTTTGGGAAGAAGCTACATTTTTTTATCTCCACTTCCAACTACACCATTTTCTTCAAACATTAATGTTTGGCATGACCTAGTTTACTACAATAGTTTATAACATTCTTTTCAACTTTTCCTTTTTGTTTTCCTTTGTCTTTATTTGGGTATATATTTTCACATTGTTGATTGATTGATTGTCCTAAGGCTTAGGCTATGTTTTACCATTTGTCCTGGTAAGGCCTTTGCCTTTTCTAATGTTAGGTTGAGACTCACTTTAGAGTCATTGACTAATGATGCCTAAAGTTTAGTATTTTGCAAGTCAAATATCACCATTAGATCATAAGCTTTTGCTATTATTGTAGTAAGATGTTACTATTTTTTGATTGACTTTTTAAGTAAAAATTTAAATGATGACTTCACATGGACTCCAAATTTAATGTAGAAAATAAAAGTTGACACGATCACACCATTAAATCTCACCCTTGTTATCATTATAGAACAATCTATCAACATAATTAATTCCAAACTCGGAACTTCTGATTTAAATATATCGACACAATAAACTCACAACTTAAAATAAATTTTAAATATTTTATTATTAAGACCACTTTATTTTAAACTTTAAAAATTGATTTATTTTTAATATAATTTTTAAAAATTATTTTTAAACAAAAACAAATTTGAAACTTATAAAAAATATATAAAATAAACAAAGAAGACTATTATGTAACATTTTATCCAAACTTTACATAAAACTTTTTAAATCCTTAATTTAAGATTTACTTTTAATAAATTAAATTAAACAGAGAATATAAATATAATTAAGAAATAATATTAATTATCATTCTTAAAACTTATTTGAATGGCTAAATTTACATTGAAGGGAACAAAGTTTGGTCGGTGAAGAATTCTTGACTCATTTGTTTTTTTGTTGAGAAAATTCAATTCTTTAATACTAAGTTAAAGAAAACCGATTATTTCATTTTGGTGAGGTCAATTTTCCTTGCGCTCTATGCTTCCACGTGTCAACCCATTTAAAGGCAAGGGAGGTGTATTAGCTATTAAGATTTTCCTTTCTTTCGCCTTTCTTTTACTTTTTGTTTCAATACCATAACTAAGTAAAGGTGTTTGTTAAAAGAGTTTGGACGGCTAAACTAAAAGACCGGTAACATATGTAGTGACGTGGGCAACACAATTCTTGCTAGGGAAGGAAGAATCTATGAAGCTAGTAAGAAATGTTCATTATTCAAAGTAATCTATACACATCTTATTCATGGTCCTCTTTACATAATTTTAAAAATATTTATTTTATATAAATTTAATTTAATTTATATATTATATAATTCTCCTAGTATTGATAAGCTCTAAAGGGCTCGTAAGTTGAAAAAAGTAAATATGTGAATGGGGTTGCGAAGGTGCACGTGTCGATAAGGAGGATGCGAATCAATGTTATGTAGCACAAGGTAATTGTAGATCAAAAAATTGCAAGGAAATATCGTATATAGTAGTGGTAAAAAATGGTACGATCGACAGTGGGATGAGATTTTTACTAAGTGGAAGAACAAAAGAAAAGAAGCCTTGAGATGAAAAAGTTGGTTCTCGAAGATCTTTATCTCTTTTCTTCAACCATGGGTTCCAATTTTGACACTTGCTCTACTCTTATCGAGGACACAATCCTTAATGCTCTTCTACCTATCAAATATTGGAAATGTGATAATTTGACTAAGATTTGTAGTGGCATTGGGCGGGTACTCCAAATCGATGACAGAACCTTGGATGGAACTTTGGCTTCTTTCACTAGGGTTTTTTATCTCTATGGATATGAGTAAGACTTTATCAAAATTAATTAAAATTCGATCTATGGCTAGCTCTTGGGCTCAAACTATTGATTATGAGAAAATCCAATTCAAATGTTTTCATTGTCATCAAATTGGGTACATCAAGAAGCCATGTCATGCACTTAAAGCTATTAATCCAGGGAAAAGTTAGAGGCCGAAAGTTGAGGGACCATCAAAGGCTTTTATGTTATGGAATGGGCATATTTCCTTTAATCTTCCAAATGTTGTCCCTTTGATCCATTTCAAGCCTTGGTTAGTCACCTTTGTATAATTTTAAGACACTCTATAATAAGTTATCCCCCAAATCCTTGCTTTGAGAAACAGAAAGTGTGGATAAGCAATTTGTCTTCCTTGCTTCATTCTTGTGGCATTGTATCAAGAACGAGAGCAGGGGATTCACTCAAAGATTTATAGGAATGGGATTCTAAGGAGAACATCAATCTCTTTGATGATGATGATTCGATTAGAAACCTAGAAGAGTGGTCTATCCATCGATTTATTTTATCAAATTGGTAAATTCGGTTTTCGAGAAAATTAAGAAGGAAATCAAAACATGATAAGGTAAACGCTAAGGTCGATGAAGGTACTCAAAATGTAATAAACACTTTCTTTATTCCTAAAATGTGGGGCGGGAGTCCCCCTTCCCCACAATGAAGATCATTTCCTAGAATGTTAGGGGTTTAAATGCTCCTAATAACAAACAACACTTAATTAAGCATTACCTAATTTCCTAGCAAGTGAATATATAATTCATTTTGGAGACAAAATTGTTGTCTTCGAGGATAGAAATGTTTGAAGTAAAAATTGGGCTAGGTGGAGTCAATCTTTTGTGGATGCTTCGGGAGCATCGGGAGGCCTCACAATCATATGGGGTTACAGCAAGGTTTCAATTCATCGAGGTCTAACAAAATCTTGACTAAATGCTTTAGAAAGTCCTCTCTTATAGAGATGGATGTAAATTTTTCCTTTTAATGTCTATGTTCTTAACAATCATGTTTCTAATAAGTAATTGTGGCAAACAATATCAATGGAGCTCTAGAACCTCAATATTTTGAATTATGTTCTTGGTGGGGATTTTAACACAATTCTCACAAGCAAAGGCAATGTTAGTGGTCTTACTCAAGGCACCCAATCCCAAAAGGATTTTAAATCATTCATAACTTTTAATAATTTGGATGATATTCAACCTAAGCATGGGTGGTTCACTTGGACCAATAACTAATTGGGCTTCGAGAACATCACAAAACACTTGGACTAATAAGTAATTGGGCTTCGAGAACATCACAAAACACTTGGACCATTATTTGGTCAATTCAAATTGGTTAGAAATGGATTGGGTGATTGAAAGTATGGTTCTCCCAATTTCAAGATTCGATCATTACCCAATCCTTCTATTCTTTTCAAGACTCAACTCCTTCCAAGTGCCTCTTCAAATTTGAGCTCATGCGGCTTAGGGATAAGATTCTCCTAGTGTTGATGGAGTCATGATGGACCTCTATTAAGATTAGGGGTTCTAAAATGTTTATTCTTGCCAAAAATCTTACTCAGATCAAACAAATTCTAAAGTAATCAAAGGAGACTCGGTTCAAGAACATATTGACAAAAAAGAAAGAGTGGAATTGCAGCTCAAGGATCTCAATGAAAAAATATTCTAAGAGGAATAGATTAGGATCTTTTTTTTAGATTTTTTTTTTGGAAAAATTGGGGGAATTGTTTCTTAGAGAAGAAATCTACTACAAGTAAAATATAGAGAGAGTTGGCTTAAGGAGGAGATCACAACCCAATATGTTAAAAAATTCAGTTTGCACTTTAAGAAACCATAACAAGATATCCTTGATAAGATCATTAGATGGGCAAGTTTTTAAGGAGGAGAGGTAAATCAAAACCGAAGTGGTTATTTTCTTTAAAGGGTTTCTTGGGTACACCAATGCATCCATTTTACCAACCCAAATTAATCTCATTGAACTCATTCCCCATTAGTGTGGACCAAAATAAGCATATCATGGCTTCATTATCTAAAGAAGTGAGGGTTGTCCTTTTTCCCATGGATCAAGATAAGGCCTTGGGTCCATATGGGTTTGTAGTTGCCTTATTTCAAGACTTCGACATTTATTTGGAGATGATATGATTGTGGCTATTGAGGTATTCTAAGAGCATATTGTAGGAGTTCAATAGTACTTTTATTTGTCTTCTCCCAAAAAGAACAAATGGAATCCTTTAATGGCTTAGACTTGTTTCTCTTTGCAACACAATATACAAAATCATAACTAAAGCCATTTCTCTTCAACTTAAGCCTCTCTCGTATTTTATCATTAGTTGGGATAATGAATATGATTAATCTATTTTAAATTCCCTTCTTATTTATATGATGCCCATTCTACAAGCTCAATCTACTGTGGTAAATAAACTCTCCAACATTATGAGATATTTTCTTTGGTAAGGGAATATGAGGTTAAGAAAGCAACACCGATCAAATGTGATGGAACATTGCTTCCTAAATCAAAACAAATTTGGATGTCGTAACAAGACTTTGGGAGTAAAACTAGTCTCTTCGTTGATTAAACATCCTAAGGATAAATGGTGTTGATTATTGCAAAGTAAATACTTAGGCTCCACCCAAATGGAATTAATTTTGACCTATCCTAATCCTTAGGGTCCCACTTGTGGAATTTCATTCTTATCGGTTGACCTATAATAAGTAGATTCACATATTGGAAAGTCATGAATGGTTTCAAAGCCGACTTTTTGTCATATTTGTAGAATGATGGTCCTCCTTTGGATGATATTCCCAAGTTCTATGATTTAAGAACATTCCTATCCAATTCTTGGGGATCCAAGGTGGTGGATTAGTGGGAGCTACAACCTTCTAATATTCTTTAGAATTCTATCTACGGAAGTATTTGATGGATATCCCCTTCCCTTAAGCTTTGAAGGATCATTTTGAAGATTATATCGTAGAAGGAACTTTTATTTTTCTTTGGAGGAGGGTTCCCTCATTTAGGTTACTGAGTAAAACAAAATCTTATGGGCATTCTGTGAATATGGGTAATAGCTCTATTTTTAGGTGGAATTCAATGTTGAGGATTTATGAAGTATTTTATTAGCTAAAGAGTGCTTGAAAATAGTGGGTTCCTTTATATGGATCATGAAAAAGTCTTACTTAGAAAATAACCGGATGAATGGGATTATCTTGTCCATCGGTGTGCTTCTTACATAAAAAGTGGAGGAATCTATTAATCATATTTTGTTGCATTGTCCATTCACCTAAACATGTTAGGACTAGTTGTGTCACAAGTTAAAACTTAAGTAGGTGCTCCTAATTGACATCTCTTAAGACTCCGCATTCCTAACCTCTTCTTCAAAATTTGAATGCTTTGCTTGATTTGGATTTTTAATCCTTCGATATTGATTTGACACATTTTGTGGGAGAGGAACAAGTGGATTTTCAAATGTGAATTTGATTACATAGATTCAATCATAAACAAATTATAGTACATTATCTTAGATATTGTTATGCCTTCGACACACACTAGTATCTCCTACTCAACTTGGGATATCAAGATTATGAATGATTAGAATATTCTCTACTCTCCCCTGTTAATGGGTCTAATATCTACTTATTCATTGAATAAATTGAGGAGACTTAGTTCTAATTGGAATCCCCCTACTTCTATATTTTTTAAGTTAAATTTTTGACGAGGCTTTTACGAGTAATTCTAGTACCTTTGGGGTTGGTTGTATCATCACGTATTTCTTGGGGTTTTTAAAAATGGGTTAGCTCCTTCCATTTTTCCAATGATTCATGTAACATCGTGAAGCTTCAAATTTTGTCCTGGGTCTTTAAATAGCTCTAAATTTATGCATAAAACATGTTTACATTATGTAAGATTATAGGGATATTATCAAGTCCATAAATTCCAAGGCTTAGAGGATGAAAACATTTTTTTGTCAAGATCATCATTTAATAAAATTTTATGTGTGGGATATTCGACATTGTTATCAATAGGTTGACTTGGTGGTGGATTACCTTGATAATTTTGGGGTCTGTCAAAATAATGATGCATTGGTAAACAATTTTTCCGATATTTGGCACAAATTTTGGGAGCTATTGGTGAAATATCTTCTTAACCCCCTCCCACTATGTTTTTAGTCATTAATTTTTATGAGTTATGAACATTAATTTTCCATGACTGATCTCCCCGATTTAGACACAAAATCACACACTTAGGTAAATTTATAGGTCCTAAAAGCATGCTAGCATTTACATGATTCCTAAGCAAAAAAACTAGTAATTGAAAACTATCTTTGACATATTTTATTTGTCTCTTATTTTCTATTTAGTTTTACAAACCCTACAACCCAATCAAAACTTTACTTGTTTATCTTTCATGGCTTCAGACACCAGCACCTAACCAAGACATCAACACCCAAGTGCTCATGTCCCCTTTAGGTGCCCCTGACATTTTCTCACCTTACTTGCTCCTTTTGGGTCTCTTTTATCTTTTGGGCATCTTTTTACTTATGGATCAGCGTTCCAGTTGTCAATTACGAAGTTCAAAAAAGGGAATCATATAAATACATATTTATGTGTTCAAAATAAGTGACCAAACACTAAACATTACTATCATCACCTAAGCTTGCATTCCAAAGACACTAAAGCACTCAAAAGGCATCCATCTAGCACTCATTCAAGGGATAAGGGATGCATCAACTGCATACACAACATAGGAAGGGGAAGTTCATTCTATTCCATCCACACATTCTATTACATTGCTACATTCTAGCTACAACCCGCTATCAAGTGCAACTTACACAAGGGAATCCTAGGGCATCATTCTTACACATGTGCACACAGACACACCATAACTACATGGAGTCTGAGATGTAGTGCAACACTCGGTTATAAGTTCACTCTCGGGGTGATTGGGGTCATTCGACTCCTCATTATGCATTTTCCTTTTAGGTTTGATGTGGTTTATGGGCTTGTGCAGGTGAACTTCTCTTTTGTAGGTTATAGGTACCTTCGGTGATCATAGTGTGAACATTAGGAGATCAACAGGAAACAACAATGAAGACCTTTCGACACAACATAAAGCATATTCTAAGCCTCTGTGTAGTCACCAACACCCAAGAGTAGTCACCGTTGCCTGTGCCTCTGTCCTACTTTGGGCACCCCTGTCCGACATTATTCTTAGGTTCCATATTTCATAGTGATCGTGCACGACTTGACCCTATTTGCAGTCTTGCTCATCAGTTGCACCTGCCCAGATCACTTCCTTCCTATTCAGAAATTAGCTAAGCACTCTTATCTCTATTCATTTCTTAGTGTTTCATACTTTACATGCTTATTTTCTTGCATCATTTTTGTATTCTATCATTTATACATAATTTATCATATTAGTTACTCTGCAATTAGATTTAATTCTAATTAAATTAAATCATTTGGTGAACCCCACTCGTGATGGGTCATTTCGATCTCATATTCTATCAGTTTCAAATCTTCTTTCATGGATCCTAAATATCCTCTAATCTCCTTGCATGACTTACTTCAAATACAACCACATTGTAAAAATGTTCTCCAAAAATCCCTAGACACTATGTATCTCCCTCGTAATAAGCCACCCGCTCAAGTAAGTGTCATTTTTTATTGTCCTCCCGATAACTCTGTTGGTCCCAATCCTCCATCCAATTAACCCATATTAGAGTCAATTCAAGCTTCAAATTATTTATTTCAAGACAAAATTCAAGCTATGGAAAATCTCTTAAATAGAAAATCCAACATCTTAACGATGCTTCTCAAGCCCATTCTAGTTCTCTTTCTACATATCATTCTACTTCTATGTCTTCTACATGTGCTCATATAAGTGAAACCCAAGTCATACCTCTACCAAAACCTCTCAAGTTTGATTTAAATGCTAAGCAACATGATATTATTCTTGAGATCCTCAATCACCAATTGATCAACTTGCCATCTACTCATTTTACCCTCCTTATCAACTTGTCAAATACCAAGGTCTCCCATTTTTTAATTATCATAGACTTAATGGACATCATGAAAATGATTTCTATGCTTTAAGACAAAGAATTAAACACCTTGAGCATTAGGGTTTTATTTCATTTTTATCACAACATCGTGCTACATATTTAATTGCTAAATCCCAATAGGCTCCCAAATCCAATCCCTACATGTCTAATGAGCATCATTCCATAGTCACTAATGTTCCTTCTTCGGTAATTCAAGATTCGCCTATCCAACCCATTCCAACTAAACAACCTCTTCTAAAAATCAGTCCATCCCCTCCTCCTCTCAAGTATTCTATAATGTTACCCATTCCAACTAAGAAACCTCCTCTAAAAATCATTCCATCCCATCCTCCTCTCAAGTCTTCTACGTCGTTACCAATTCCAAATCAACAACCACTTTCTAAGCAAGACCAACAAAATCTAGATGACCTCTTTAGACTTCCTCCTTTCAACCCAAAATCCAACCCTGGTTCTACTCTTGCTCCTACCTACCATTGTGACAACAATATACTTTTTTATGATATATTTCAAGCCTTGTCACCATCACAATGTATTTCTTTCATCATCACATAGCTCTCCATCATCAACACACTTGGGGGGCATCACACTTTCTTCCCCCTCCCATCACTATCAATTTTCTCTAATGTCTACTATCACACTTTCACACTCCATGACTCATAAATTTTACATACTATCAAACCATTTGATACACACATCATCATTACCCTATGATGCACTCTAGTTCCATGGTTCATAATTGGTGATGAGGGACCAATTATGAAATGAACCTCGCCGCATTCAATTTTCACACTCTATGCTTCACGATCTATCTTTCTAGTACACATTCTCAAACCATTACCCTATGACACAATATAGTTCCATGATTCATACTCTCACTGTTGAGGGTCTAAATCTAAAATGAACCTCACCACATTCACTTTTCACATGCTATGCTTCATGATCTATCTTTCTAGCACACATTCTCAAACCATTTCCCAATGATGCACTCTTGTTTTATGGTTCATTATTTATTGTTGAGGGGTATTTTATAAACAAACCTCTTCTAATACACATCTGTTGGGGGCACACCGTTTCTATCACATTCACACATTGCATACCATTCCATCACACACATACATTGCATTTGCATATCTTGGTTGCACTTACTTGTTTCTTTCTTATACTACTTACATGATGCACTTTTCTTACTATGCTAGTCAGATACTCAATATGTCATTATCTTTCTATATACACACATGCACGTTCACTTGGTCTCTATTGGTTAATGCAGATCTCTTATAGGCTCCTTACATGATGCATGATGCTTGGCACTGTACCTTTTACTAGTCCTACCGAGGCTCCTGGGGGAATCTACCTTTCCTACTCCCACACATTACAAGTGTTATTATTTCATCATATACTACTTCTATTTTTACTATCACATCACTTTCATTGATACATACATATCTTGACATAATTTTATCTTTCAAACATGCTAACAGTGTGCTGGTGTAGAATTTTCCTTGCAAGACTATATGCCACCATGGCTATCTAATACACTTTGCTTTCATTGCTTTTTATTGAATGCTATTATTTGCAGGATATGTCATATGTCTTGGTTGATTACGATTTGATTTCTTATGGTCGCTTCAGCCCTAATTGTCTTATGACATCGTGAACGATGTCCCATGTTTGAAACCCAATTTTTGCGATCCATTTTTTCTTACTAATTTCTTGAACTATATTTTCTTATATTGCATGATTGCTATTTTTTCCACTAACACATGTTACTAGCCACTTTGCTTTCATGTGGCTTGGTTTCTACCATGCACATCCCCTACCCCTCGTAGGTATTCACTTCAACACAACATCAGGTCCTTTCCTTTGGGACACATCCTCCTACTATTGTCGCATGTGCCCCAAACAAGGGGGGCATACATAGGGTGAAAAAATCACCCCTACATCATCTTAGAGCTACTGATACAAATGCACAGTATAGACAAAGCATAACCACACGGTCATAAAATGGCCCAAAAGAATGACTTGGGTCCAAAACACAACACAAATGCCGACACCTAGACTCGACTGAAAGTAGCGCTGGGTGGTGCTGTGTCCTCCCCCCAGGTGTTAATTTATTGGGGCACATAAATTAATTTTATGATATCGACACAATCTACAAAATTCTTTAGAGTAGTTTTCGATTACATGAAGAAACCTCCAATTATAACATGCATTATATATCCTTCAATCGGAAAAATCAATATAATTAGAATAAATTGAAACTAATTGAGGACAATCGGAAAAAGGAACAAATCGGGACACACCATCTATAGTGGTGCTTATCAAGTAGAGTTGTGGAAGAAGTGTAAAACTAGACTTCTCTCCCCAAAACTTGCTCTTTGGCATGAGATTGCCCAAAAATCCCACACTTGGCATGAGATCGCCCAAAAAAATCATTATCAGCATGAGATCACCCAAAAAAAACTCTCTTCATAACATTTAAGGACATTTTTATATCCGTTACACTCTTCTACATTAGGTGCACACTTTCCTTTACTACCACTTTTACAACTTTTACATATTTTTGCATACTCTGCTCATATTTTTTCATAAACAAGACTTTGAATATTATTTTTTTCTTCTTTTGTAGGTTCATCCTTAGAAGAAGCAACCTAAACATGCTACAACACACATACTTCACCCCTAGGGTCCACTTCCTTTCCTAGTCTCCACGCTTCACTTTGCGATCATTCCATACTTCACGTGTCCACTCAAGACACTATTCATCACATTTGTACATGATCATAAGGTACACATATATTATCTACTTTATATTATTGAGTATTCACTCAATAACATAAAGTGGGGGTAAATGTAGACACAAAATCATGCACTTGGGTACATTTCTAGGTCCTAAAATCATACTAACATTTACATGATTCCTAAGTAAGAAAACTAGTAATTGACAAGTATCTTTGGAATATTTTATTTGTCTCTTGTTTTCTATTTGGTCTTACACACCCTACATCCCAGTCAAAACTTTACATTTGGGGCTTGGACACTAGCACCCGATTAGGATAGTAGTGCCCAGTGCTCATGTCCCCTCGGGTGCCCTTGACCCTTTCTCACCTTACTCACTCCTTTTGGGTCTCTTTTATCTTTTGGGCATCTTTTTCACTTATGGGTCAACCTTCCAGTTGTCAATTATAAAATTCAAATAAGGGAATCATATAAATACATAGTTATGTGTTCAAAATCAGGGACCAAGCACTAAACATTACTATCATCACCTAAGCTTACATTCCAAAGGCACTAAAGCACTTAAAAGTCATCCATCTAACATCCATACAAGGGACAAGGGTTACATCAACTCTACATACACAATATAGGGAGGGGAAGTTCATTCTATTCTATTCACACATTCTATTACATTGCTTCTTTATAGCTGATCACATTAACAAGTGTAACTTACACAAGGGCATCTTAGGGCATCATTTTTACACACACACACACACACACACACACACACACACACACACACAGAACTACATGGAGTCTGAGATGTAGTGCAACACTTGGTTGTAAGTTCACTCTTGGGGTGACTTTCGGGCTCAGTCTGAATCCTCATTATACATTTTCCTTTTTAGGTTTGATGTGGTTTGTGGGCTTATGTAGGTGAATTTATCTTTTGGAGGTTAATGGTACCTTTGGAGATCATAGTGCAAACATCAGGTGATAAAAAAGGAACAACAATGAAGACCTTGCGACACAACATAAAGTAGATTCTGAGCCTCTGTGGAGTCACTAGCGCCCAAGAGTATTCACCAGCGCCCAGGCACCTCTGTCTTGCTATAAGATCCCCTGTCTAATATTATTTTTAGGTTCTAGATCTCACGGTGACGGTGGACGACCCTATTTTTAGTCTAGTCATCAGTCGCACCTACCTAGATCACTTCATGTCTATTTGGAAATCGTTAAGTACTTCTATGTCTCTTCACTACTTAGGGTTTCATACTTTACATGCTTATTTACTTGCGTCATTTTTTTCTTCTACCATTTTATCATATTAGTTAATCTACAATTATATTTAATTGAAATTAAATTAAATCACATGGATGACATTATACACTTAACCAATAGGTTATTCTAGCTCCTTCCACACATGCCCACTAATTTACATCTTTATTGATTATTTTTCTTGATTTCACCCACTCCCTTTGGCTCAACTTTTCCATCTCCCATTTCTTCCCTCATTGGACGATCCCATGCTTTAATAATTCCACTTATCTTCTACTAATTATGAAATGACATTTTCCTCTCTTTTTATGATAAAAGGTTTCTTTGTATCTTCATTGCTTAATATGGTCCAATTTTATGTGCTATTAAAATTGTTCGACCTTGAATGCCTCTAGCTCTCAACCTTTGTACTTGGGTTAATTCCGAGGCAACCTCTATTTTGTGGATAATTTGTTACATTACGTGCTTGAAAAGTAAGTGGCAATGTGTACTACTATTTATTTCATTTAAAATCTTCATTATGTGTGGCTAGGTGCATCGATGCGGGATCTCGATCTCTTCTCTCTCTCGAGATTCTTTTAGGAGTAGTTTTACACACAAAGGGATTTGTGGCACATTGGGCATTTAGAAAACTAGAGGATAGGTTTAAAATATTATTTGGATTTAAGAAATAGGTAGTGACCCATTATAGGAGTGGGTTGTGCTGGAATTTTCCTTCCACATTTGGATTTGGATAAAATTAGGTCCCCTATTCTTTTGGTTACTCCTAGAATTCTCATTATGAAAAATAAACAACAAGGGCTTAAAATTCTTGACTTGGATAGTTGGATTGGATAACAATGATGTTTGATGGGTAGTAGCACGAGCCTCCTATCATCACTTTCTTTTGGAATTTTCGATGGTCTATCCATTAGTGAGGCGGTATGGGTTCATGATCAACTTCTCCCCATAGTTTGATGTCTACGGATGCGGTCGGTGGGCATGGCCTCGATATTAGTATTCAAAATTGGCATCTAGTTTGAGTATCCTTGGTTGGTTGGGATTTTTATACACGAGTCTCGAATTTTATTGCGAGTGGTAAGGATCTTTACCCTCATGCATAATAGTTCTTAGGTAAATCTTATGGCCACATAGGATAGTATGCTTCTAATGGTTGGAGTTCCTCATGGACTATTATTAACCTCTATACATGTATATATTTTTGGGTTTTATTAATATAAATAGGAAAGGGACCCAACAAACCTTTTTATGGATTATATATATATAATACTTAGGTTTGGGTAAAAGACTAGTTGATTGTTAACGTGTTAGTACATCTTGTGTTTATTGATTAGTGGTTTAAGTTAAGCTATTATTCTTATGAATTATTCTATTATATAACTTTATAATCTTTTAGAGCTCATTTATTTTGGTTTTTTCCATTCAATATCACCTTAGTTTCAACCCTTTCTCTTAGTTTTCCCTTATTATATTTATGGTTGTTTATGGCATCTCTTCATTTCCATTAGGAAGTGACCATTTTCACATTGCATGGTAATGGTCATCTTCTGGTGGAAATGGACCACTTTCTCCTTTAGGCCCTTTTACCCCCTAACCTTGTTTCTTCAATATTTGCACCTCTTTTCTTATCCTTCCCCAGTCATTGTGTGTTAGACCGCACACCAATAAGGCCTTTATTTAAATTTCAAGAGGTATATAGATACATAGGAGAAAAGTACATTTCAGAAAATCACTACAAGATACATGAATATGATTTACCAATTGTAAGAGTTATATTTAATCTTATTAAGCATATTTTTAATGAAGTATCCATGTACCAAAATTCTAGGGCAACAATATATATTAATTATAGACTATACTAGTTGTTGTAACATCAAAAGATAATGATTATGATAAAATATTGGATGATGAGTTTGTCTACAAGTGTTGAGTGTAAATTTTTTCACAAAATAATGGCATAATATAGTAATTTCAAGGATAAAACACCCCATAACATCCTCCCTTTTTGTGGGTTTTGCAAGGAGTTTATTAATTTTTAGTTGAATCACAAGTGATACAAATATTCTAACACAAGGTTTCACACATTTGGGCACATAAAACAAAACTTTCAAGTAATATTTTTTTTGCACGCACATATCCATTTTTTAGAGACGAACCTTTGTACACTACGTGAAAACAATCAAGTCGTGACACATATGGTTGCTAGTGATTTCATAATTTTATTTGTTTGGAGTTCATTCGTGGCGATAATTTTATTTAATATGTTTGATTGTATGCTACCCAAAATATCAAGCATAACATGGTATGTTCCAAAGCGTGGGACACTTGTCTTAGGAAAAACTTCCAAATTTAGTAGGTTTTATATATCCTAGTTCTAATATAAAACTTGCAATGGAAAAGGGGAAAAAGAAATGAATGAAATTGAGGTGATACACAATGATAGTTTGATATAATATATTAAAAAAAATCTTGAAAAGATACATTTATAATTTCCTAAAGGGACACTTAAATACTTGATTTTTTTTTTTTAAAACTACTGTTGAGACACTATAGAAAGGAAATTATAATTCAAGGAAATTCAAAGAGGAATAACATTTTTCCTCATAGAGATTATTTTAATCATACTACCTAGAGACTATTTGGATGCGACACATGAATTGAATGCATAAAATTAGAATGGGAAATAAAATCTAAGTCTATTGATTATTAAGATAATGCATCATTTTTCCTTCTTATTTATTTGTAAATTTATGGCTTCAAAGTCAAGAGGAACCTCACGGATAAATATTCCAAAGAAAAACAAAGTTGAGAATTGATGCTTTTGAATTATACATGATGTTTTGATATATTTTAGAGAATAGTAACCTCTAAAATCAATTGTATAGCATCATAAGTCTACAATTATCCAATATCATTCCCATGTGATTTCAATTGTTGATTAAAAAATCATGAAAATTTTAAAAATGTTTTTAACGAATAAATCAATTGTTTTCACATTTTACCTTATCTATAGATTTGTGGCTCAAAATCACTTGAGAATGCTTGAGAAATAATCTAAAATTTCCACCCAATCATGTAAAAATAAAAAAACCAAAACATCATAAACACATGGATTTAACCATGCTTGATACCAATCCATCCACTAAATATATCAATGGAAAGATCTCTTCAATATATTTCCAATGAGCTCAATCTCACACATTATGTGTTGGATCCCAAATGTCTTGCAAAGTAAGACGATGGAATGGTTATAACTATCTCTTCAAAAAACATCATACACTTTGTAAATTTTATCATCAAAAGTGTGTATATATATTATATCCACTAGGGTGGATCTAAGAGACAAATACACTCATAAGATATTTGAGGTTACATTCGGTCGAGATATAATATATGGTTTTACTTGGTTCTACTTTTGCATTTAAATAATCCATTTATAATCTTTTGCGATATTATAAACAATTGTGAGGATGCATTCCCCTTATGATATAAGAGCCTACCCTCTTAGTATTTTTATATATTTTTACACATATTTATTTCTCTAATCACCATTAATGATTAAAATTTACATTTCTTAGAAATAAAGTTTCCTCTAGATTAGTGTGTTTGGTTTATTGCATTCAATAATTTGCGCACACTCTTATAATCCTTTTTGTTCTTGCTAGCATAGGATTTCTTTCCACATGTGGCCATGTGATCTATGGTGTAGATAATTAGTATTAAAATATAGTTCTTAAGATTTTATATTCCTTTATACACATAAGTACAATGAGATAAAAGGTAAGGCGTTGGTTTGGTTTCAACATACTTAGAAGAACATTACAAATAGAGTAAGATGGATGACATCTAAAGACAACCCAAGGTAATAAAAATGTCCGCAATCTCATTAAGGATGATTTTAAAGCACCAAATAATAAAAATTTCAAATAATTTTGCATGTTTATTGTTTAAATAAACCTAATAAGAGTACCCTCTTTCTTCGATCCATATCACGTGCGTATTCAACATCATACCCATTTTAAGGTCTAAGTGAACCACAATATCCCAATGTTTGAAGGCAATATTGACGCAACAAAATATAATAAGTGGTTATGCTAGCTTGAGGCATTTTTAGTCAAAACATTTAGTGATGAAGAGATAAAATTCAAGGTGTTGAAGATGTCCATTCAAAGTGTCCCACTAGTGGGAGAATTTTAATGCACAACGACATATATTTGCAATACATTTAGACTTGGAATTATTTTTTCAGCACTTTGTAATATGAGTACTACTCCCCGGACATTACAAGGACAAATACATGAAGTTTCAATAGCTACGAAACACAAGAATAATTTAATTGAAGACTACATGATGTAGTCATGGTCAAGGTTCTTAAATGAAGGGAAACATTATACCATACGCCCAATTCCATAGTTAGATCTCACCGAGAGAAATATCTTAGACACATCAATTAAGAAGAAAACAACATTGTTTCTCTATTAATGTAAGGAAAGATTACAAAATTAAGCACAATGAATCAAAAATATAAATAAAGTCTTATAGAAAGACCTTACAACAATTCTTCCAAAAATTATAGTCCTATACCCATTCTAAGCTTATAGAATATATGAAACTGTAGAACCACACTAGGCTCACTTTCTCAAGGAAAATCACCCGATTCCTTAACTTGGAATTCAACCTCTCTCTTTTTCCTTCACTATAATAATCCCAAGATGAAAAATAAATAACGAACATTCTCATAAGTCCCTTATATTTATATAAATCATAAAGCATTGGTAGGAGAACAATATTCCTTTAGGAAGAAAATTTCCCCTATAGAATATTCCTTAGGTTACCTCCTAAGGCTATTGATGCATGAGCATCACTGTAAATGCTTCAATTTTGTAAATTTTGAGAATGTGAGGGTTGTACATGGTGTTATAGGTCTAGTTAAGTGTCCTTAGCTCCTCTATGGTATTTTAAGACCCTCATAGTGTGTTAGATAAGCAATTTTAAGTTTCCCTCCAAAAGAGACAATTTGAAAATTTGAATGTGAAAGGTGTTGCTTGATAGTTGTAATGTGGAAAATGATGTCATTAAGGGTGGTAAGAGATCATTCAATACTATACAAGATGTAAGTAGAGTATTAACCCTCTTTTAGATGGAGTCCATTGTGAAACTCAACCTCTAACTCTAATGAGTTAAGGGAATCAATTGTAACCACCTTGTGTTAAGCATGAAAAAGGGTGAATTTTGAGCGAGAGGGGAAATTATGAATTGTATAGGAAGAATTTTAAGAATAAGTACGTAAGAGGATCTCGTATATGGCTCGTTGTAGTATGTAAATTGATTGAAAAATAATAAATCATACATTCTACATAGATATTTCAAGAAATAAGTGTATTTCTTGTTGTTATTGAATATAATTATTATGATTTTGTATAGATACTTATTGCATTACATGAAATGAATGATTGTGTGTGTGTGTTCAAGTAAGTAACCAGATATTTCTTTTGCGATTCAGGCTCCAATGTTTGCATTACACCTTTGTGGGATTCTAGCCTTACCAGTCCATATGAATCTCCCCACCAACTTCACTGCAAAACTCCTTCTAGCGAGAATTCCATAAATTTCTTTGGAATATCGGCAACAAGGATGGTCATTTTTACCCTTTTTTCCGGGAACGCTGCAAACGCAAATTACGCGTCTTTGATTTGACCGATCAACGGAACTTGCTTGGTTTCCAAGGAATAACATCTACCAAAAGGCTTGGTAAGGGTGAGGCCCAGAGCATGGGTGACTTTTGCCGGCATGACATTATCAGAAGCTCCAGAATCAATTATACAGTTGCTTAGTTTGTGGCCATTGATTAGGAGGGAGAGGTAGAAAGGTTCTATCTTGCCTGATGCGGAAGTCGAGGCAACGTTTATGCGGGACGAAGGAGGGGTGGAGAGGATTCCTTTTGGGGAAACCTGAGTAGTTACGACAGCCTGACTTTGGATGTATTGATCAACCTTACAAGCTGTTCGGGGTTTGACTGAAGATACTCGGCTTCAGACATTTGGATCTTGGTCTTTTTAGCGTGGTCAATTATGTCAAACGTGGCCAAGGGTTGCATTGATGGAGGAATGAGTCCCTCATTTCACATGACGGTAGGGTAGGATTACTGGCCTTGATAGGAACATGAGAGGACTGATTTGGAGGGGAGACAGGGGAAAAAGATTTTTTTGAAAAAGATCTAATAACAGGTTGAGCCGGAAGGGGACTACCTCGTTTAGCGATGGTTGGAGGCGTGTTTGACATGGCCTTTTCTTTCTGTATCTTGGTAGCAACCTCTGCTTCCTTTCCTTGTGAGCGGGTGAAAACAACATATGACTGTCCGCTTGCATATCCTTGGGTACCCTCCTCTTCATCAGATTCCCCCTCATCAAATTCCATATACCCGATAGTAGAGTCGCCAGTCGGTTCACCGACATCTTGATCATCTTCACCTTGAGATGAAGGTTCTTCATAATTTTTCTCCTCTTCTTCAATTTCAGCTAAAGCGTTGACCGGAGGAGCCTCAAGCGCCAACCGTGGAGCAGTTGCAGGCAAACGCGGCCTATGCGGGATCGCTGTTGGAAGTGAAAGTTCTTCGTGGAATATCCCAGTACGAGGAACTAGGGGAAGCTTGGGCTAACTGCTTCTTTAATGCGAGCAAGTCATTCACCATCTTTTGAAATGTCGGATCAGATGAAGTGGTGGGAGAAGGGATCGAAGCTTTAAGCTTGGATGATTCTCTTTTTAATTCGCCAGATATTAGCAAGTTATCTTCGATCCGGATGGCAGTAGCCTGGGCAAGAATCAAAGTAGCTACTTGTTCTTGCAGGAGTAAGAAACTTACTTTTGAGCTCATGGTGTTTATGAAGAAACACTTCTAATTTTCCAGTGTTGGAAGCATGGTAGGCGGAACACGGTTGATCAGTGAATTGAAACGGGTGATGAAGTCACGCATAGTTTCATTGACCTCCTTCTTTAGGTGAGTGATCTTTGACAGCAACGTGAACGCGTCTTGAAGGCTTATACACATGTCTAAATGCAGCCCGTAAGGTGGCCCAACTAGTAATAGATCCGGCCGGCAAATGCTGAAACCATTCTGCGGCGGGTCCTTGCAAAGTTTCCAGAAAAAGGTGAACCGACACATCTTCATGGGTCACATCGAGGATACTGCATGACATGATGAATGCAGATATATGTGAATCGGTGCTTTGGTTTCCGCTCCCATCAAATTTGGGAAAATTCTTTCGGTTTCCATGTGGGAGCACGTGAACAGGATGTGGCAAAGCCAGAGGGCCCATAGCATTTCCCCATGGTACTACCATTTGGACGGCTGGAAAAGAACGTGAGCTGGAAGCACAGTTCCACTGAGCAGCAAGGCACTGCAAAGTGATGTAGATGTTCCTGGTGAGAGATGCTTCCTTCATGGAGGTGAGACACTCCTGGACAACCGGTCGGCTGAGCTCAGTGACGAGAAGCGTGCTGGTGTAATACTGAAGTTGTTCCTTTGAAGTAGATCGAAAGTAAGATCAACTTCTCCACGAGCTCTCCTACTACGAGTAAATGGTTCACCCGCCAGTGTACCTTCCAGGTCTGCAATTTTTTGGAGCAGATTTAAGAACTCTTTTTGATTGTACTTGCTGATTTTCTGATTTTTCTGACAAAAACCAGCAGCATGTACTTTTCTAAATATTTAAATTTTATCCTTCTCTTGAAAACCGATTGCGGTTTATTGTCGATTAACAAGGATAAAATGATGGTAAAACTTAGTAAGCTGATTTTCAGATCTAGAGTTGACTTTTCAAAGAGTTTGAAAATTTTGGTAAACCGTCAGAAACTCAGATCTACGGAAAAATACAGACTTTTGTAAAAACTCAGCGAACTAAAGATCTCTATCTAGCCCAGATCTATGGACCTCTGAAGAAAATTTTCAGTTTGGAGCATTTTTTGCAAAAATTTTGGATTTCAGAAAAAAGTTAAAATTTGCAAACAGGTAGTGATTTTTGACTTTTTCTTGATTTTCAAACACACCACTACCATAGATCCATTAGGTCTGTTCGATCCCCAGTAGAGTCGCCAAAAACTGTTGGTTCGAAAATCTATCGGGTGGGTAGATCTATGGACAGACGAGCCAACAGTGTGCAGGGCATAGCCCCTCTTTGAGTCAGCAAAGCGAAACTGGTTTATTGCTATTCTACCAGCAGGAATCTATGCAAGTCTCACAATATTCTGCCTTCAGGGGTTGGGATCTCATCCCAGTAGAGGTATTTCCAACTGTAAAAGAAGGGAAAGGAATGAGGTGGGGAGATGGGAAAGATCTGAAGGGAGAAAAGAAATGAATTCCAAAGCAGAAAGGTCAGAAGGTCTATGATTTGGGTTGGTAGTAAACAGAGCCGAACCTACTTGCATAGATGAATAAAGCAATACTGATGAATAAATGACAACAAAGTAGAAGTAGATTCAACAGAACAATCATACAGATCTAACATAAGAAAGGTCTGATGTAAAACACAGGTATTCAGCACAAAGTCTAAATATTGTATTAATATTTGTTTCTGTTACAAAAAGTTCAAAGTCTTTTCTTCTTACTTCTATTTTTCATCTGAAAAGTATCCACACTGAATACAACAAGTATTCAAGTATTTATAGAAGAAGAGAAGAAAAGAAGGCAAAAACAAACCAACCACTTAATTACAAAATATCTTACAAAATATCTTAAAGTCATTTGTTGACTTTTGACAACTTGGTGGATGACATCATCCCATGGTGCAACATGGATGATGTCATCATTTGTGTCAACATACTTTAGATATTTACAAAGAGAAGGTCGAGAAGAATGAGACTATTCATCATCGTCCCGCGGCTGAAAGGGGGTATCCTGCTTCTGCTGCTGCTCAGGAGACGTGATGTGGAACTGGGCACGATATTCCATGAACTTGCTGATCATGGGCTGAAGTTGATCCTGGGAAGGATCCTTGTGATGATCACTGATAGCCTCACAAGTTTCCCGCTCATCTGTGAGCTTTTCTGGGAGCTTGGAATATTTGTTTTCTGCCTCTATCAGGTACCCTATGAAGTCACGATAGGCCAGCAGGTTGTTGATGGATTCGGCATCGAAAGTGACTTCTGGCCCCAGCCCTTGCGAAACGATCTCCTTGAAGATCTAAATAGTTTCATCTACCTTTCTCAAGGCAAAAGAAGGAGTGAGCAAGCCCGGAGACATTCTCAGGATAATTTGCTCCATTTGATGCATTGCATCTAGGGCTTCCTCCTTGATTTTGTCAATCTTTTCCAGGACAAACTCCAACTGATCGACCCGGTAGTCTAGAGTAGAAAGGATTTTGTTGAGGGCTCTGGGGTGACCGAAGATGCCAAACTTGACTAGATCTTCAACTGAATAGTCGAGCATTTTCTGGAAAAGGTCTCATGCTGCATCCTGGCATGGTCCAGCTCTTCGGAGATAGGTCCTGCAATCGCCTGGAGCTCTTTGTTCGCCCGATTGATATTCTGATACAATTTGGTGAACTTGGCGATTACTCCCTCACTTTCTTTGAGGATTTGGCTTCTCCAGGTGGAAACTGCCATACCCTGCTCACCGATTTTGGCGTATTCATTTATCTTATCCTGGCTCAGAGGCTCAGGAGTTTTGGTGGTAGTTGTAGGAGGTGCATTGCCCATTTTCTGCAAGGCATGGAGAAGATGTTTATTTTACTCCTTTAATAGCCTCTTTTCTTCCTTTGCTTCCTGGAGCTTCTTGCAAAGGGCGTCAACTACAGATAGGGCCTCTCCCTGAAGGCTTTCTGAAGATGTCCCCATTGTGACTTGGGTCACTATATAATCTATCGAAGATAGATCCTTTTTATCCTTTAAAGGATTGGGATACACTATCTCCATTACTCTCTCTCCTGACGCACTCTGAGAGAAGTGGGTTATAGGTTTTTGCTTCTTGGCCCCCTTTGATGGGATGACGGAGAAGTCCATCAGTGCGATGGGAACTTTCCTCTTTTGTTGGCTCAGGTGCTGAGAGATCCATGCTGGACTTATGGGAGAGGGACCAGAAGTAGAAAAGGGAGCAGCTGCAGTAGTAGAGGGAAAGTGCGTTGAGACACTTGGAGGCGGCATTGAGAGGGAGGCCGAGAAAGTGCTCACGGGAGGAAGAGATACTGCAGGGGAGGTAGACATGGGAATGGAAGGGAGCTGAGAGATGAGGGAAGAAATGGTGGGGGACAGCTCCGCGAGAGAAGAGAAGATGGATGATGAGGAAGGGGGAACAATAGAAGATGGGGGAGAGGATACGACCAAAGGAATGGTTGCTTGGGTCACGCGAGGAGGGGAAGGAGGAGAGGGAGAAGGGATAGAAGGGACCTCAACAGTTGTAGTAGCGGAAACATCCTGAGTGGATGTGCCCATCGGAACATCTTCGGCCGCTTCTTTCTCTGGGAGGCCGAGTTACAACTTGTTCTCGTGCGGTGAAGGGGGACTCTCAGGAGCCTCTTCTTGGGCAGAGCTTGACTCACCCTCTTTGTCTTTGCCTCTGCCCTTTGGCAGATGTTTTGGCCTGGAAGGTGCGTTGCCCAATGGAGATGTGGTGAAATCTACCCCGAGGTAGATGAGGCCATTCATCCTGCACCAGTGCTCTGTTCTCCATGAGTTTCTTTGACCCTTTCTTCAATGGTCTGGGGCACTTTAGTTTCACACAATTCTGACCAAATGGCCGTTGTCCCCATCCGTGTCAAGATATACCTGATCAACTTCTTGATCAGTAGTTTGATAACCTTTTGGGACAATGGCCATGCCATACTGAATGATTTCGGCCAAAGCCAAGTGGGAGTGATCCTTTCTTCTGAGCTCGACCTCATGATACAGGTCGATATAAATGTCCTCGATCTGCGGAATGTGGATTGGATCGAGTTTGGCCCTGGGAAGGCAATTTCTTGGATCGAAAGTGGGCCTTGCCGGGAAGTTGTGCTTTAGATTGAGTAGTTCTAGCTCTGCAAACATCTCCGGGATTTGTGGTGGGAAAGACAAGTGTACCTGCCCACTGTGAGGGGGAAAGGAGTTCCACCCTTCTTTCTCTTCAAACACTTTTCGTGGTAGGTTATGAGCTATCTGGATAACCTCCCAAGGCTTGGTGCGATCTTCTTGGCTTACGGCCATAACGTGCCGTAGTGAGGAATGCAAGTATAATTTCAAAGTGCCGGCGGTGAGGTTGATCACGACCTCGCCTTTCTCGATTTGGACACACCTCGTGTCTTTGTTGTAGCGGTGGACCACTACCATCATGAATTCGTTGTTTCTCGCACTTACCGGGATCCCCAAAGAAAATACAAAGCCACTGCTACCAGTTTGTCCATCCAGGGACTTCCTGGGACCCTCCTTGTTCTAGCCCAGAAATCTTCCATATCGATGTGATCGAGCTCAGAGTCACTTATATCTAGGTCACATTCTGCTTGGGATTCGGGCATCCTGACCCTCTGATATTTGTACTTCATCTCTTCCTCTGTAAGCTTGGATTTACCCTTAGACTTGGTTGGTCTCTTGCTTGATGTAGACATATGTAGTTCTGAACTCAGTTGCTGATCTGCAAGAAGAAGAAGTGAAACCCAACGCAGAAGAGTCATGTTAGCTGTTTGATCTCCCATTAAAGCATTGACAGAAGGAAGAGTTAGCAATTTTAAGGCATCAGGGCGCAGGGTGCATGAACACTGCAGGCTGCAGGGTTAAATAGTATGGCACATAGAAAAAGGGTGTTACAAGGGACAAATCAACGCCAAAGGGTGCAAGGTGCATGGATGCTGCACATGACATTTTTGTTTGTTACAAGTAGAAGTGTGCCTACGCCATTTATATGTGTTTTATACCGGGCGCAGATAATTTTCATGTTGCACGGGGACAGGATGCGCCAAAGGGCACAGGTTTAGTGTGTGTAACATCATCTTTACGTGTGCAAAAGGGGAACTTGGGCATGGCGCATGAAAGGTTTGCATGACATTGTGTTACTGTAATAGGGGATGCGCCTGCGCCGTTTAACGTAGTTTTATACTTGGCGCAAGTAAGGTTGGTGTTGCATGGGTGCAGGGTGCACCAATGGCGCAGGTTTTTGCAATGTTACATAGGAGCTCGGTGCACCAAGAGGGCACAGGGTTATTGGGTGTTGCAAGCAAGGAAAGTGCGCCTTCTGGGCGCAACTGTATTTTATGCAGCAAGCATGGCGAATGCGCCAAGAGGAAAATGCGTCGCATGAACTTTTAAGTCTTGTTTCTTTCTCTGGAGGGGTTTGCATGTGTTTTAAGCCTCTTCGGGTTTTTGGATGGTGAAGAGGGCATACTAAGGAGATCCAAGTGATTTTTTTTGAGGCAGAGTCCTCCTTACCAGCAAATCTAGAAAGAGGAGGAAGAGCATGGGAGAAGGACAACAAGAACAAAAAAAGAGGGGTTTTACAAATCCATGCCTCCTACTACACAAACAAACAACCAACAATAAAAACATAAGAGGAATAAGGACCACCTACCTAGAATATATATAACGTGAGAGACGGCGGGGTCCACGAACGCGATACGAGGACGACAGGCGTGCTGACAGGTGCAGAGGAATAAAATCTATCACGTGTTTTTAATTGTGAAAGTGACAGGGCGGATGCGCCTATATATAGGCAAAGGTGCAATAAATGCGCCAACCACTTTTTAAGGGGCGCATCAAAACACCTGTCGACACTTCAAACTTTGCGCCCTTTGGCGCACCAAAATGCATGTTAACACGTGATTATGTGCACCTTTGGCACAACAAAAATACTGTCAACACTGAAATACGTGTGCCTTTGGTGCACCAAAACGTGGCGCAACAATCATGTTGTTGACACGAAGGCGCATGCACCTTGGCGCATGCAAGAAAGGCGCATCACGGGGAGGCGCACCAAAACATGTGTCGACACTTCAAAGGGTGCGCCAAAGGAAATGAAGGGGGCACAAAAATTACTCTGTGTTACATGACAAAAGGTACGCCCAACCAAAAAAAGACCAAAAATGGCTAAGTTCGGAAAACTAGATTTCGGAAAGGGATTTTGCAACGTTCCGAATGCAAGGGGTCCCTGATGAGGGACCAGAACAAAATTTCCATTGGGTTACCCGTGAAATTGCCCTTGTCAATTTTATGGGATAACACTTTTAAGGTCAAATTTAGTTATTCGTATAGTTTAAGGCCAATTTAGGCATAATGAGAATATTCATGATCCTCATTCTATAGAGCTTGACAAAGGAAGTTTGTTGATTTATCTTAATATGTTGAATAAATAAAGAAGTTTTATATTTTATCTACATCAGCTATTGTTTAGCTCCATAATTTCCCCTCCAAAATTTTGATCTCAATTGGATCATTTTGTTGATCCCTAGTCATAATAGATAGATCAAGAACCATGTGTATTCTCTTCTAAGTGTATTAATGTGAAAAAATGATCTTTTTTGACAAAAATATCATAATTGAAGTGAATGTTACTAGTCTTATATGAATATAATCTTCAAAGGTATTGATAATGTTTAACATATTCCACAATGTATCATGACAACGGGAAATATTGTTTAGATTTTGAAAGCTTCTATGGTATTCCTAGTGTTAGGTGACTCGGGTAAGCTTGCATGAAATTCATAGTATTTTGTAGTTTTGGATAAGCTTCTATAAAATGAATAAGGAAATGGGTATTTTCAAATATTTATTTATGAGTGGTGTGGCATTGGACAAATATTTATTTGTTAACTCTACATAATTTTGGGTGGTGCGCAGGATTTCTTATGAACTTGAATTTTTGTACATTAATACACCAACAAGTTTGATGACTATGTTTCACACTTTCATGAAGACCTCTTGTAGAAGTATAAAGTGTTGAAACATATTAGTGGATTATCACCTTATCTAATCAATAAGATGGAGTTCTTGAATTATGAATATGTGGATGAAGCTTACCATAAATATTCAAAGAGTGAATCCAAGGCCAATATGAAGTAATAATTTGCATTTTCATCCAATGACCATTGTAAGAGTATCCCATGTAAGACACACCATATCAATCCTTTTTGTATAACAATTCAAACATAAGTGAGTATCCTAAGAATGCAATGAAATAAAACAAAAAAATCTACACTTTTAAACCTAGATAAAGGAAAGAATACGTAGTGACAAGTATTATCATAGAAATAACTCACACACCCATTAATTTTATGTGAAATAATCACTATTTTAACACTTTACATCATTTTCCATTTAAATAAATGACATTGATCTAGATAATTCTTATCTAATAACTAGTTTTAATGGCACTAATGATTTTGAGGAATGAAAATGCCTCATCGACATGATTTTTGGGTTAAAAAAACCTCTCTATGTCATTATTGACATAAAAATTAAAAAGAACACATTTTAATTTATAATTCCACTCATCCTTGCACATACTTGGTTAGATTTCTCAAGTTAAGAAATGGTATCCAAGTTTTATGGTAAAGTAAATATTAGTATAAAATCAGGCTAATGGAGTACAATGTCACTTGTGATATTACACCTCTTAAGGTATACGCCATAGTGCTATGAATACCCTACTTATATGAGCATGATGCAACATATTAGTTGATGCTACAAATTCATATTTTCCAAGCCAAAAATTGAGTTATCAATGTGTTTGAGTATTCCCCAATGACCAAGGTCACATTTGTCACTACGAAAAATGTTGCAAACACATCTTGTATATGAAAAAATCATGTTATACATGGATCATATATAAAAATGTAGAGAAAGAAAGAAGGCATTACATCATGTCTCACGTCAATATTATTTCAGAATAACAAATTAATATGTTACTGAAGTAACATAATGAATTCTTCATGGAATCAAAAGAACTTACTAAAAAATTTAAAATAAAGTACCATGATTGATTCAATACCTAGATCCCCTCTTACAAATAACCAATTGTGTCATAGATCACTTTGGGATAGTGATTGATTATAGTGCCACATACAAGATCTCCTTGATTATGAAAATAACAAGTGTAACTCTTGACCTTGTAATAAGTTTATTGTTCTAGAGTGTTCAAGAATGACAAGACATGGTGAATTTTCATAGACTATTACAATCTAAAAAAATGATGAAGAATTAATATTCATTACCATGCATTGATGACCTCTTATATCATCTCTAAGGAGAAAAATACTTCACAAAGATCAACTTGAATTATAGTTACCACCAAGTCTCATTCCATCCTAAAGATGTTTGGAATATATATTTTAAGACATGAGAAGTATTGTATGAATGGATGGCTATGCATTTCATATTTACCAACAATACAAAAACGTCCATGTGACTTATGGATGGTCTAATTCAGCCCTTTCATAACTCCTTCATTATCATCTACTTGGATGACATACTCATCTTCAAGAAGACTTTGGAGGAGTATGTGAAACACATAAAATGTATATTAAACAATTGTGAAAGCAAAAGATCTGAAAAAATTAATGAAGCACATATTTTGTGTAACATATATTACATACTTAAACTATATCATTGACCATGTAGGAATACATATGGATCTAGAGAAGATCAAATTGATTGAAATATTGGTATCTACTTTGTGCAACCTTAAAAATTTAGATCTTTTTGGACTCGTAAATTCATAACATAGGTTCATCCTTGGTTTCTTATATAAATATTTTCCCCTTATCTAGATAATGTGTTCCAAATACAATTTTAATTGAACTCATGCACAAGAAGAAAATTTTGAGGTACTCAAAAATGCCTTTTCTTAGTATATGGTCTCATAATGCCCAACATTACACACACCTTTGAAATTTAGATTGATACATCCGACTATGCGGTTAGTGTGGTACTCACACAACATATACATTTTCTTGTATGTAACTTAGAGATGTTCAATGACATGGTGCAAAGGTCCTCCACCTTAAAAATATTTGTACACTATTGTGCAAGAAATTAGGTAGTGGAATGACTACATCTTGGGGAAGGAGTTACTTATTCACTTTAATCATAAAACAATTAAATTTACACAAATGAAAAAAAGCTAGATAATGCATGACACATGAAGTGGATGAATTGCCTTTAGAGATTTCATTTCTTGATGAAGAAAAATGATGGAAAGTATAGTAAGGTAACATATTTTTAGTCAACCAACAATACATGAACATAACAATGTTAAACACATGTTGCCATAAAATTTCAAAATGGGTATCCATATACTCAATTGATAAAGATTTTGTATATGCCTATACTACTCTTTCATAGGGTGAACATGATTAATATTTATACCTAAATGATAATATTAGATCTACAAGATTTTCCATCTCTTTTTACCTGATGGTACATCTCGAAAGAGAATAATTGCAAAGGTGTACTTAGCCAATACATCAGGGAACTTTGACATTACAAAGACTATAATCATATTACAATCAAACTTGTATTGGATGCATATGTGTATAGATGTGGAGTACTAAATTTAGTATTTCATTACGTATCATATTTTGAGACCCAAGAATAGGAAGTTGGGACTTTTCTCATATATACTAGTTCTATCTAGGCAAGAGAATCCATGAAAATAGATTACATAATTGGAAACCTATAAGAAAGTGAAAAATAATGTAGTTGTTGTAGCAAATAGGTTTTCAAATATGGCCATCATGATTAATTTTAAGGAAATAAATGACACAAATGGAACTACTCGTGCATTCTTTACTCATGTATAGGTTCACTTTGGATTCCCCATATCCACCATATTAAACAACGATTCTATTGTTTTTGTCATTTATGGAAAACACTATTGAATTTGATGAGTACGCTACTATATCAGTTAATAATGTTCCATCCTCAAACATATTAACAAGCATAAGTTATTAATCACACTCTATTTCATATTTTACACATGTATGAATAAGTGCATGATCACATTTGGGATGATAAATTTCCTCTAGAAATATCCTACCTCACACCAACTGAAACAAAGACACATGAAAATGAAAAAGAAGAGTGAAAAGATGAGAAGTTTTTAAACAACATTTTTGACATAAACTAAGAAACATGATTGTTAGTTTATGTAGTTTGTAAACTCCTTATTAGAGATGCTATTATGTAGATAATTATAGATTTATATAATTAATAACTTGATGCTACTCTAACATATAGAGAATACCATAGTTTATAGTACACAAATATTTCCTTAAACTATATATTATTTATTCAAAATTTCAATACAATATGCAATCATGGTTCATCATATACCACCGTATACATCAATCACTCATTCTGCTCATTATTCATATATTTTTGTATATCTCTACACTCTCTATATACCTATATACTATTCCTACTCTTTTATAAGTAAAATACATCTTCTACATCTAGAAAAGGAAACATATATTGATTATTCCTATTATAAACTAAGAGTGTTCAATATATTGATGTGAAGTACTGTTAGTACTACACATAAATACCAAGTAGTTCGTGATAACTCGTATTAGGTATAGAGAATTCACAAAGTATATTTATTCAAATTTTGCTTGATAAAGAACCTTACCAACATCATCCCCATATTAAATTTATTGTTTCATCCATCGATAAACTGGATGAAGAACCTACCAAGTTTTTAAATTTTTATGCCAGTCTTAATTGTTTATATTGATCCTCTAATCCAAGGTAGTGACAACATTATCAACCAACCATAAATTTAGGCATTTGGAATAGGTAAATAGGGTGATATATTTGTTGGACTTTCCTAGCTGGGGTTGTGGGATGATAGTTTCATTCCTACATAAAATTTATCACCTTGTTAAAAATAAATTGAACCAACCCTAAGGAATAAATTATAGCAGGTGGTTAGTGTTTGTTCAAATTATTTTGATGCAATGAGTTATGATATTTCCTTATGTTCATGATACCTTAATGTTTTATTTTCTATATCTATTTAGAGGGTGTTGGTGTATTGATTGGATAATATGGATCCTTGTATGGGTTCTAAATTTTTTGGGATAAAATATAGGTCCACATACAAGATTTAGATACCAAATATGCTCAAGGAGAACTAATATCATAATTAAAGAGGATAAAAACCCTAAACCTAAGGTAATTATAGGTTTCAAGTCCTATACCTAAGATAAAGATATGTATCATACTAGGATTTAGTATAAGAGTGAGTCAAGATGTGGATAAATACAAGAGGCATACCATAAATAAGACAAAGCAATAGATTAAGTCAAAAACATCTTCCCTAATTTATAGAAATAAGTGGTCAATAATCCACATGATAATAAACATAAGATAAGGCCAAAAGGGTTGGTAATAACTACATGTAGTGTGATCTCGATGTATGATCATTTTCAAATACAACAACACCATGAGAGAATGTATATGGTTGAAGAAATGAAATATCACCAAGATGATCTCCTCCTAACTTACTATGATGACCCAAATGTAAAAGGGTAAGCTCCACCACCTCTATTCCAAAAAAATAAGTAGGAGTTGGTGAAAAAAAGTGAAGTGTGCAAGCGATAATGATTAATTTAAGAGATTGATCAATCATATATGCCCAATGTCATTACATATGGGTGATGGAATTGTCCATGGAAAACAAAACAGACACCATCACCATGGGTGATGACGTAAGCTGGAGGGAAACCTAAGGTTAAAGAGTGTAAAAAAACGAGGTGGAAGCTAAAGAATAAATGTAGGTAAATATAAAGGTTCAGAGTGATAAAAAGAGGTCCAATAGTGTACAATAAGAATAAACAATAGACATAATGAGATAGGTAGACATAATGGGTATAATGAGTAAGAAAATGGGCATAACAAGGTAAGGGTTAGGGAACTACGACATAATAGAGACATCTCTCAAATGTTGTGGTCTAGCCCATATGACCAAGTCTTATCACACCCATATCTTGGAAGGCCCCTTAATGAACCTGCTTTTGGAGGAAAATTCATTAATAGACCATGTACAAGAGAAATGATTAGCAAGAGTAAAAATGAGGTGTATATATATTCCCTAACTAAATATCATCGCATGTTGCAAGAGTGAAACATGAGACGTTCTTCGGAAAAAGATCTATGTAATTCCTAAAATAAAAATAAATGTTCAAAATAAAGTAGTAATGAAAGTTATATAAATAAAATAATGAGCTCCACCAAATGAAATATACCTAGCTTATAATTACCTTCCACTACCGCTCGAATTGCATATGGTAGGTGCAATCGCTACTTTTAACCCAAAATCAACAAGAATCAAAATAAACACTATAATATAATATGTAAAATAAGACATAAATTGCCTAGATAAGAGGCCATGGGAAGGATGATAGCTTAGAGGTGGATAAAAATGATGCTATGAATTAAAAAGTGTGCTTTAAGAATGATAAAGTGTGATAAAAGATGTTAATTGGGATGTAATGATATGGAGTGAGTGGACTTGTAGTTATATATAAATAGATTACCAAAGTATCTAAAATAGGAAGTGATGGCTATATAATACCAATTGGGAAGGATAAAACCAAGTAGCAAGGATAGACCTAAGTGGGAAAAAATGAGAAAAATAACATATTAATGTAGTAGTTCATTTGATAAATGTTTTAAAAAGAGGTTCTATTATTTGAAGATTTATTGGAGTTAAATATTTTATTTGAAGAGAGGTCAAGAATTATGAGGTTCCCTACAATATGGTGTGGTGAAAGAAGTGACATGGTGAGAAGCCCCAAAAGAGGTGGAAATTATGTTGGTATTATGGTTAAAGGTATGCATTCGAGCCAAGATCTTTTGATAATGGAGTACATCGAGGTGTCTAGATTGTGCTTGTGACATGATGTAATCCTCATCATAGGAGGGTAGAATGGTGCATGTAGGTATGTTAGTGTCATTATGGGTAATATTGTTGAAAGAGGGATATTTTGAAGATATTCACTAGTTATTAAAATATCATGAATAAAAAGGTGGATAATTTTGGAATATTTTTATTTTTTTTAATTCATTACATTCGAAGATATCTTCCTTAAGGTCTTATAAGGCTTATATTTTAGTAAAAGGAGGCTCCTCATATTCTAATATGAGAGGAAATATATCTTGGGGTCAAATAACTAGAGGAATTTGATCGATGATGGGTTATGGTAGATGATTCTTGTTAACCATGTTTTGTAGTTCATTAGGATCATCATTATTTGAGTAAGAAGAGTGACGTCAAGCTCATGTTTTTAGTCCTATAACATAGGATATAGAACAATATACAACATAAGAGTAGTAGGAATGTGGAAGGGTTTATTAGGGAATGGTACAAGCATGTACCATGAGTTAGGATCAACTTCTTTCTTATAATGTTGGTTGTTATGAATGAAATTAAGGAATTGGTACCTAAATGATGTGGTTATGTGCATGAGGTTTACCTAGTAATATATTGTAAGAAATAGGTCGATCCAAAACCACAAGCTTGGTGTAAATGGTCTTGGGTCATATAGTAATAGGGAGTCAAATACAACCAAGAGGTTTTTAACGGGTTTTATTAAATCTATGACAAGTGAGTTAGGTATGCTCGAGGTCATCAATGGAGGATCCTAGGTTTTTAATGAAAGAGGGAAGAAATATTAATGCATGAGCATTCATCGAACACGACTCATCTTACTTAGGTGTTGAAAATGATGACACTCTTAAGGAGGGGAGGATCATTTGTAGACACCCCAAAAATACCCATTACACTTTATAACATCCAAAAATAATACTAAATCCATTATCCACCCATATCCCACTACTATAATTAATTTAATTAATTTTATTACACTCACTATACACTATACACCACTTTGGATAATTTAATTAGCTATTTAAATAAATAAAAAATCAATTATCTACTCACCTTCCACTCATCTCCACTTCATTATCCAACTCACTCAAGTTGAACTTATCACTCCACTCAAGTTATAGAATTCTACAAACATGGAAGAAAATATTCATGTACAACCAAAAAAATCAAGAGCCAACTAATTTGAAATAAAGCCTCTTAATTTCTTATTTAAATATTTAACTACATAGAACAAATCAACCATGCCAAATAAGGAAATTGAAATCAATGGTTTGTAAACCAATCAATTCCTTCTTCCTCAATCCATGGATTCTTCTACATCTATAAATAAGAAGTTCCACTCAAACCCTTATTATGTCCAATTTATCACTCAATCATTATCCATTCGCCCATTTCCGTAGCTTGAAGTTATTCCATTTGGAGAATTCTTGGAGAATCCACATATCAAAGAAGCATTTTCAACTTCATCAAGGACCCAATAAGAGTATTCTTCAACTGGTCCAATATGAGGTTGTAAGGATCTTTTTGAAAAAGGTTTACTATTTTATTTTATTCTCTGTACTTTTCTCATTTCTACAAATTATATTATACACATTCGACACACCGGTGGGTCTCCCACACTTTCTTATTCATTTTTTTATCATTCTAATATCATTTTCATGTTTTTTTGTAGTGTTTAAAGGTCACTAACCAATTTGCAAGTCATCTAGTGAGCTAGTTTTTGAGAAGTTTGAGAAAAACCAGACATTTTGGCCATATTTTTAACATTTTGGTGCACGTATAAGTGATCTACATTTTTGTCGTCTTATGTCTACTAGTGTATCTTGTTTTCTATGCAACATGTTTTTGTTTGTTTAAATTTTACACATTTATGATGGCATTGCAATCCATGCGTAACCATAAAATTGGATGTGCTTCTTGTGAGTTTATATACATTTTCATAACTTTTAATTACGTTTCATATTTGTTTATTAAATTTATCGAGATATGCATTTGCGTTGTACTCTCTATGTTAGTATTGCTCTAGTTGCGTTAACATAGATAACCTTGTGCATTTCTATGTTCAAGGATTCTTTGATAACAATAATAGATCCACACTAGCATTGCGTTAGGTGAATTTTCTTTCAGTAAGTCCATCTCCATTGTAATCAAGTGCATCTATGTATTGTTTTAGGTATGTTTACATTTTTATTGTCTACCTTTATGTTCCTTTTACTCGTGTTTATGTTTTGTGTCATAATTTCAGTTTCGTACATGTTTTCCAACATTTAATTAACTATTTGCTTGCCATTTTTGTGTTGGTTTTTGACTATTTTCTTTAGGTTTTATACAAACTATAAAATGTAACATTTTTTTATCATTCTTTCTAACTAGAACACATCATTTACATTATCTTTGCTTTAATTTTTTTACCTTTAACCTTTAAATCAACATTGTGTTTGCTCTTCTCTCGCGCCCTTTGGGTGATCTTAAGAATCAAAGTGATTGAGATTACTTCATAATCTAACCCATTTCATAACTATTTTTTACAACCAAACTATGTATTCTCTTCTCTCACACCCTTTGGGTGAACTTGAGAATAAAAATGGTTGAAGTTGTTTTTCTTGTATTTGGATAACTTGATTTTACAAGATCAGTAGAACTTGTAAAAAAAGAAGAAGAAATCAAGTATAAAACTTATAACTCATTTACGTGTAGGTTTCCTTTGTCAAAGAAACCTAAAATATTCTACAAAAAAATTAGGTATAAAATTTACTTTGATTGTCATTTTCACATTTTTCTCTCTTCAGAATTGGAAAGAACTTGTTTGTAACCATTTATACTATATTTTCATGTAGCGACATGGATTTCATCACCACTTAGCTACACCAGTGATGTGGATTTCATCACCACGCACCATTTCATTTTGCATTATATTTCACTTGAGACTTAGTCTCAATTTTTTTGATGTTTTCCTCACCTTTGTGTCTCACTTACATGTAAAGATATCATGATAGGATACTATGAGTATATGCCTAAAATATCTGTAACAACAAATTATGTGGCATTGTCCCTATAAATTATTTGGGGAGAAATAAGGACACCATACTCACATTCATTCCCTCATTACCCTACCACATATTCAAGAAAACCCATCATTGGAGTGGTGATTCACTCCTCTAAGAGGGCCATTATTGATTAGGTGAGTCTCTTTTAATATTCTAAGGGTTCCCATACCACTTCTATGCCGTGGAAAATTTAGTATATCAAGACTAGGATATATTGAAAGACACATCTATTTGGAGTGATAAGAGCCTTGCATCCATTATTCCACAACATTTTGTTTGTTGCATTAAACATTACACTTCTTGACAATATTCTACCTCTTAAGCCAAAACATATCAAAACATTGCTTGTTGTTTGTATACATTCTTGTTGTTTTTGAATCAAATCTTGTAGATCAAAACTTGTGTTCCACAAACACCATTCAAATCAAATCCAATCCAATCAAAATCAAGAATCCAATCTACCCCATCCAAAACTAAATTTTATCCTTTGGATACAAAACCTTTTGATCAAACTAGAACTTGATTCCTTAAAATCATTTACAAGTAAACACCAAGTAAACAAAAAATCCAATCCTATCCCATACGATTAACCACTTATCCAACTTTTGAGATTACCTAGGTTCTTACCTATTAGCAACATGGTGGTTACTCACAATAAGAGTCACAATATTTATGATAAACTTGATAGATTTAATCCTCTTGTAAATGATAGTTCAGATGAAGAGAATGAGGTAAGACAACATGAACTCAATGACAAAGAACAAGAGAAATTAGAAAAATATTAAGACAAAACAAAAACCAATACCTTCTTCGCATCCTAGAAATGGGGCGAAGCTACCTTTTGATTTCGGTGAAGAAAACTTGAGTCACCTTTTAGAAATCCCGAATCAAGTAAACAAAATCACACATCCAATTATTCCATAAAAACATCTAATGAATCCTTTTTATAAAAGATTCATGAAATGACACAACTCACTCACATGGCTTCTAAGGTTGCCAAAAACTCACACAATGAAGAGAAAGAGTAACCTAGTCACAAAATCAATGATATTATAGATACCCCTCCAAAAACTCTCCATTCGCACAAGAATGGAAAAACATGAAAGAAACAATCATGGGGTTACAAAAACATACCAAGCAATTTAACTTTGAGGAAATTTTTCCTTACCCATTTGATAAGGCCATGTTATAAATACCATTTCCTCCATCATTTGAAACTCCTAATTTGAAAAATACAAGGAAAACACAACCCAAGAGAACATGTAAGATAATTATTCATGTAATTCCAAGAAGTAGCTTATAATGACATATATATTTTGCATCTTTTCCCAAAAATTTAAGGAGGAAAAACCTTAGATTGGTTCCTACATCTTCCAAATGGATCCATTACCACTTTTCTTTGACCTATTGGGAAAATTTTCTAAAAACTTTTGCTTTAACTTAGATTCGAGGTCACCATGATAGATACAAAGAAAATAACTAACAAAACATTTGTATCATTTCTTTAATGATGGTGAGGGATCGCATGCTAATTCCCTTGTTCAATACCCAAGAAATAATTGGTCAACATTTTCATACCAAATCTCAATCCAGAATTTTTCCTTTCAAATGCAAATGCATTGTCTAAATTGTTTTGAGGAAGTAATAAAAAAGATGACACAAATCGAGAAATACCTCATTGATAAGGGCCTAATCAAGAATCCTTCTAAGGATCAACCTCATAAAGAACCCAATCAAAATTAAGATAAGCTAAGGTTCTTCAATTTGAATATTAATGTTGTGGTGATGGAATCGTTGATTCTCGCTATGTTGAGAACATTCAAAGAAACCAATACAAAATAATCATATGAACTTAAAACCAATCATCATTCTTAGTAAGGAAGCTACTCCTTAGGAATTTAGATGAAGATAATTCACTCCACTTGGAGAAATTCTTTCTAGCATATTTCATCACCTAGAAAGTGCATATATGATCACCTATCTAATCAAAAAACCCTTCAAAGAAGGGAAACCAAAACCAAAGTGGTATAAGGAAAATGAATAATGCAAGTACCATTGTATCAATAACCACTATATGGATCTTTGTATGCAAATTTTCCATTACATTTAAGAATTAATTGACCCAGGAGACATAAAAGTTGAAAATACATCCAACAACCGTAATGCCTCTCGCCAAGTTGATATCTTTACTAGCTTATGTAATCGAAGTTTGAAAATGTTGATATGTGATTCCTATTCTGAGACGGTATACTCTTCTGAACTGATTGATCATGTTTGTTGTAGATGATATGATTTACCTTCTAAATTTGATGTTAATCATACTTTAGAAAAATTGTACTAATGTTGAATGATTATCATGTTGTAGATCAAGAATCTTTGTGCTTGTTACTGTCCAAGTTAATGTACCAAACTAAACACAAAACCCCGAAAAACTCCAATGAAATCAATACCTAATAGATAAGACAGGATCCGAAGATGTAAATGGAAAAGAAAGCGATGTAGAAAATACGTGCACACACGAGCGATCTTGTAAGGTAGATCCGAGAGACTGCGAGACATGATTCTTGACGAGAAAAAGACAATGTTAAAAGATATTTGGGTGGACTACTCGAAAAGTGGGTCCTGGGAAGCGATAAGCTTCCTTGGCGGATGTCATCCACGTTTTCAATTAAATAAAAAAGCATACATGATAAAAGATGTAAGTAAATTTCTAGATCTTTTGATTAAAAATGACAGACAAAATATAAATAGCAGAGATAGAAATCAATAGAAAACAGGAAACTATGAAAACAATGCTGGATTTGTGTTACATGAAATATTTCACCTATCCACAAGAAGATCAAAGTGTCGATTAGGAAAATTGGCGTTGACTGAGATAAGTCGGCGTCGACTAGAGAAAATCAGCGTCGACTGTGACTGGTCGGCGTCGACTAGGGGAAAATTTTAGGAAGATTGAGAAATGGAAAATGAGAGTTAGATTGTCAATGTCTGTTGGATCTGCAGGAGCCTTTGGGATCTTTGAAAAACTCCACCTTTGTTGGATGCGGGAGCAGAGTCACCAAGAGATCAATGGAGGATTACGATGTTGATGTGGTAGGAGCAGAGTAACGGTACTCCTCTCAGGGATTGATTTGGACAGAATTAGCTTTCGCTCGATAGCTAATGCTTAGGCGTGATATTCATAACTCTCTGTCATTCTTTATGTCTAACCAAAACTAAATTCGCCTTGTATTTTTAATCGACGCCGACCAAGATGTAATCGGCGCCGCTCCAAAAAATCGACGTTGACCGAAAGTACCGTCGGCGCAATCAGGAATAGACTCGAAATGGCCAAAAAGGATGATTTTTGGAAAGATGAAAGTGATCCTTCCGCCTCAAATACGGGAAATATCTCACTGCCTGAGTTTGGGAGGAGGAGAAATAGGGGGGATAGATGGATAGAATAGATATGGGAGGTTAGGAATTGATATGGGGTAGATAAGCGGTTAAGATACATGTAAAAAGTGTAATTAAATAGTTGATATTTAATTAACTATGGGTAAAACATAATGGGGTGAAACAAACTTAGGATAAATGTTTAAATCAAATATTAAATAATACCCTAAGGGTGAAGTGGTGATATAAACGTGCCCCAGGTTACCTAAGAAGGTAAACGAACGTGGGGGACACTAAATTGGGTAACCAATTTTAGGTGTCTACATTTTGCCCCTTTTTGTCGAGTAACTTGCGATAAACAAAGTTGTAAGACAAAAACAAGGAGTTGGAAGAAAAAAAAAAAGTGATGATGTAATCCCCCTCAAACTAGGGATGGGATGGGTCCCGAAAGAACAACCGATCCCAAGTTTGAAAAAGGTAGATGAAAACGTAGGATGCCCCAGCTAGATGCCTGGAGTAGATCTGATCATTAATGACACACAAAAATAATAAAAAGGTAGCAACCTAAGGAACTCACATTGGTAGGGCAGATTAGATGGTCTTCGCATGAGATGACGTTAATACCTATAGACTCGTGAGTGTAAAGAGGGCTGTAAAATAGTAGCACTTAAAGAATGATACAATGGTAGGGACAGCCAGACGGTCTACAAAGCGGTGATGCTAGTGCCTACTGACCGTTATCTTTAAGTGCCAAAATGTGAGTGCCCCGTATACGGGAATAGACTCGAAATGGGTGAGAAGATCAAAAGTATGTGCCAAAAGGCAGCACTCGTGTCATAATAATGACCAGATAAATAAGCCAAGCATCAACACTATGGCAAAAAGATCAGGAGATGGAAGAAAGCGATGTGGAGAAGTAAAACTGCAACCAATCGGCAATGATGGGCCTAAATCGACATCGATCAAGCTAAATTCAACGTTGACTAAATAAATTGGCACCGACCCTAAAAATTAGCGCCTGATTGTACCGATCCCATATAAATATGAGAAAGGAAAATGTGAACGATTTATTTAGACCATGACGATTGATTTAGAGAGAGTCAAAAATTGGTTTTGAGCACCATGGAAGCCTCTGGGAGCTAGTCAGAAGTGGAAGAGGACACGACCGGGGGTAAGTGGATCTACCCAAACTTCCTATATAGTTTTATCATGAAATAGCATATTAGGATGCTAATTTTTTAGGAAAAAATAGGATAAATGAGAGGCCAAAGCATTGTTGGGTATTTGGCCTTCCAATCGACGTCGATTGGAAAAATCGATGACGTCAATTGAATTAAATCGGTGCTTATTGGTTTCAATTGTCGTCGACTAAGTCAGATTGACGTTGATTTGACTCAATCAACGCCGATTGGAATCTATTTTTTTTAATGTTTGGATTTGGATAAATAAGTAGCTAACACCGTCCATGATGTCGTGTGATGCAGGCACGAGAGGCTTTACATATGTGGGATGTTATTCCCAAGCTTTTAGAGACAATTCTTCCCGATGTGACTGACGCGGTGGCATCACCTAGAGCTAGCCGGGCTCGAGGGCTTCGGTACTGCGACGGGTGCCTCGAGATGTAGAGTTGATGTGAGCACTAGTACAATGATGGGATAGTAGGACATGCACTTTCTGCTTCAGGACTTGTGAGATGACCATCACCCATGAGGATATATATAGGATCCTGAGGCTGCCAATCACTGGGGACCCGATTGAGATTAATCCATGAGAGAAAGCGATGTGCAGAGGGCCCTAGTACGATTGTATGGAGACAGACAGGTGATTTAGAGATAGTGTCCGGGGCGGTGAGGATAGCCTCACATTATAGATAGGATGATGCCAGGAGCAGACGGATAGCGCTGATTCAAATGGCGATCTCCTATTTTTCTCTGCTAGATTCAGGAGGTGGGAGATTTCCCTTATTGTTACTAGACTGTGTTTGTGACATCCTATAGTTCAGACAGGTGTTCACGTTTACCGATGCCCTGATAGCTCAGATATACTATGAGTTATGGATGTACACCACCAGTAGGCAGACATGTATCGATGTTAGCTTTGTGCTCCATTTCTGGGCATATGAGCACATAATAGTGATCAGGCCATCCGGCTTCCATGGATGCCAGCAGCAGAGGGGGCCCTTGATTATGGATTCCGGCGATGGCGGGCCGACATGGCCCCGGGGAGATACAGGAGATCTACAGAGTGGTATGATGAGCACTTTAGGACGTTGACACTAGAGTAGGTCATTTAGAGACCATATCGGGTCTACCTGACATGGGCTAGTCAGGAGGCTCACCTGGTGGAGCTGAGATGGAGCAGGGTGGTTAGGGGCCACAGGCCAGATATGTGGGAGTGCATCCTGTTTATATGGGTATTGAGGCAGTTCGGCTTAGCATGCATAGTCCAACCACCTACAGGCCATACAAATGGGATAACAGAGAGAATGATCAGCTGATTTTGATCCCGACAGATCCATTAAGGAGGCCCCACCTTCCATAGATAGTGATGACGACGCCAGAGTAGATGACGGCTATGTGGCATGGTATTCTACAGAGCTACCATGACACCTACCAACATCCATAGACGCAGACGAGGAGGATATAGCTGCAGTGCTGGAGAGGCTAGAGGGAGAGCATGCTACCCTGATGCAGACACACCAGCTTCCCTCGAGGAGATTAGAGCTCTAATGGAGGAGAGGGATGCACTGATACTAGAGAGAGACATAGCACGTCAGGAGTGAGATATAATGATCTAGCAGAGGGATCGCTACCATTGGCACAGAGAGGCCCTCAGGGCCAAATATGGTGATACAGCACTATTTCAGAGTCCGGGTCATAGGGTGCGACATTAGGAGGGCCACCCAACAGTAGTAGAAAGCAGTAGTGCCATTACGAGCACCTGGTACAGTGAGTCTGAGCACTTATCAGTCTCTCCTCACCGAGGTGAGATACTATGAGGACACCCTGGCACAACATGCCCCTGAGGTGCCTCGTTACGGTGCGAGGAGGAGATCAACGACAGCCGTAGCTAGTGGTGCATCAGAGGGAGGGAGCACCGGGAGAGATCGAGGTGGCGGCAGGCCCCCAACAGCAGGTGCTTCTAGCTTGATAGGCGGTGGCTAGGAGAGACAGCCTGGACCAGAGGAGGGTGGAGGAGATAGTGTCTTCCACCTATTGGATTTTATGATATAGACATGTTATTTCTTTGTATCGATATATTGATGTAGCCTTGATTTGAAGGCATTTTTGATGTATGATATAGATGGCTTGATTGAAAGCCATCCATTCTTTGTTGTACAGACACTCATGTATATATATAGATTCATCATTTTCTGTGTTATATGATTGTACTCATGCATTTAATTTTGATAGATATGGATAGATGTAGCGTAATTGTGATGGATATAGACATATGCTGATAGAGGATAAATAGATGTGATTTGATGGACATAGACATAGAGGATAGATAGATGTGATGTGATTGATATGTTTAAGATGTTAATTTAATTTTGATGAAAATAGATATAGATAGATGTAGTGTAAGTTTGATGGTCATAGACATGTGCTGATAGAGGATAGATAGATGTGATGTGGTTTGATGTGATTGATTAGATTTGATATGTTTAAGATGTTAATTTAATTTTTATGAAAATAGATATAGATAGATGTGTATTTAGACAAAGTAGATAAGATGAGTATAGATAGATGGTAGATTTTGACTGAATTAACATGTTAAGTGGAAATGCTCTTTGTGACAGCAAAGGATGTAATGATATTATCTTAGTTTAGAAGATAAAAAGTGATACACCTAGATAGGAAAAAGAATGATAAGTTAGGCTCCTAACCGACCACAAATAGAGACTTTGGTAGGAAACTGAAAAGATGATGCATATAAGGCCATAGATACAGATAAAATGAACCTGACACTAGTCAGTCACAAACCAGATCTAAGAGATAGATGGGATGAGAAGTAAGTATGAATCTGGATAGAATACGTGCTCATATTGGAAAATAGGGTCTCCATATGATCACAAAAGGTCTTATATCTCAGCTTCATGATTTTTGTGTTGATAGAAGAGCAAACTGATCAATGCGGGAAGTTTTCTAGACATAGAAAGACTGATCGATACGGGAAGTCTTTCAATGATGCTAAAAAGTGAACAAACTTGCCGAAGAGGAAGTCTGTTACTGTAAAGGCTGATCAATGCGAGAAGCCTTGAAAATTCCATGAAATAAATAGCCATCCTTCAAGGGAGCGGTTTGTATTTTGAATGTGATGATAGCCATCCTTCAAGGGCATGGTCTATATCTTTTGATTCATTTGATAATGCATGGATAGCTGTCCTTCGAGGGATCAGTCTATCTTTTGGAATTTTTAGGATAGCATCTTTTTATCTCTTTTTTTTAAATTTTTTTGGAGCTTCTGGAGCTTTTGGAGTTTTTGGAGCTTTTGGAGTTTTTTGAAAGAAGCTGAGTTTAGACCAGATAGATCAAATAGAGGGAAAGAAAACGTATAAAAACACGTACTCATGCCCCAGTAGATTTGATTAAGATAGATACTTGGGACAGATGAAGTAGTGATTAAGGTGTTCCTACCATGAGGAGGAACATATCCATAAGAAAAATTCCATGAGTAGAGCCGCGATACTCATATTTAAGGTAGAAAAGACATAACGCGGAGAACCACATAGTTCGAATCACTATGAAATACATGACTAGTTATAGATGGATGAAGAATCTAGTTTTGTGACTAAGATCATGTAAGATAGATATTAACAATAAAAGGGCCTTAGATGCAAGGCATTAAGAGGCTCCACTTCAGGTACACCAGCCATGGAAGATAAACGATAAGCCCTAGACCCATATTTATGGGTGACTACATACAGACCCATCCAGTTAGGAGCGAACTTACCATGCTGACTCCTTTCTAGTGTAGTGACATTTTGATTTTCTTTGAGAATAAGATCACCAAATTTGAAGTCACGGTGCTGCAAGTGCTTGTTATAAGCACATTTGACACACTCAAGATAGACTTGATGATGCTCAAGAGCATTGAGACGCCGCTCATCGAGCAATTCAAGCTGCACTAGACGATTTTGACGATAGTCCTCATCAGAGACAAATTCTCTGAGAGAGACACGAAGAGATGGGATCTGGACTTCTAAAGGAAGGAAAGCCTTAGACCCATAGACAAGAGAGAAGGGAGTAGAACCAGCAGGAGTACAAATGCTAGTCCGATAAGCCTAGAGAGCAAATTGGATATGTAAATGCTAATCCCTACCAAATTTCGACTAGTTACCTTCATGAGAATATTATAAAAAAATTGGAAGCCTCGGCCTAGCCTTTAGCTTGGGGATAGTATGGAGAAGAAAAGCTGAGTTTGATATTGAAAGCATCACGAAGTTCTACAAATCAATGTTTTTGAAAGATTTACCATTGTCTATGATGATTTTGTGTGGGACACCAAAGCGATAAATGATGTGTTGATAGACAAAATCAACAATGGGTTTAGCTTTGGTCGATGAAAGATGAATAGCTTCCACCCACTTAGTGAAGTATTATGTGGCAGTAATGATAGAGTGATGACATTGTGAAGAGCGGGGATTGATGAGACCGATGAGATCAAGACCCCATTGTGAAAAAGGCCACAAATCTACTACAGGTTGTAAAGCCTGACTAGGGATATGTGTAAGATTGGAATGCTGTTGACACTTGACACACTTCTTAGTATATTCGCAACAGTCTCGATTAAGAGAAGGCCAATAATAACCTAAACATAAGATGCGTTTAGCTACAACCAAGCCACTAAAATGTCCACCATAGATACCGTCATGGACTTCTTGGATGGCTTTAGATGATTTAGGGGTTTTGAGGCACCGAAGCAAAATACCATCAAAACCACGTTTGTAGAGGATTCCACCTGAATAGTATAGCGATTAGTGCGTAGGATAAAAGATCTTCTACTATTGGATGTCAGATCAGGAGGGAGCACTGAACGAGATAGATAATAAAAAATATGCCGATACCACTCATCTTGAGTGTTGATTATGACAGTGTTGATTGAAGTCAACTGCCCAAGATGAGAGGGTTGGTCTAAACGCTGCACAACCACATAAAGTCATGAGTCTTCAGTAAAAGGTGGAATAAGTGAGGCTAAAGAAGCCATTATATCCGTGAATCGGTTCGCAGTGTGAGGGATAGCTTGGATAGTAAATTTATCAAAAGCTTGAAGTTGAAAGAGAACAATATCACGATATTTTTGAAGAATATCATTTTTGCATTGATAGACACCCGTGACTTGATTAATGATGAGCTCAGAATCACCAAAGATGTTGATATGGCGAGCACCAAGATTAATGGCATTTTGAAGACCTAAAACAAGAGCTTCATATTCAGCCATATTATTGGTACACTCAAAGTTAAGTTTGTGTGTGACAGGGATAGGTGCACCCCAAGGAGGAATCATGACAAAACCTGCACCTCCCCCTTGCTGACATCTGGACCCGTCAAAGAAGAGTTTCATTTTAAACGGAGAAAGACCGAAATCAATTTGTTGAATGCATTCATCTGGGAATTGAGCAAGGGGAATTTGAGTGTCTGGAAGAGGAGTATCAGCTAATTGATCTGCAATGACCTGACCCTTGATAGATTTTTGTGAGACGAACTTGAGATCAAACTCTATCATGAGCATAAGCCAACAAGTGATACGATCATTGTGATATGGTTTCACATGCATTGTCTTGAGTGGGTTGATACTTGTAACAATATAAGTCTTGTGATTAAGGAGGTAGTGACAAAGCTTAGAAGTTGTGAAGAAGAGAGCACAACACAATTTTTCAGTTTCAGAATAGCATGTTTCATACTCATGAAGAGTGCGACCGATGTAATATAAAGATCATGGCTCCCGAGAGCATGGTCAGTCATAGAAATATAAAATAGAATGGATCCCCTTGCATGGAGGTGTAAGCACGGGTGGAGAAAGAAGATAAGCTTTGAGATCATCAAAGGCCTTTGGGCAATGCTCATCCCATTCAAAATGAACGTTCTTACGGAGGAGATGATGAAAAGGTTGACAAAGGTCTGATAGTTATGAGATAAAATGACGTACTGATTGAAGACGTCCTTCAAGACCATGGAGCTATTTTAAGTTAGAAGGGGGAGGCATCTCAAGGATAGCCTTTATTTTTGCGGGATCAAATTCAATGCCCCTAATAGAAATAATAAAGCCTAAGAGTTTTCCAGTGAGAACACCAAACACACATTTAGATGGATTTAGGTGAAGACAAAAATGAATGAGCCTCTCGAAGAGAGGTGTAAGAATGAAAAGATGATCTTGACGGCATTTGGATTTACCGAGGAGATCATCAACATAATCCTCCATAGTTTTGTGTAAGAGATCATGGAAGATGTAGGTCATTGCTCGTTGGTAGGTTGCTCCTGCATTCTTAAGACCGAAAGGCATGACACGATAACAAAAAGTCCCCCAAGGGGTTATGAAAGAAGTCTTATGCTGGTCCTCTGGTGCGATGAGAATTTGATTATATCCAGAGAAGCCATCCATAAGAGAAAGCATCTCGTGACCTACGGTTAAATCCACGAGTTGATCGATATTAGGTAGAGGGAAATCGTCTTTTGGAAAAGTGAGATTAAGATCCCGGAAGTCGGTACAAATTCAAATTTTCCTAGGAGCTTTAGTTACTGGTACTACATTTGAAACCCATTGTGGATAATCAATGGGTTGGATGAAGTTAGCAGAAAGCAAGCACTGTAACTCTTCTTTGACAAGAAGGGCTATACGAGGGTGCATTTTACGTAATTTCTGTTTAACCGGTTTGATGTCTGGAAGAGTAACGATATTGTGGACCACAATATCAGGATCCAATCCTGGCATATCTTTGTATGACCAAGAAAAATCTTGGCGATGGTTGGAAAAAAATGTGGTAAAGTCTCCTAACTCCTGTGGATTAAGAGATTGGCCGACCTTAATGATGCAAAGGTCTTGAAGTCCCTATATTAAGGTTGACAGTGGCTTCGTTGAGAAGCATAGACATGTTAGAAGGAATGGTTTTAGGAAGATAGGAATCCTCTACCCCCAGATAGGTGAGGACCAAGTCATCATCCACACAGTGGATAGTGTTGATAGTGGGAGAGTCATCTCCAACTATTTCAGGGAAGACTAATGGTATGGAAGTGGATTCACCATTAGTTTTATAGGTCAATGGACCTATGGAAATGGTATTGACTAAAAAAAAAGTTAGGCGGGATGGAAATGGCATCATCCACATCAAGTGATGCTTCTGACCTGGCGGGAGAAGATGGTTCTTCAATGGAGAGAGGCTCATCGAGAATGGTGATGGTGGATTTTGAGAGAGGTTTAAATCCTAAACCAAATTTTTGATGTGGTTTAAGAGTTGGAATGGACGTGAGGTCATGCACACCCTATTCATATTTTCCCAGGCCAAAGCCCTTCCATGCGCATTGATATAAATAAGTTTTTACAAATGTGGGATTCTGTAGACAATCAAACCCTGCTGAATAGGGTTTGGCCCTAGGGGAGAATCTGGGTGATAGTGAGGTGTATCAAGACCACCGTAAATGAAGTTAGTTTGTTGATTGGGTAGACCAATGGTGATGATGCGACCAAGGCCTGGTTAATAGTCAGGTTGTTTTTCTGGTCTACCATACTCATTAGGTTTGAGATGGGCATCAAAAGAGAGAAGAGGAAGCTCTCCTAGTGAAAAATGCTGCAATGTTTCTTCCAGATTTTGTAAATCTGGTAGTTTTGTTGTAGGTATGGAAGAGGATGAGGCCTCATCAGGAGAACCAACATTCTCCTTTAGAGGGGCCGATCTTGTGGTCATGTCGCACTATGTGGAAGGAAAAGGATCTCCTGGATGAGTATAGATTTTTCCCTCATGCTGATATTTTAAGCATCGATGGAGGGTTGATGGGACACAATGCATTGTATGAATCCAAGAACATCCGAGGATCATGTTGTAGTGGAATTTTCCTTCAACAATGTAAAAAATCTCGTGAAGCAGTTTCTTACCCACCCGAATGGGCAGGACCACAGTTCCTAAAGTCATCGCCACTACTGATCGTTAAATGATCGAAGGGTGAAAGGTGGTGGCAACACTACGTTCTTTGGTAACTTAATTTTCTTGAATGTGTGAGAGGAAATGACGTTGAGTGCAGCACCACTGTTGATCATAGTGCGTTTTAACGTAGTGTTGTTGATTTGAACTGTGATAAAGAGGGGAGCCTCTAGATCCTCAGAAGAAAGGGGAGGAATTTCAGAATCCTCAAAGGAAATGGCCATTGATGGTCTATTCAGTCCAACAACCATCTCAAAAGGCTGGGGCTCATCAGAATTCACTGCGATGCGACACATATTATCAATCAAATCCTGACGATGTTGTGGAGATGATTGAATGAGGTCAAAAAGAGACATTTTGACCGGAGCATGGGTAAGTTGTTTCATAACACTTTCCTCAACAGACACGGGAATCTGAGCCCGAGGTGAAGCACGAATAGAGACCCGAGGTCTCGAGGCTAATGAGGAAGGAGGAACTCCTTCAGGGGCTGCAGAAATGACAACCCGTGGCCGAGATGTAGATGATGATAGATTATCATACTGTTGTGTTCTAGTGGCGATATGAATCGTGTCGATTTGAGAAGGTGGAAGACCATCTGGAGTGGAATTAATAGAACTAGAGGCCTGAGTGCATCATTGAGGCTCAGATGTGGTTGAGATGACAAGAGATACTTGTTCCTCCTCTTCTTCTAGCAGAAGATCATTTTCTTCCAAAAGACTACTCACGATAGATTGGAGGGCTTTACATCCCTCAGTGTCATGTCTTGGAGTGCGGTGGTAAGCACAAATCAAATCAGAGTTGAACCAAGAAGGTTTTACTCCTTTAGGATTATAGGGTTTGATTGGAGGAAGAGATATGGATGAAGATTGGATAAGTTGGCGAAGAATTTCAGTATAGAATCCGGTAGACAAAGATGAGGACAGAGATGACGAAGGCACCTCTTTTGCCTCAACAGACTGCTAAGGTAAAAGAATCTACATGTCTGGTTTGACAATCTTTTTAGGGATCATTTTTCTTTTCTAGACTTCGGGAGAAGCAGCCTGGGGTGCTTGAGATGGAAGTAAGTGGGGCAAGATTGATTTTGGTGGAGGAGGAGCTCCTAAGATAGATTTTGAAGAAGGTGAAGATGTGACAAGTGTTGTGGTCTTCAGAGATGAAGAATGCTGCTTGGTTGAAACAAATGATGATTTAGATAAGACTGAATTAGATGAGGGATGAGCTCCCAAAAGAGGAACAAAGGGTGCCTTGGATTTTGGTGACAAAGATGATGGTCCTGATAAAAGAGGTGATGCCTTTTTAGTGGGTAAATTCACTTTACGAGGCACCGGTGAAGAAGGTGTTGTAGAAGAAGATGATGGTTTTGATGGTGTTGCATAAGAAAATACTTTCTCAGCAGATAAATCCAACCTTCTATGAGGTGTGGAGAGGGATTTCTGAGGAAAAGCACCAAGAGTTTTAATAGTCTGAAATATTGGTTTTCCTTTTTCAGGGATGGTGACAACTTCAACCGCATAAGGTGATTGTAACCTTTTCAGGGGAAGGAGATGGTGCGGTACTGATGATGCAACGTTAGACTTTAGTTGTCTCGGTTTAAGTTCAGGAACCGAAAGTGTAGGTGTTGGCGCTATTTCTTTAGATTTTTTCGTAATGGTCAAGGCAACATCGGTGATGGAAGAAGTGGTTCCTTGTGAGGGAGATACTTCTGGTATAGTAGTTGTGGGTGTAACTACTATAGGAAAGGAAACGGGAAGAGTCAAAATCGAAGATGCTTCCATTGGTAGAGAATTTGGTATGACTATAGGTATATTTACCAATGGCATAGTCGCGGCGAAAATGGGAGAAACAGCAGTAGATGTATTCGTTGTGGAAACTCGAAGGGATGTAAATGTTTCTAGCATTGAAAGAATGTCTGACGACGAGACAGATGAGGATGAAACTATCTCTGGCATAGATGGAAGATCAGACAAAGAGGTAGGGAGAGATGAATCCATCTCTAACAATGGAGAAATATTCAAAGAAAAATTTTCTGAAGATGGCGGAATTTCAGAATTTAACGGAGTGGGAGGAAGTTCCGATTCGGTCAACGTGTTTGTAGATGGCTTAGTTTTAGAGGAAGATTCTTCAGTAGAGATGAAGCTGATAGTATGAGTGTTTGGTTTTTGAGACCCTAAAACATCATTGTTCAGGGAATGATTGGGAAAAGGTTGTTTAAAGACATCAAGTGCATGATTTGGGGGAGCATTTGGGTTATCCAAAATGAGCTCGCCTTTATTAATGAATTTTTGGACAATATTTTTGAAGGTCTGACATCGTTCAATGTCATGGCCTTTGGTTCTATGATAATGACAGAAATCATTTTACCTATACCAAAATGGACGTTCTTGGCTCTCATAAAAATTTCTAATAGGGGGAAGTTTGATCATGTGAACTTCCAACATTTTTTCTAAGATGGACGCATATGATTCTCCCAACGAAGTAAAAGATCGAGATGACGAGGGTCCTTTTCTAGAAGATGAAAAGTCACCCCTTGGTGTTTGATTAGAAGTGTTATCAGCTCGTGGTATTTTTAATATGATTGCGTTGGTGGATCCCTTATTCTTGTCTTTGTTAGAAGCAGAATGGTTTGATTTTGTAAACCGAGAAAAATCCGGTTTAGATTTAGAGTGAAGTTTTAACTTCCTTGTTCAATGACGCGGACTCAAGTTTGTGTGCCATCATAAAGGCTTCTTCAAATGTGTGAAAGGTTTGGATCCTTAAAGTGGAAGAAATATGATTAGCACAAGATCGAGTAAACAACTCGATCCGTTGAGATTAAGGGAGGGAAAAAGACAATTGATTTATTATACTTCTCCACCGAGCGACAAAGTCTCGCAATAGACTCGTCATTGAATCGATGAATGTTATAAAGATCTGTAATCAAGATCTTATATATGATATTTATTGAATTTTTTTTAACAAACATCCGAGCTAATTGAGAGAAAGAAAATAGGGAGTGTTGGGGAATGTTATTGTACAGTCTAAAGTAGGCTCTTCTAGAGACATAGAGAAAGTACAAAGCATAAGCTCCCGATCTTAGACTATAAGGTAGCAAGCGTGCTTGAATGCTCGCAGGTGCTATTGAGGATCCTCCCGACTATGAAATTTTGAGAACTTAGGAAGTTCCCATTGGGGAGGATAGGGCTTAAAAGCCACTGATGGATGAATTGGTTCATTACACACTTCTTCAAAAGAGTATGAAGGGCGAGCCCCTTTGGTGGAGGCTTCTAGGTCTGCGATTTTCTTGAAAATAATTTGGATGACATCAGATTGAGGGGGAAGCATGTTGGTATGTCCTATATAAGAAGTGAATGGTAGATTTTGTTGAGGCGTTAACAAGGGATTTATCTGTTGATTAACAGGATGATAAGAGGAATAACCAGACATTCTGGGTGACGCCTGGTGAGGTACTTGTTGTGAAGGAGCCTACGTATGAGCAAGTTATGAGATGAAAAGTGGTTGAGAGAAAGGTGGTTAAATGAAAGATGGAGCCTGTGGTTGGTGGGCTCCTACACTTTTCGACCAATTGGAATGGATTGATTAGCATGGGTGTTGATTTGATTGGACCTAGTGGGGAACAAAGTCCGAATGAGGCTTTTGATCTGCTGGATTGGTTATTAAGGGCACCGATGCGGAGGATGGGTAAAGGTCACCATCACCGGAGCATTAGAAGAAATACCAACTGGAGGATGAGAAGAAGGAACCAATCGACTCGTATAAGGGGTTGATTCGTAAAGAGGTACTGACCTTGAGATGTAATGGACAACATAGAAGAATTAACAACAATCTGTGAGAGCACGGATGCACCCATCATAAATAAAGAAGAGGACCTCTCAAAAATAGGTCATGGGGGTAGCTGAGGTAGCCGCGGCACTAGGAATAGGCAAGGTCATTTGAGAACCAGTTGACATGCTCGGTGGAAGAGAAAAAGGAGGCACAGATGCGCCACCCTCTTCCATGGTTTGAGGTGAGAAAAAGTATGCTAACTGTTCTATAAAAGCCTGAGATGGCTCGTGGGAGTAATCATAAACTTGCTGGATTGGTGGTCCTTGATCAGATATTCAAACAGACTTATGCACTAGATAGTCCATAAGGGCTACCGGATTGCGATCAAGGAGCACCTAAAATTCAGGATCTCCACGAGGAACATACTCTATATCAGAAGTAGATGATACCTCTGAAGGATTGGGGGAATCTAGATGCGATGGGATTGCTTTAGGATGATAGAAAGGATTATATGACCAAGATGGGGAACCAACTAACAGTGGTCCCGAGGAAGACCTGAAGGGTGCTGAAACATCCACATTAATGGTGATCTCGGATGAAGAAGGGGCCAATTGAGCCATTTTTCTAGATTGTAACCGGGTGATGACCGTCATAGACAAGCACAAACACAGAAAAAAGATTGACCTAACTAATGCACAGACAATTCAAGTAGCGTAGGTGATTATCTCTTTTAAGTTTTCATGATTTTAAGAAAGAAAATATTAGGGAAGGATTTTAGAACATGAACTACTCAGATAGCCAAACTAAGGATGGTTTGGGGAATGTTTGGTGAGGAGTCCCGAAGGCACGGTAAAAGACCAGTATGTGGCTTGATATAGGGGCCTACCCCGCACTTCACACACCACTACGATAAGGAGTGGTGCTTTGCCAATATATACCAGAACTTTCGCGAATTTATAGCGCGGCCTAAGTACCACGTAGGCTCTTCCTCTGGATGTCACTTCCAAGTAAAGGCGAGGCTAGGGAAGGAATTTTGTTTAAATGCTTGATACCTAGTGATTTTGGCTTTGTGTGCAAGGGTGAAAAATAAAAATCAAATAGATTCACTACCGATTTTGATCAATTTTCCAGCCTATTTAGAAAACTAGATGAAGAACATACAATGAAATGACAAAGAAAAAGTTCTTTTTAAGCACTAAAGATGAGGTGTTTGATTTCGATGAAGACAAGTCAAACAAGTTCTTTCCCAAATGTAATTAAATTCCTTTTAAGCACCAAAATCGAAATGTTTGAGTGTGATAGAAAACAAACAAACAAGTTCCTTTTAAGTTCTTTAAAAAGGAGAAAACACCATAAAAGAGGAATACCTATAGATTTAGCTCTCCAAGGTGTGTGGACTTCAAAAAGCACATTGTTGAGCTCTTCCCCTCGAACAATCCCATGAACAAGCAAAGTGCTCTGTAAGAAAAGGTTAAGAAAACACACAAACAAATCCAGAAAGATATATCCAGATAATAGTAGAATGAAAATTTCTATTTCAAGGAACTAAAAAAACTTTCAAGAAAATAACAATTTTTGCATAAAGAGATGAATCAAAAATGCAATCTTGAAATCAACTGAAAGATTTTACTAATCTTTGAAATAGAAATTGGGATTTAGATTTGCAAGCAAGAAACAACTTTGACTTTGCAAATTACAAATGAAATAAGCAAGACCAAAATGAAGGAAGGAAATGCTTAAGGAAAAGCGATGAAAATCGGTGAAGAAAAAGAATTACAACTCAAAACTTGAAAATAAATGAACTTACCAATAGGGGACTTTGGTCGAGTCCCACGGCATGCATGAAAGTAGATCAAGAATCTCTGCAGATTGTACTGTCCAAGTTAATGTACCAAACTAAACACAAAACCCTAAAAACTCCAATGAAATCAATACACGATAGATAAGACAGGATCCGAAGATGTAGATGGAAAAGAAAGCCGATGTAGATAAGATGGGTGCACACGAGCGATCCTGTAAGGAAGATCCGAGAAACCTGTGAGACATAGATTCTTGACAGAAAAAGACAACGTTAAAAGATATTTGGGTGGATTGCCCAAAAGCGAAGTTCGGGAAGCGATAAGCTCCCTGGTAGATGTCACTCCACATTTTCAATTAAAGAAAGAAGCATACATGATAAAAGATGTAAGTAAATGTCTAGATTTTTTGATTAAAAATGACAGACAGAATGTAAACAGCAGACAAAAATCAATAGAAAATAGGAAACTATGAAAACAATGCTAGATTTGTGTTACCTAAAATCTTTTACCTATCCACAGGTAGATCGGCATCGATTAGGAAAATCGGCGTCGACTGAGATAGGTCGGCGTCGACTAGAGAAAATCGGCATCGACTGTGGACCGGTCGGTGTCGACTAGGGGAAAATTGTAGGAAGATTGAGAAATGGAAAATGAGAGTTAGATCTTCAATGTCCGTTGGATCTGCAAGAGCGTTTGGGATGTTGAAAAAGCTCCACCTTCGCTAGACACAGGAGCAGAGTCACCAAGAGATCAATGGAGGCTTGCGATGTCAATGTGGTAGGAGCAGAGTAACGATACTCCTCTCAGGGATTGATTTGGACAGAATTATCTTTCGCTTGATAGATAATGCCCAGGCGTGATATTCAGAAATCTATGTTGTTCTTTCTATCTAACTAGAACTGAATTCTGGCCCTGTATTTGTAATCGACGCCGACAAGATGTAATCGGTGCCACTCCGAAAAATTGGCGTCGGCCAAAGTACCGATCGGCACCGATCAGGGAACGGACTCCTGAAATGGCCAAAAAGGATGATTTTTAGAAATATGAAAGTGATCCTTCCGCCTCAAATACGGGAAATATCCCGTTGCACGGTTTGGGAGGAGGAGAAATAGGGGGGATAGATGGATAGATAGATATGGGAGGTTAGGAATTGATATGGGGTAGATAAGTGGTTAAGATACATGTAAAAAGTGTAATTAAATAGTTAATATTTAATTAACTATGGATAAAACATAATGGGGTGAAACAAACTTTGGATAGATGTTTAAATCAAATATTAAATAATACACTAAGGGAGAAGTGGTGATATAAACGTGCCCGGTGCTACCCAAGAAGGTAAATGAATGTGGGGGACACTAAATTGGGTAACCAATTTTAGGTGTCTACACATGTACTCACTAAATTGAGTTTTGCAGTACATTATGTGAACCTAGCTAGTAGGAAGTAAATACAGTCTTTTATGTGAGTAAGAAACCAAGTTATGATATTATATATGTTCCTTGGACTATTGCATTTATATTTTTAAGGATGGCCATACCTTGGATCAATTTCAATGATCCAAGGCATGCCTATGATCGATATGTTGTAATGATCATAATTGCTAAGTCAAATTGACTCCTTTTTTGTTGAGATACCTTCATACTCAGGCTTAAATAAATAAGAGATCACTGAGAGCATCTTGTGAATGCTTCCTTCTATTAATCTATCTACTTTGATTTGATAAATTTCAAAAGGGAAATGTTCTTGTGGAATATTAGAAAGACCTAACTAAACCTAATCTAAGGTGAAGATTAATTATTAAGGGACCTAATATTATACAAGCTAAATTTGGTTATATTGATCATCAACCTAAGCTATGGTTGATGCATTTTTGGTAAGGGGTCCTAATCCCTAAACTACCATAAGGAATTCATTAATATCCTAACCTAAGATAAGGTTAGTATCATTCACTAAGGGGTCTAAACCTATGTGAGGACCTAGAACTAACCTAAGACTTGACCATGGTAACTAAAACATAAGGGTTTAAGCTTAGGTAGTTGGGTGCCAACCCACACTGTACCAAGAATTAATGGCATTTAAATAAGGAATTGCCGCCACCTTTGGAGGAAACCAAGTTAAACTTGGTGGGCACTAAACTCCAAGTAACTAGTTATGGTTTTTGCATTGTCTTAAACATTTAGTTGTTACTAAAGCTAATTGGTAGTTGGCAGATTCAATGGGGTGACTGGAAAACCGTCTTGACATTAATTGATCTCAGAAAAGTGGAAAACCACCTTGGGAAACACCGAGATGGAATGGTGGAAAGGGAAGAGAGTTGGTTTTATAGTTCATTTTGATTTTTTGAGCTCAATGGCTATGCATGTTGATCTCCTATTTTTGAATTGGTAGTTCATTTTTGTTGCATTTACTGGTCTTGCCATTGCATGGCGGATTTAGAGGGAGAAAATTTATTGCTGAATCTATAAGAATGATGGGAAATAAGGCAATGGGCTTTGGGTTGATTCTTTTGCAAAGTTTTTGCAGAATCAATAGCGAAAGCTTGAAAGCTTGAAAGTTTTCTAGGATCCTGGAAAAGTTTTCACAGAGCTCTACCAAGCATGATAGGTTCTATCTCATTAAGATACTTTGGTTGATTTAATTGTTTTCATGAAAATAAGTCTACTCTTCCTTGAAAATGCTTTCTGAGTTTTGGGTTTTGTGATTATTATGTTGTTTCCACTTCTCTTGGTTTTCAATCTGTTATAATTCTAATGCATCATTTAAGTCGGTTTGGAAATGAATTTGTTTGTAATTTTTTTGTTCTATGAGTGATTGTGTAAAAGATACAACAAATATCTTGTTGTTTGTTGAGTATTTGGTTGCAAATAATCATTTCATATCAATGCTTGAGTTAATGGTTGTGGGGTCGAAACCCATAGAGAAATAATATTTTGGGTGCACTGTTTTCTTGTTAAGATAGGTGTTAAACAAAATTTTGTTTGTAGTCCTTTTGGTTGACTTGAAGTAGGTTTTGATTTGGTCTTACCAACCACCTTATGTGTGAATCTAGGTTTGAAACTTCTTAAACTCAAAAACGTGTCTAAACCCATTCTGGGTATTTATGTTAGGTGTTTTTGAACCTTACCAAAGGAGAAAAGGTTTCTGGTAATGTTGTTATAGAATTTCAAGTTTGTATTTTATGAGTCAAGTCACTATTTCTTTGTTTAAATTCAACACCCTTCTGGGTCGGCATAAATCTTGATAAAAGGTGGTATTGTATCGGTTCCTTATCTTGTTAGGATACTTCTTCTGAGATGTTCACTTTGATATTTGGATGACTTACTCAAACTTTGGTCAACGATTTGACCTATGAGGTTGTTATTCTCATTTTGTAGTTGAAACCCTTGTTCATATTGAACTCGAATCAATATTCTATCTAGTTTTCACTTTTTGAATTGTAAATTTGTGACTGAATTTGGTAATCTTGTTGGAATACATTTAAAATTGGTTATAATGGAAAAATATCGGTGAATGTGTTAAGGGGATTCTTAACCTCTGTGAGTTCGAACCCATGATTTTGTAATGTAAGATATCATGCTTTATTATTTTATTTATTGTCTACAGTGGCTTTATTTGATCGTCAGTAAGAGTAGTAATTACATGTTTGATCGATAATATCAATTGTAATTGATACACTTATAGTATAGGGTTCAATTGAAACCTTTATGGTTGAGTTGATATTTTTGTGGTCGGCTCAGGTAGTGAGTTCTATTGACTAATTGTTGTAGCTTATTGCTACAATATTGATCATTAGTTCTTCTGTGGATTATACTTTGCATTCTTAATGAATGGTCATATAGTCAGTCATGGTTGTGAACCCTTTTTGTTTGATATCAACTGTGTTTTTAATTGGTTCATATTGAACTACTCTTGTTAGTAGCAATACCATTATATCAAATTGTAAGGAGGAAATTTTTTGTTAGGTCAAGAAAAGAAAACAACTCAATGTTATACCAGGTTATGTTATGGGTTGAATACATATTAGGATGTCCTCGAATATAGATGTGTTTCCTTGATTGAGTAATATGGGATATTCTTATTTAAGTTGTATTTTCTTGACTGAAATAATATTGATAACAATTGGATAACAATCAGGTTATACAATGTTATGAAATGGAATTTGTTCTTCTTATTTAAATAGGGTACCGGTTAGTGTACCGATAGGTGTTTGTAATATTTTTTTGATAAGTAAACCTCAAAATAATGAATAAAGTATTAGATTTCAGACATATAATTATGCAATTATATGACTGAAATCTTAATGCCTTTGTATTCTTGTTTTGAAATTTTATGGGTCATTTGAACTTGATTGATTCTGATGAATTGTTCTAATATTGTTAGAATTACTTGGTTTATAGATGTGACTTAAATGGAATTCCTTTCTTGAATTGTCTTTGTGGCATTTTTTCATGCTTAAAAGATTTCAGTAGTATTTGAAACTTAGAACAATTTTCATTAAATAACAATGTTCCTTTCATGAAAATTGTTAAGCAGGCCGATGTTTTAATGATTTAGTACTTATCATGCTCCCAGTTCTTGTGAACTGACACATGCTAACAATCTTGTAGATGGATTTCGTGAAAGATGAAAGAAGAAATACTTATAAGAAGTTGCATTTATTTTATTGATGAAGTTCATTTAATTCGGATGCATGAATGTAGTAAAAGTTTTGGAATGATTATGTTTGAAGAACCATGAAGGCCTAGTGCCATAGTATTATGTAATTATTGGATAATGATGTCATTGTTGACTGAAATATTTGTGGGATATTTATTGTGGATGTAATAAAGTGAATTATGTATTTCTCTTATGTCTTATTGTATGATTGAATTTTGAAGATAGTCCTACCTTTCATTACGATCATTGTCAATTGTTTAATAAATCCTAAGTCAAATGTAGACATGACCTATTAGATACCTTATGGATTAAGGTGTTGATTGGGTAGGGAAATATATATCTAATTCCATTAATCTATTGAGATAATGGTAAACTAATTTGGAATTAGTAATTCCAATATGTCAAACCTTATTAGGTTATGACAATAATGTAATATTAGGTAATACAAAATGATATTGTGTTCCTTATCAAGGTTATACTGAATTATGTCATTATAAAATTTTAGATGGATTAATAAGTCCTTAAATGGAAGAAAAGGAAACTTACTTATTATGTTGAAAGGGACATATTGTATGAACCTTATCCTATGTTGATATTTATATCTATAAGGTTGATTGGATATAAGATTGTATTAAAATGTGAACTAATGCATAGGTAATTAGAAGGATAATGAGGTTATGTTACGATGTGGTTAATTGATAAAAGTCCCTTTATTTAACATAAAAACTAATCAAATCTGATTTATCCTTATTAGATGGACTTAAACAAATAAGACTTATGTTATCCTCTACTTATTTAAATCAGATTGGTTGTTAAGGTTTAAAAGGGGCTAATGGAAAATAAATAATTAATTTATTGAGATATTTCTGATTTGATCTCGTATACTTTCAAATTAAGAGAAGGTGTAATATGATCCTTACTTTAAGGATTAATCGTATTAAACTAGCTAATTATTAGGTACGATACCTAATGTTAATATAAACTAATTAACAAGATGAAAGTTAAGGAATTTTGAGAGCCCTTTAAGTATGCTAGTTTGGTTATCGGAACTAAGTGGATTGTTGCAACATAGTTGCTGCTACACAATACCCAATTAATGGTGTAGGTCATTAGGTGGATACTATGAAGCAGCCATTATGCTTCAATATCCAACTCAGTTGCCATAAATTGGAATTTTAGTTCACTGTTTTACTCTAAACTGTGATAGGCATATAGCCTAGTGTTGACGTCAACTTATGTTGACCTAGGGTGAATAAACACACCCAAATTGACGTAAGTCGATTCGATTATGTTTAATTACCCTTAGTCACCATAAGTAGATCGTCCACACTAGTTAATGTGAGTTGTCCCTATTTAGTGTGAAACATTGATCGAAATTGGTTGACAAAGTCAAGGAAGTCTAATCTAGATGACAGTTTCAAGTGGGGTGAAAGACATATTCCTTTCAATGAGTATGCAGTATAGGAATAAAAACATGGTAAACATGTTTAAAAATTTGGCCAAAGTATCAAAAACTGTTGGTTGCGTTGTCTTATGTCACTTAGTCTAAGGTTGTAAGATATCATATGAGTATTAGTAACAAATATTCAGATATGATTCTTGGACATTAACACTTGATTTACCCTTAAAGGGTGAAGGAACCAAAAGTATAATCAATATACACATGAACCAACTGAAACATGAGAGATCAGTTTATCACCGAGTCTCAAAATGAGAGATTGAGTTACACCAAGTCATTCTCGCATATGGTTTATTGTTATGTGATGGATTAACAATGGAATGTTTGCTCTAAATTATGTGAATTCAGAATAGTTAACATTATGTAAAAAAAATTCCCCTGTTTTCTAAGTCTTAAATGAGGATGTTACAACAACAAAACTCCCAATGAAAAATTAAATGTTTTCAAATACCCTTTCCCCAAACATGAAAAATCCATAAGATATCAAAAGGACATGGGCCAAATGTCTAAATATGTTGAATATGAATCAATCATATCATTTGTTAATCAAGAACCCAACATTGTTGGTACCATCAAAATCAAAACCCCTGACTATGTAGTAACCACAAGATAGAAGAAGGTTTAGGTGCCCATTGCTAAACAACCTTTTACATCTACAAAACCAACATCCAATCCTCAATCTAATTAAATTCCAAAACTTTAGACACAAATATTGCACATTAGACAATATTTATCCAGTCTTATACTACTATTTAGAAGGTTCTCAAGTGTATAAATTACTAATTAATCCCACCTTTTGGCCATCTTTTTCTTATCTTTTATTTCATCTTTCATGCATATTTCCTCATACCTATCAAAATATTTCATGACCTTTCCAAAATTCTAGCCTAAAATATGGGCACCCTAGCCTATATTAGGGTGCCCCGAGGCACCTTGGTCACATTCTAGGTGCCATGATCTATGCATAACCTATTTCACTTCTTTTTGGGTCACTTCTAGCTATTGGTCATCCTTATCTTCTTCTCAATCGGCCTTGTCGGGATTAATTACGAAATTAAGCTTGATAGCCCTATAAATATAAAGCTATAAGACCATAATAAGGGTCTTAGGTCAATTTCATCTTATCACTACTATCACTCCATCTAGGGTTGCATCCATTGCATCACTTGCATCCACATAGTGTCATGCATTCAAGCTAGGATATCTACATCACACACACTTCATAGGGGGAGGGATTCCATTATATTCCATGCACACATGCTACTTACATTTATATAGCTATTATTGCTCATTATTTCAAAGTGTAGTGACATGAGAGTACCTAGGGCACAACACACACACACACACCAAAACTACATCTAGGTCCAAAATGTAGTGCAACACTTAGTGATAAGTCCATTAGTTTGTTGGCTGAGGTTAGTTTGACCCATTCATATACATCTTTCATTTTTCCAGGGTTGGATACTTCTCCTTGCAATGTGGATCATTCTCTAGTTCATCCGATGAATCCGGTCGATAGATGAGAAGTAATCAGAGACATTTAACGACCATACCAGATTGAGTTTTTGAGCATTTATGTTATTCGAGTGCCTAGATTACAGACCAAGGCACCCCGGGGTGCTCCAATACAATCCTAGGTGCCTGTGTCATCTCAAACAACCCAAATATACCCTTTGTAGGGGGCCGAGTGTTCTTTCGCACTATTGGATTCCACTTTCAGATCTAGGACAACTGGGATAGTCACCTTTAATTAGTTGAGTCTTTTCCTTACTCTTCTCTTGCACATTAGGGTTTTATTTCATCTAGAATAGTTTATTTACATTTATTTCATACTACTTTAGTTCATTTACAACGTTTTAGTCCTCCTAACTAGATTAACATTAATACCCTAGATAACCCTTTAGGCCTATCTATGAAGCTATTATTTTGTTAATCAAAACCAACATCCAATCCTAAATCTACTTGAAATCTAAAACCGACATCTAATGCTAAATACTTATATTCTTATGATATTATCAAACCATGGAGAGAAAATCCATGTAAATATCCCTTATCATGTGGCTTAAAAATCACTCATACTTAAAGACATTATTACTTGCTCATTACATGATGCACGTGTTCCTAAGGACATCAATACCCAACAATTTCAAGCCTTGATTGCAAATATTTCACTCAATAGCCCTATCTTATCATTTGGTCCTCATGACCTTTTAAACCCAAACATTCCAAATAACAGTTCCTTATATGTTGAAGCATTCATTACTCATCATAAGATCAAAAGAGTGCTTGTAGATAATGGAGCCATGCTAAACATTTGTTCCATGAAACTATTACAGTGTCTTGGCTATACCAAGGAGAGTCTTACTACTGATATCATAACCATTTGTGGTTATGATAACCATGACAAGAAAATCCATGGGAATAGTCACACCATCACTCATGGTTGTATCAATCAATTTGGAAATCTTATGTCACAATGTGGACTTAGAAGTTATATACAACATCCTCTTGGATGCCCATGGATCCATGCCATCCATGTTGTCCTATAAAAATTCCATCAATGTATAAAATTTCCTTATCAAGGAAAATAAATCACGTTGCGCACCGATACTAAGCCCTTTGAGTATTGTCAAATTATTAAAGGGAAATATAAACAAGCCCATTATTATCCATCAAGAGAAAAGTCTTCTCCCCTTTGTATCATATCATTATCTAAAACCACATGAATAGACCCTAATACACTCTCAAATTTTTTTCCAAAGAATAACACTAAGGATATTGATAGTAAAACCACTAATCCTCCTTCTACATCCACCAATCCACCTTCTACATCATCTAGTATGCCTACTAGTTCATCTATACAAACATTTAAGATCATTGACAAAGGATGTGGTGAATATCAATTTCAAATAGTTAAAAATTCCTTTCACATTGGGAACTTACTGCGGTATCATCAAAAACATGTGGAAAAATGAATGATTCACATGTACACATAACCCCATATACAAACTAGGAAAAAATATCTTTTGAAAATTGGTACTTAGAAGATGAGAAAATCCAAGCTTCTGAGAGCTCTTTGTTGTATGAAAATCAGTTTGCTGACTGGTATGGTATCTCACTAGAACAAATCAAAGGTAATAAAATCATGAAAAACATGTATTGGAAGGGAAAAAGGTATTAGAAAGAATGAAAAAGGTCACCCGTGTCTTATTACCTCAAGTAGAAAAGCTAAATTCCTACGGTTTGGGTTACAATCGATGCTTCCACATGTGAAGTGTTTGTTATTACAAAAACCAATAGTGAAGACATTGAATCTAACAATGAAACAAGTGCCATGTTGGATCTCTTTGTGGATCCGATGACATTATCCATTTTTATCATATTTCCATCCAAACTATTGACATTGTCTATACTTCCCAACAATCAAGATCACCTAAATCAAATTTTATTATACCTCTTCCAAAACAACGAGGCCATTGAATAATTTCTTAGAAATCAAGATCATATACCAGATTTTGATCACAATAAGGGGTTAAATATCAATTTGGACACTATAACATACTTTGGTGAAGAGCTTCAAAACCCTAATCCACTAAAAACCAAAAATTTCAGGAAATATTTCCCATAGTGACAACCTCACTGAGACATTATTGGAGAAACAAAGAAAAAAACCTCGAAAGAACCATCCTCTCGTGAAGAGGAATTTGGAAACAATTTTCTACATTAGCCTTTGGCATCCTTTACGGAAAAGGATACATCCAAAATGCTAGTAGAAGAAACCATAGAAATCAACATTGGAACAAAAGAACACCCTAAGATTTTATAGTTTGGCTAGTATAACTCCATAAGAAATAGAAATGTTTACCACACTTATTACAAAATTTCAAGATGTATTTGCATGGACATATAAGGATATGTTGATATTGGATCTCACTTTAGATGTGCACAACCTTGTGGTTCACCTTGATGCTAACCCAATCAAACAAAAACTTTAGAAAAATGCATCCCAAAATGACATTATTAGTCAAAGAGGAATTACAAAAACTCCTAGAGGTAGGTTTTATTAAACCCATCAACTATTTAAATTGGATATCCAACATCGTGCCAGTCACTAAAAAGACTCATGAGATTATAATTTGTACATATTTCCATGACATCAACAAAACATGTCCCAAAGATGAATTCACATTTCCTAACATTGATATTATTGTCATCTTAATGGAAGGTCATGAAATATTGTCTCTCATGGATTTTTTTTTCTAGCTATAATAAAATCCAAATGAAAAAAAAGAAGATATGTTGGTGCTTTATTTGGTCCTCTCAGTATAAATCATGCATTTCCCATGCGTCCCTAGTTTCTTGTCATGTTTTATGTTGTCTCCTCAGAGGTTGTAGTTCATTGTAGTGCTTCACACTTTGTCCTAAGCCTCATACTTGAGTAAAATATGCCATCCATCATTTATATTGAGCTAACACTCTAATGTTTAACATGTTTTTTTTGTAGATTTTGTAAGTTGTAGGTTTGAAGGGCATAGAAAAGGTCTTAACGAACTTGGTGTTGTAATTGATACTTGAAATCACGCCCCTTGCTTCCAAACTTATGATTTTTTACAATTCTCGAGGTTTACATTTTTGCAATCTTGTAACTCTGCAAAGTCACCTTCGATGCCTAACAATGTAATACTGGGCATTTTTGAATAAGTGGAACTTATAGGTAGTTTTATAACTTTTGCAAAGTTGTACATAATAAAAAAAGAAAATTGAAGACCGAAAAGGAAATATTCGAGGAATCTTGTAAGAGTTTGGCTAATAGCTTGTTTCGCTTCATAGTTTACAACTCGGTAGTTTTGAAAAGTTGTGAGTTTCTCGACCATCTTTGAAGCTACAGAGGTTGAGGACATGTGGTATGATATAGAGAAACGTGATCGAGAAAGCATAATTGTAGCTTGGCAGTTCATAACTTTGTTGTTTCGCTAAGTTACAAGCTTCCACCCCATCTCTCAAGCTCAACAAAGGACACATGATGTCTTGTAAAAGCACCTCGGGCTAGACGTTCCTCACAACTTTACTGACTTTCATGTTCAGTAATTTTTATAATGTTTCCCATGGTTCCCCTACCTTTGATACCCACATAATTAGTCCATGTGTGTGGACCATATTTAAACTTGAACTAAAGAATCAACATATGTAAACATGAAAAAATCAAAGAGAATGAATGCCATTAATGGATACATGTGAGGGATTATATGTTTGAATAATTTGGCTAAGTCCCATAATTTTCATTCAAAACTCAATATTTTCAAGCACTCCAGAGCCCTAAAGTGAGAAGAAAAACCATAAATCATATGGATGAGATGTGATTGGAGTACTTTTGAAGTAGAATTGGTGTTTTAACATCCTCTTTCCGTCTCAAACTAGAAATTACAGCTTGTGTTTGTGCGAGTAAGTATTTCAACGTGGTATATTTTCATTTTGTTTATGTTGTGGGTTTATGCCAAGTTGTGAAATGAGTTATTCATCCAAATATCTCTTGTTCCCACTCCCTTGCTTCTCAAAAGACTATTTTTCCACTACATTGGCCACCATAAAGATTCAATTATCTCGAAACCCCTATCTCATCCTATCTTGTATTTGATCCGGATAAAATAACTAATACAAATTTGGGAAACATTGATTTGAATGAGTTCCTTTAGAGGTTGTATGTAACCGACATGGGTGAAATCATGACATCAATTGATGAACATGGAATTTCCTTAGGTACTACTTTCCCCCTTCAACTTAATACCTAGAATTGGTTTGAGTATGTGTTAAGAATTATAATCTAGAAACCATGGAGGATCTTGATGGGACTATTGCAAAAGTTTTATCCTTAACCCCATAAAATTTTGATGAAATGTTGGGAATTCCCGATAGGTAAGAAGTTGAAGATATCGCAATTAAATTGGAAAAACCATTATGGGTCATTCATAATGCTAAATTATCAAAGATAATGAGAAATCATTTACTTCTAAAACCAAGGGTTTTTTCTATAAGGATTCCCAAGAGATTAAATAGGGTTGACTTCATTGAAGAAGTTGGAGACCTCATCACTATGTTGAAGAAGATTGTGGGTAATGACTTTGTGTATTACTTTCATAATTGGAGGTTTAGGTATATCCAAATTATCCTCAACTTTAAAGCACATATTCATTGGGGAGAATCAATCAACAACTATATTAATAATCAACTTATTAAAATGAAAGTATGATTAAGGACAAGTCTAGATGGAAATGTGAATTTTACATGACATCCTATCTAGTTTACAATGTGGTAGACCACAAGTCATTTTCTAGCATTCTAAGAAACTAGGGATTCTCTCGAATATAGGGTATTTGAGGTATAACCTCATCTCAATTTAAAAATTTAAAAGTATGATTTCGTAAGAGCCCATGATGCATTATTTGGTCCTATCATTTTAATGTTTAAACCGAAATGGGAGTAACATAGGATGTCTCCTAGGGCCAGGAAATAGTCATTGAATTTAAATGTTATTTCATTCAATTTAGGTTTTTCACATACATCCGGGTGAGGAAGGAACTCCATATATGTTTCCTAGGTACTTGGATGGAAAATTGGCATTGCTTTAGTTATCAAGACAACTTGATGAAGTTCACAAGCTTATAACATGGAAGCATACAACTAATGTTAAATTCTCAATCACTATTGGGAGATACACATGCCCTTTAGTGGTAAAGGCTATACACTTGGATGCTGATATGCATAGAGTTATCATGAAAAAATTCCAATCCGGACAAACTATGACATGAAGTGGATAATAAAAGAAGTTCTTAGAAACTCTTATGAACATGAGCCTCACTATGAGGACTACTGAATGGACTGTAGTGATGAGGAGGAGGTAAGACTTATGGATTTTCCCCAAATGAATCTCTCTAAAATAATCTATTATAAGATTACAATTATCCCGAGGGTTTGACAAATGAGAAGAAGTCTGGTGAGTAGGTATTTCATTGAAAAAACATAACAACTCAACCAATATAACCCTTTGATTGGAAAATGTAGTCTTTATTTCCCATACAAGCGCTAAACGCGCTAAAGACCTCATCCAAAAAGAATGAATTCTCACTTGAAGCATGTCTAGCTACTAGGTCCCTCCTTTGTATTTTCTTTTCAAGATGTTAGCATGTATAATCATAGTGATATATAACCAAGTACTCATTCAATCATATTAAACCATTACATTCATTCACTTGGAAACACATGTAATAAGGAAACATAACAGATCAAAAAATTACTAATATCAATTACACCATGTTATCCCCATATTAAGATATATATATCATAATAATCCATCCACCATATTCCATTATAATAAAAGTATTACATAATAGAAGATGAATACATGTCGATCAATGTACCAATATGCTTGGAACATACACATAATCAAACCCTAGACCAAAATTGCACAACAAAGACTCTCGAGCTTGAGCATCATAACCAGTAACTCTTGCTTTACTAAAGAAATGGTTTAAAACTGATATAAATAGGGGTGGGGAATTTCCCTTCACCGCTTATGCACTCTCCTAATAATAGGCATGCCAAAAATAGACAACATGCATGCTTTACAAAACCAACTAATAATAGATTATCCTATAAATAGAAATTTCTTTAATCCTATTAATATCCCGATCCATGTATGTCTCTTCATCTTCGATCGAAATGTGCCTTTATCCAAAAATAAACCTTCCTTGACCGCCAAGTCTCCTCACTTTCCTCTGGTTCTAAATTATTGCTTGGTTGAAACTCTAACTTGGTTCTTCTATTTTTAGCTCGTGGTTCAAAAAATTCGGCTAAGTCCCAAAGTTAACCTTCTCTCGACACGAACCTTTGACACCTTTGTCCCATATTACCTCTGTGCATACCTTCGTGCCTACCTCATGCCTACCCTATATCCTTACGTGCAACATGTACTTACCCAATTCAGCAAAGTGCAACATTATCCCACACTAATTGCATTGTCATCCTTGGTAATGGTTAGACCAATTGGTTCACAAATAATGTGTATAACAATATAAAACTCAATGCCTACAAGAATCATCCCACCTATACAAAATTCACATTAGGCCTCGGGTTGGTGAAGAAGCTCTAGGAATTCAACATTCAACTCATCCTCTAATTTTTTCCATTCACTTAGTTCTTCTAATGCATTACCGAGTGCCGCTTCTACAATCCATGGTATTTGGTCAAGCGCTAGATCTTCTACTCTACTCTTGAGATCTTGGATGGCCATAGTTAATTCTACTTAACACTCCTTCTATTACATCCATGTAATCCATCACCATGTTATGAAATTGTTTGATCCGGGGCTCTAACTTCTCCCTCTTGGCCTTAATCAACTCTTTTCTCGCTCCGACAACTCGTCATAACTTTAGTGCACTCTATTTTATTGGTTGGCATATTTCCATGAATATATTTGAGTTCTACGTCCTCATTACTAACCCTCATGCTAAGGATAAGGTCACACTTTTGACATATATCAAAATCCAAGTCATATTTATTACCTACCTCCTTGAGTCATGCAAATAGATCCTCAAGTTTTGTTATCCTGTCCTCAACGACTACCTTATTTGATTACTTTTTTCTTATCCACTTATTTAGTTATAGGTCTTATACCACTCTTAATATTTAATAGAAGCATCCCCACCAAGTCCTTGAGATATTCCATCTCATAATTGTAGTCATTCCTTTCCTGTGTTCGCCAAGCTCAGGCATGGCCCAAAATCTACTTCACCAACACACCCGCCTCGTCATATGCTTCCTTTATGCACTTCTCTCCTTGGATATCCTTTTTAAGTTCTCAATCTTGCACTTCTTATTCTTCTTTTCTCATACAGTAACCCTCAAGGTAGCTCCTCCATCCATATCTTTACACGTAACATCCGCAACCATCTTATTCAAGGCATTACATGCTTTCTCATATGATAGATACATGTGGTCTACCTGTTTATATTTCTTCCCAAGCTCTTTTTAGCTCAATAACATTGAGGGTATTATTACTTAATTTAAATATGGGCTCCTCTACATGAGTATGCATGTTCTAGGACAACATCTTCCTCATGTGTGAGACCCCTCCTTATTTATTCATCAAGTCTCAACCATATAGTTTGTCTGTGGTTACTGTACTCTGGAACCACACCATCAATACCTTTGTAGGATCATCCAAAAAGTCCATGTGTAGTGATCAGGGTGTCCACCTCTTTTTGAATGCCTTCACCTTTGTCCTCTACTTTCTTAGATTGAAAGGGCCCGTCTTAGTTCCATCTTCTATACCCTTATCCTCTCGTATGACATAGGAATCATCCGCATCTTTCTCCTCTTGCGAATCCTCATGCATATGCGACTTCTTCTTTTATGGAATCCTAGGCTACTCTTCATCTTTCTAGATAGGCACTTTCTTCGTTGGGTTAGACCCTTCTGTTTTTGTGCTGCCTTCCTTTCCTCTTTCTTGGATCACTCACGCTTTAACTACTCTAGCATATTTTATTCTCCTTCATATTTTCCTTCCTCGTCACTTGAGACTACCTTGGAGCCTCTCGCACTTGCTCTTAATCTTCTCCAGGATCTCCTTCACTAGATGGTAAGGTCTTATGTAGTCACTACATCTTATTCTATTGTAGTACATCTCCTTTCGACACATGTGATCTAGTCCTCCTCCTCCTCCTCCTTACTTTGGGAGATTCCTCATCCATCCTCTTCGATGGAGGCATAATAGTATGCTTTGTATGTGGGAGATAAGTATATGTCACCTCCATTTCTAGCCCATCTTGAGCCTTTGGTCGTAAAACTAAAAATACTTTTCATACAATGCCTTTGATCATGACATTCATCTTTAGATTCAAGTCTAGCAAGTCTGACTCTAAATTTTCTAAGTACCCCGACACGGAATCATACCTATTTGTTACATATAGAGTATGCAAATCTAAATCCACCTTGTCTACATCAAATACCATCTTCTACGTGTAATTGATCCTATTTACTGCACACTTAAAGTGCCTAGCAATGAATGCATATGAAAACTTGCACCAAGGGCTCATCTCTCAATTTTCTATTTTAAAGCTGTGTAATCTTGTAGTGTTGCATTACGCAAACTTTTCTTGATCTTCAACCACTTGGTAACTCTCATAGAATGTTCCATTCATTTTCAAAGACCATGCACATGTGTGCATACCACTTATCTATCTTGGCCTTGTATGTATTGTTGATTTCACCCTCACATTTGTATCCTACGAAATGCATTGCAGGGGAATTTTTAGCAGTGTGTGAACCCACATATCCTCATCTGGTCCATCCGGAATGCTAATTTACTAGAATACAATGATCAAGAGGATGGAGCCCCATGTAATCTTCACCCCTTTTTCATTCTATTCCTTGGCCTCCTTAATAATTCTATTGCTAATATACTATGCTATGTTGTACTATGTTTTGTGGGCCGTTCTGTGTGCAATGTATAAAAAATTCTTAATGACATGAGTCCATATCTCCAAAGAACCTGATTTGTAGCTTATGGGCCTAGTTGTAACCCTCATTGTGGGGTCTCAGTGAGTTTTTATATGATCATGGCCCTTCCTCCCTTCTCATACTACAAATTTATGGCCAACTCGTCAATCTTTGTGTCAGCACACAGGTCCAGTTCCATATCTTCTCCTTTATCATGCATCCATGTAACTTTCCCAATAAGATGGGATGTAATCCTCATCCTGCATCCTGCAAAGTAAAAGTAGTCCTCATGTACCCTAGACATGATCCATTGGAAGAGATGCATGGGTTTTACGAAGAAAGGTAGCTCAAATAGCTGAAGGACCCTTACTTTCTCCATTAACCTCTTCACCGAGTCATTGACCAACACCTACCCTTCTTCATTCTTATCGGAAGCTCACGTAACATTTCAGCCTTCAATGTCATATCATTCCCTAAAGCCCTATGCTTGAATTCACTTATTTTGCACTTCGAGAGTTGGGATTTCCATATTTCTACCCTAATTACACAAGGGGGTACTACATCTCAAGTAGATGTCCTCCAGTGGGTCCTCAATCTCAACCCTCTTTGTTCAAGCCTTGTTTATTCCTCTCGGTGATGAAGTGGTCTCTCTTTTTAGTGCCATTCTATATGCAAACTTATTCCCTAGATAACTTTCTCCATAACCCTTAGTCTCACTTCAATACCGAGCATTTTGAACCCTAACTTCTTAAACTTTAACTCTACAAACCCAATCTGTGCATGCCCTAGTTTTATTCCCAAATTTCGTCTCAAAATTCTTTCTTTCCAAAAAGGAGCCACACCCAAACACCTTACACACGCTGCTCTGGTTTTCTTATCACTCCTCTTGCTCTGTTGCACTAAATTGCTTGGTACCTCAATTTCTCAATTCTTCTCAAATGCAACGCAAAAAATAACTCGAGTTACCTCCTTTTATAGCCTTTCCGCATTCCATTGACTTAATTTTCACTATGAACATGCTTTTTCTTGCTTTAAAATTTTAAGTTATTTTCCCAATAAAGCATTTTTTCCACTTTTTTCTTTATCTTGTCTTCCTTCCATGTGTTGTAGTCATAACCTTTTAGCGTGCTCACTACTTCCCATGCCACAAACCTCCTCGCACGTGCCATTATGCACCATAATACATAATTCTCTATACCATATACGAAGTAGTTCCTCATGCCACTACCTTCCTTATGTTACATTCGTGATCCTTTCTCTCACGTGGTATTCAATATGAGAGTTTTTCTTTATTATCACCTTCATTCTTAGCACATGTAGCACCTTTTTCTTCCACACCAATATTCCAGAGAGCATAATCAAGCTGTACTAACTTTTATATAAGCCTTGATGCCAATAGTTTTATCTTTCATGCACTTGTACCTAGTTCACCCCACACTAAAATAAGGTGTGGTCCTCTATGCATGAACTCAAATATAGTAATGTTGGAGAGAAAAAATTTTAGGTAGAAAAACTTGTGGATTTCTTTCCAATGCTCTAGGAATCTAAGTCCCTCTACTTAACCGGTGCAGATGTTATATATACATGCATGAGAAAAGGTGGATTTCTGTGGTGGCCTTTTGACTAGGGATCCAATAGGGGCACTCCACTGACCCTGTGGAAAAGCTTGCAGATACTGTAAGAGAGAAATTTGTCTAAAGAGTGGGAAAGGGGAGTGAGAAATTAGATAGGAGAACTAATGTTGCAGGTAGAAAATCAGATTCCTACATACATCAATTAGAAGTTTTATCACATGCATCAAAATTAGGAGGAAACAACTCTACACATAACAACAAGACCAAATGGAATTTATGATCACAAAGTCTCAATAAACCCCTTAGTCAAAAAAGGCTTGAAAATCCTTCTTCTTGTATTGATTTCTTAAACCAAGTTGTACATAGTATGAGAATGGAGGAAAAAGAGAGAGGGGGGGAAAGGAAGAATTTGGCTATCTCCTTTGTTCTCTCAAGGTAGAATGCACTCTTGAGCTTACAAAATTAATGACCAACCCCTTGAAATGGGAATGGTGTTACAATTTATAGAATAGACTCGACTCTTCATCTTCTTCATGACCCTCCATATGCCTTATTTCTACTTTAGACTATTCATATTCCTACAAAATATTTAAGTCCCTTTTATAAAATCAAGGTGACTTAATTTACATTATGTTTCTAAAGTCACTTTTAGGTGACTTAAAGGCATATCAAAAAGTGCAAACCCCAACAAAGAATTAGAACATTTGAAGGGAGAGAAAGTGGGAAGAGAGAGAAGAGGAGAAGATGTTGCCCCTGATGAAGTCCGATGATCCTTGTTGATGGAAAGCTTTGATGCAACGAAGTTCTGAATGTCCCATTGTGCCAAAAATACTCTTTGAGTGTGACTTACTATTTTTAGTAAATGCCCAAATGGGAGACTTACTATTTTTAGTAAGAGGTGATTCTTGCTTCTTCTTGATCATCTTGATGTGATGAAAATCTTCATTCAATCCTATGCACACTGCCTTTGCTTTGACCACTTCTTGGGGTGACTTACTATTTTTAGTAAGCACCCATATAAGGGACTTACTATTTTTAGTAAGTGGTCATTTTCACTATTTTCTACTCTAGATAATCATTCTAGCTTCTTGGAGATCTTCAATGCACACTACCTTTTCCATAGCCGCTTTTGATGAAGACTTACCAAAAATAACAAGCATGTGTAGGAAAGATTACTATTTTTGGAAAGTGGCTTTCCGATTGCTCGGTTTGCGATGGAGTATATTTTTATGGATTCAGCTCATTGTCATGGTCACATCCTCCGAATTTCACTTGATTTCACCCACTAGAATGATTGGAAATATTTTTTGAAATTTTAACCTGACAGTGGCTTCGGGACGAGAGTGCCATGGCGGCCATTAATGGAGCTCAAAATTTATAGGTATTGTTTTTGTCTCCATTTGCAATGAAAACAACTCCATTACAATAGGTTTTTCATTTGGAGCTTGTGTGTAAGTTTTTAGCTCATCTCCATTGCCGGAATGATGAGAAATATGACGAATGTGAGTCAATGCACGAAGTGAGGATTTTGTTGGAACAAATTATTCTAGGAACCATTTGACCTCTTGTTTGTTGCATCTTGATCATCTTGAAAATTTTGGAAGTCTACAAAATATGGCATCTCGATCTCGACTTGTATTTTGTAAGATATGAGGATTTTTTTATCGGATGGCTTCGTAGTTATCTAGCGAAAATATTTGTTTTCTCTTCGTTCTTCATCATTTCAATCCATTTTTCTCTGAGGCCTACATATTTTTAGGGATTGGAGGATTTTTGAGTCATGGCAGTGCTAGTTTGGAGTGGAAATGGTGGACCGGGTGTTTGAACAGGCAAGAACAAGGCCATGGCATGGTGAGGAGTTGTGAAGGAGAAATGGGGGGAAATAACAACTAAGTGCCGATTTAAATCATTAAAAAAATTCATAGCAAGAAGAGTATGGGTGAATTTTTGTGTCTCTCGACATCCCTCAACTCAAAAGGACATTATGGACATCAATTTTTAAGGTGCGCTAGGTGACGACACATGACACTTAATTTCGGCAAGGGATTTGAGCAAAAAGGCTTGACAAGCACCTGGGGGCTGGAAACTGGTCATATGGGTGACTAGAGGTCTCCCATAGGGTCGGGAACATTTTTGAAGGTTTTATGTCCCTGAAGGCTGGATGGACGTTAGGGACACAAAATCCCACTAGGCTCCTGGAGCTAACACGTGTCCTCCCAAAATTTGGCTAAGTCTCGAACTTGCGACGGTGATAACTTGAGCTCCCGATGGACTTTTTCAGAAATTTTTATATGATCCTGAATGGAAATGGAATTTTTAATCCAATGGTGGGTGTCTCATATATTTGTTCATCCATTTTCTCCTGGAAAATCAGAATTGTGATTTGGTACTCCACTTGTGCCTGAGAAAAATTGCCTACATACCTGATGCGACAAAGTGTTGTGAAAAATATTATTTCACCATCATGCGGGGCTTGGAATCCTATTTCTAGTGATTTTTTTGTTTTTCTCCTAACTCCACCTGAAGCTCTTGGAATCCTCTTTTAAAGCCCAATAATTTTTTTAGGCTTATGTACTACCTGTGCTTGTGAACCCTAATTTGGAAAACCGCCCCATCTTCTTCGAGACCTTGAAAAATATTCCTAAATCATCTCCATGATGTCCTAAGACACTTGGATCACCTCCACATCCACTTAGTATCTTCTTCTCTACTCCGTGAGGTTGTTCCACTCTAGGAAGGCCAGTGATAGCCTTTCCCACAACTACCCTGTAGGTTTACAAATGAACTCCGAAATCATCTTGGGAATGAATGGAATTTCATAAATCACCTAGGGAATCTTTGTAACATTAGTTGGGAGGTCACTTAGACTTATTGGATGGACTCGAGGTGTCTTGAAATGATGGGAATTAAAAAAATTAACACTTTGGGGTATGGTTTTCGTGCTCAGAAATTGTCAATTTCCTATTGCACATTTTCATGACAATAAGTAATTAGCTTCTATGCAAATATGATTATTAGAAAAAACAAAGAGGCAAAATAACAAAAGATAAAAATGACCTAGGAAAGAAAGAAATTAAAGGAAATCTAATCGATTGGTAATACTACCTTATTATAAACACCAAGAAGCTTTATTTATAATAGAGATTCAACCTAATCCCATTTAAGTAACAAGGAAACATGGTGCCATCCAACACCTACTATATATATATGTGTCTCGATTCAAGTATCTTGGTTACTACAAAAGGTTCCAAGCAATGCACCTTTAACTTTCCCCTGGGTGGTGCGTAAAATTGGAGTTATAGAGAAGGACCATCTTTCCAACTACAAATATCTTGTTCTTAATGTGCCTATCATGCCATGCTTTCTATCGTGCCTTCTCAATATTCTAGCTCTAATGCACAATAATGTGTCTCTCATCTAACTGCATTAGTTTTGCAATGAAATCTTCAAAAACATGTTCGTCATCCAATCCACTTGCATGCATAATACACAGGGATGGTAACATGAATTCAACTAGTAGTAAAAATTCCATGCCAAACACCAATTGAAAAGGGTTGGCATTATTCAGCCTCTTATAATTTTTCATGTAAGCCAAAAGAACTGCAAATACTTTATCATCTCAATCTTTTCTTCCAACATCACAAATCTTTGTCAATGTTTATCCTAAGATCTTGTTGAAAGCTTCTGCAGTACCATTAGCTTATGAGTGATAAGGAGTAGTTTTATGGTGTGCCACCATCAACTTTGCCAAAAAATTATGATGGTCTCATTCAAGAAATGAGTTCCTCTATCACTTTTCAAGCTCAATGGGCATCCGTACCCGCTAATAATGTTTTCCCATAGAAACCTTGATATTGTAGCTACAATAAAGTACTTTATAGGTGAATCCTCTACCCACCTTGTCATATAGTATGTATAAAGTTATAATATAGTGTGCGTAGGTGGTGTTATAGGTCCTAAAAGTCAATAGCCAACTTCTTGAAAGTTTTCACGCTCAAAATAGCTCGAAGTGGTATCTCATCTCTATATCCAGGCTTTCCAATGTGCTGAAAATGGTCATATGCTTTGAAATATGCCTTAGTATCCTTATATAAGGTCTCCCACCAAAGGCCAACCATAAGGATATTTGTGCACTATCGCATCACTTGCATAATGTCCACCTGCTATGCCACCATGATGATCTCTTCCATAATAGCTTCATACTCATGTTCTAGAACACACCGACGCAAGGCCTCATCTTTTCCCATTTTGTACAAATATCCACCAATGAACTGATAAGGTGTAATGCCTATTGCAAGCTACTTTTATCTAGTGTCTTCATCTCCTTTGATGCCAATCCAAAGTGTGTGCAAAAAATATATCTTTATCTTCCAAATCTTAGGGCACACAATTTAACCTAAACGACTACACATCGGCATATTATCTTCAATTCTCTACACACCCTCGCTATAATTGATCCATGATAAATGGTCAAGCCTTGAATCAATTTTCCTTGGCTTCACAACAACTATGAAATCAAAATCCTGGAATAGAAGTATCTATCGGTAGATGCACCCTTGTAAAATACGATTTATAACTAAGTACTTCAATGCCATATGATCTATATAGAAGATAAATGGGGTAGCAAAAAGAACTATTTGAACTTGTGAATTACGTAAATAATAGAAAATGCCTCGAGCTCCATTGTCGTATAATTTAAATTTGTGGGTGTCAACTTCCTCCTTACAAAGCAAATGTGATTATCCACAATTCCTTCTCGGGTTTTGCTAACACTCCACCAATTTCCATTCTAGAGGCATCAACGTGTACATAAAAAATATTTTCCCATGAAGGAAAGTGCAAAAAAGGTGTAGTGGTAAGCCACTACTTCAATTTTTTAAACACTTATTGTTGCACGTCATGCCAATAAAATTTACCTTTCGCTTTAAACAACTCTTCCGGGTGCGGGCATCTTTGCATAACCCTTGATAAAATTTTAGTAGTAACAAGTGTGTCCTAGAAATCCACACACTTCATTATGATTGGTAGGATCTTCCAAACCCAAAATGACAACTATCTTAGATGGGTCTACCAATAAGCCTTCCTTACAAATGATGTGCCCAAGTAAAGTGCAAAGGGTGTAGCAAAGATACACTTTTTAATGTTCAAAGAGATGCTTAAATACCTACATCTCTCAAACATGAGCCTCAAATTATCATAGTGATCCTTGACTAACCCATAAACAATCCAATCATCTAAGTATACCTTTAAGAACTTGTGAATAAAATCCTAAAAGGTCTACACAATTATGCATGAGAAACTCTTGGCACATTTTTCAATCCAAATGGCATAACTGTATATACAAAACTTCCCCATTCGGTGGTGAAAATTTTCTTCTCCCGATCTTCTTTCGCGATGTGCACCTGATGATAGCATGAAAACCCATCTATAAAGGAATATATCTCGTGCCCTTTGACTCCTTCAAGGATTTCTTCAGTAAAAGGTGTGGGAAAGGGATCTATGACACATGAAGCATTCAAATATTTGTAGTCCACATAGATCCTGATCTTCCCATCCTTTTTATACTAATAACCATGGGGCTAACCCATTTAGATTCATCAATAGGATCAATAATTCCATACTTGAGCATCTTATCAATTTCTTCTTTCACCTTGACATGCAACTTGGGTTCTTTCTCTAAGGCCTCTTCCTAATATGTCACGTCCTTCTTTCAAATTTATCTTCATCTCACCAAAATAAGGATGCACACCCTTTAATTCATGATAACCTATTGGAAAGAGATCCTGAAACCTACATAAAAGATCAATGATCTTGGCTACTTCATGTTCCATCTAGTAATCCCGATAATGCTTCCTTAGGCTCATCCTCTATGCCAATATTCACCTTCTTCTTTATCTTCATGGGAGAGTATGGTACATGCATGCCTTATCATATGTAGAATCCATGACCTCTCATGCACACCTTCTGTGGCTAACATCCAATTTCTATACCTCTTCATCATCAATCATGTACACTACCATTTTACTTTCTCTTTTCTTTCCATGCATGATCCATATGTACTTCTTCTCTCTCCTCAAGATCAAGGCATGCCTCTAATCAAGTTCACTAAAAACTATAGAATGAGATCTTCCATGTTCACACTATCCCCAATGTGATGTGCTTGATGATTGTAATGCTTCATGGAACTGGAGGATTAGTAGAAAAAAATCAAAAATTTGAGCCATATTTGTAGTCATCTCTTTACCAGTTTTCATCTCCTTTTTTATCTCACATGCATGGACATACCAGGCACATGTGCATCCGTGTGTGTAGAGTAGAAATTATGTACCCATAAGGATGGTGGTAAATCCTCCTGGCCTTGTGCCCATAGTCTCTCACAAGTTATGGATGTGATGTGAAGCTAAATTCTTACCATGAAATTCACAAATGTGCATAGGTACATTGCTCTGAGTAAACCTGGTGGAAAAGGAAATTCTCACTTCTCACCATTCCAAGAGGTTATCTCTATGTGTTTCCCACCAACAGTGTTGTTATCCCGCGTAAGGTATAGACCAAGCATGTTTCTTCTATCTCCTTCATTTGACCATTGAGTCTCCATGGCGTGTAAGAATGTATCGGGATTCCCTTTAATATATATCTTGTACCTAAGCCGAGCCTAAGTGCCTCACCATGTGCATGACCTGATCATCCTTATGACTTACCCTTTAACTTTTGCATCTGACCATCTCATACATCCTATGAACCTAATTATCACAAGCAACACTAGTGGTGTCACTTACATACTACGCATGTCTTCCCACTAAAGTATGCCTTCTTTCGATGGTTCGAGATTTTCTAGATTGAGCACTCATTTGTGCATAAATTTGATTAATCTTTTTCACTCAAAGGCTCAACATAAGGATCCACCTTATTTTCAAACATAGGTATAATTATACACTCATATTTGTTCTCAAAATTGATGTATCTCTTATTAAAGCATAGATCAACATTATTCACATAGCACCAGAGGTCACCCAAGTAATGTTGGGAAGTTTTCTGCTTCAACAAGCTCTAATACCTCAAAGTCCCCAGTAAACTTGGCTCCTGAATAATAATGGATGCATCCTTTAGTACCCCAATAGGCATAACCTTAGTTTTATTTTCCATATACAACACATTTGAAGATGGCTACAATGTAGGCCTCCCCATCTGATTCCATGCTTCTAGAGTCAACACATTTACCTCAACGCCTATATCTATCAAGATATTTCTTACTAACCACCCATCAATAACCACATCAAGTGTGATATCCTTGTCAAATTCATGGTCATGAGGTGGTAGATTTACATGAAGTATCTACCTCTCGTGCTCAATTCAGCGTGTGTGTACCTTCTCCCGAAGCCATTCCCCTAGTAGCAGAATAATATTCTCTTGGCAAAACATCTTACATACCTCTTTCAGGTCATCCACATCCTTCTATGGGAGCTCAACATTATTTTCATGTTCTCTCTCGTGTGCCTTTTTTTTTTAAGCATTGTATTTCACCCTATAGATCTCTAATGACTCCCATAGTCTCTTGGTAAACTTCCTTCTAATGTGTCATGTTTGGATACTTATCATGTATCACTTCCTTTCATCATGATGAGTAGGTTGGCCTTGAGAGGGCTCGCGTGCGTGCATGCTTCCTTGGTGCACATTGTAACCAACATGGGTTATAATTCTAGATCAAGCATATTCTTAGGCATCCATTGATCAACATTCATGTGTTATACCTTGATCATCCCTACACCCTTGTCTTTCTTCTTGTTTTTACTCATGTGCTCATATAGATTTAAGAAATATTCCAACTTATGTTGCTTCCCACACCATGAGAAAGATGTATTCTAAGGGAAATATTGTTGGTAATGATCACGGGACGGAAAAGTGTAACAAGTTCCTCGAGTTAAATTTCCTATATCACCCTCACAATCTTGGCCATGATATCATCATCAAAATCTCCATTTCTATTATCTCCATTGTTGTGCCCTTCATTATTTTGTTCCTTCTGCTCCTTGATCTGCTCACCACACTAGTTTGGCACACTCCTATTTCAATGGCTTCATGGATATGATCAATCAGTCTGTAATCATCTTGTGTCATGGGTATGGGCATGAAAATATTACAATACATGGACACATTATTCTTGAATCACGTGCTTCAAAAGAGGATAGTTTTGAACATCATGGTCCAAGTGGAAAAATTCATAATCTAGTAACAAATGCATAAACAAAATTACACGGAAAACTATCCTTAGTATGTCCCTCAACTTCACAATCAATGCACCATATACCCTTTGTGCATCTCATGTGTTGATTTTGTAGAAGTTTCTCCAATTATTTTTCTCTATGGTGCACCTCTAAGAATGGGCTCACTCAAGATCAACACGCAACACCCAAAATGGGCTCACTCAAGGCCTCACGTGGATCAACATACATCTTAGATCACCTCAAATGGAGTCATTAATCCTCCAAACCACTATGCATGCTAACTTTGATGTATATCATAAGACAACTTAGACAATAGAGTCTTAAAATGCATGTCATACTCCCTCACACTTTCAAAAAAACCTTGCTTGATATCCTTGAGTGCGCTAATGCTCTCGATGTTCGAACTATGGTATGTGAAAATTAGTCAAAAATAAAGTGCACAAAACATTGTAATCCACCATAGTCTGATGTGGGTCATACTTCCTATACCAGCTATATGCATGTGCCCCTAAAGCATACTTGAAAATTGACTTTCCTTCTTATCTGAAGTTGTAATTCCTTTAGTGTGTCATAGTAGTTCACACTTATGCATGTGATTTTCTGGATCTTCAATACCTCTATACTATGGTAAGTGGAGAGACATCTCATAGTAAAATTGAGGTGTTGGTTGCATTGGTTGTTGAGGTGGTGGTTGATTTGGTGGTGGTGTGGTCCCTATCCACTAGATCAAGACTAAAACTCCTCCTCCACAAGTGGTGGCTCCTGGACTTGACACTAATCCTCAATCCTCATACCCTACTATGAGTTTTGGTCCATTTGATGAACATCCTTGTGTCCCATTTTTAGTAATGAGCTAGACACCAAAAATCTATGTGGTTGTAGTAACTCTATGAAGTACTTCTAACAATATGTGCACCAACACTCTATCCTAACGACACAATTGAAAACAATCCTACATAGTTACTCCCAAATAATAGCACATGTTGTGTTGACATGGGTTTACTACTAGCTTGATTCCCTTTTGAATTCAATGCAAAATTATATCTACCTACCTCTACTTTCTTACTTGCACTAGCTTTCTTCTCAATGATTACCTATGGATTTGGAACACCGTGCATAAAGGCTAGGTGGCTAGGTGGGATCAGATGTGTGCTCACGGTCATTACTCTTTCCTTTGATGCAATCTCATCTGAAGCTGAAGGGGATTCTCTACTGTGCTTTCCAAAAGTTGGGAGAGCTTGATGTTGTGGCTCCTTGTCTTCCATGAGAGCTTCAAAACCTTCACAAGCCATCATCCTCCTTAACTCTAACAACTCCTCAATATCCCGTGCATGTACACATATCCCTCTCTCGTGATTCATTAAACTTGAGCCATCTTTCTTCTCTCTGTCTTTCTTCCGCTAGGTCTACCATATTTTTGCACACCTACTCATGCCCCCGTACATAGTGGGGGTTTAACTAACCATGGGTAGGTTTTCCAAATCCTATTCTATAATCAAAATCTTGATTGATAATGGTAGAACATGCAAGTAAGATCCTCTGGGCTCACACAATAATTTGAAGTCAGATTCCTTTGGACATAAATACATAGAAATATTGTATTCCAATGTATAATTGTGCAATACTCCAGCCCACCAACAATCTATAGCTCTAGTCCACTCCACATCTACATCAAAAAGAGTATAGTAATCCTCCTACATCCAAATCTTTGGCCTAGGACCCCAACGCTTCCTTGATGTGTATGTTGTCAACCACTCATACAATTCTATTGGAAAGAAGTTGAAGAATGTCTCATAGAGCTCATGATAAATATTATCTTCCACCCACCTTTGTGCATTGAAATCAAGTCATGTGATATACCATTGCGTAAACTTATCTTGTCCATCTTCTACCCAAATTTCAATTCTCTCCAGAGTCAATCGATATGCCATCTGTATGCAACATCCTAGCAGAAAGTTTGAAAAGAGGTCCCGATAATAGAACCAAAATGTAGTCTTTATTTATCATACAAGTGATAAATGCACTTGCACCTCATCCAACAATACTAAATACTCACCTAAATCATGTGCAACTACTAGGTTCCTCCTTTGTATTTTGCTTGTCAAGATGTTAGCATGCATAATCATAGTGATATCTAAGCTGTGTACCCATTCAATCATACTAAACAATAACATTCATTCACTTGGAAACATATGTAATAAGGAAACATAATAGATCAGAAAATTACTAATATCAATTGCACCATGAAATCTCCATATTCAGACATATCAATGATCATAATCCATCCACCATATTCCATTATAACAATAGTATTACATCATAAAAAATGAATACATGTTGATCAATGTACCAATACACTTGTAACATACGCAACATCAAACCCTAGACCATAATTGCATAACAAAGATTCTCAGATCTTAGACATCATAACTGGTAACTCTTCGTACCAAAGCAATGGTTTACAAATGATATAATTAGGGGTGGGGACTTTCCCTTCACCACATATGCACTCTCCTAATAATAGGCGTGCCAAAAATAGACTACATACATGCTTTACAAAACAACTAATAATAGATTATCCTATAAATAGAACATACTTTAATCCTATTAATAGACCGATCCATTCATGTCTCTTCATCTTTGATCCACATGTGCCTTAATCCAAAAATAGACCTTCCTTGATAGTTAAGTATCCTCACTTTCCTCTAGTTCTAAATCATTGTTTGTTCGACACTCTAACTTGGTTCTTCTATTTTTAGCCCATGGTTCAAAAAATTCAGCTAAGTCTTGAAGTTAACCTACTATGGTGCAAAACTCGTGTGCTATCCCATATTACATGTGCATGCACCTTTGTGCCTACCTTGTGCACACCCTATATTCTTACACACAAAATTTACTTAGCCAATTTAGTCGTATAATAGAAAAAAGGAGATAATAAATCTACATGATAGGACAACTAATGTTATAAGAAGAAATATCTCTTGGATTATTTTAAAAGGTGTTGACTTGTCTCTTTAGAATATTGTAGTGTTGAGAGAATACAGGGAACTTAGGACACTTAAGGATGTTATTCCACACTTGATAAAGGGAAAACTATTGTGGACCCACAAAAACAAAAATTACCTCAAATTTCTACCAATAGATCAACATTTGGAGCAAGTGGAAGATTTAAGTGAAAAACTACAAACAAGATGACACTCTTGTGTCCCATTTAACACAAAAGGATTCAAAGGAGATGTTAATATGAATAATGAAATATGCACCTATCACTCAAGGCACTCCATTTCAAGCTATGCCAGCTCACACCTCAAAGCCTAGGTTTTCTGTTTCTCACAAGGAAGTCTAGGTAGGTGTAGCTTCGTTTGATCCTAAAAAATTATCAAGGGGAAAAGAATGAGGGCATAAATCTCACCAAGGAGGTCAAGAATGGTTCTAATATTGGATGATATACCTAAGGAGGTGGATGATGAGCCATTAATCAAGCATTTCGTGAGGGGAAAGAAAGTAAGGGTGGTGACACCTACAACAAAATCATTTTCAAGTGCAACCATACTTGAAGATACCACAGCCCTAAGATGCCTTCGAAAGTAGAATAGAATCAAATTGTATCAACAAGAGAACAAGTGCAATGCATAACATTGACTCAACAACCTATCATAGATGTAGTTATAACAAGAGAGGAGAAACAACAAAAGATATAAGGAGATCCAACCACCGAGGTTGAACGACTGCATTAAAGGATCCTCTTTAATTAGTCTCAAAGGTAGTTGAAGAGTAATTGCAACTCATGAAGTTGCAAAAATTTATAAGAAATGAAGGCTCATGATCAAATTAAAAACAAGAAGAGCTCGCACAGGAGTTAACTCCATCTAAGGAGTCGGGGTTGATTTTGAAGTGGTAAGACCAATTGATACAATTATCTCACACCCATTCCTTGTGCAAGAAAGAGAGAATGTGAAAACCCCACAAGAGAAAAATCTGAATTCTATTCTTTGTGATGTTTGAGGGGTTAAGATTATTAACCAAATTTAATATTAATTAAATAATCTAAATTAAATAATATATAAAACATTATAAATAAACATTACAAATAACCACAATCAATTTAAATGTAACATAGATAATAATTTAATGTGGAAAACCCCAAAGGGTGAAAAACCACAAAAATATTTTCCATTAATGTGAAAACCTAGTCCAATACAAAATCCTCTCCTCACTTCTCTCCTCCTGTGAATTCACCACGTGAAATTCACAATTACATGATATATTTATCAATTGACTCCACGGGTCAATATAAACCAAATAAATGGGTGTGACTTCTCATGAAACACCCCGATTTAAATAATAATTGATTTAATAAAAATAATTAACCTTATAACATATAGTTTATATTAAATAAATTAAAATATATAATATTCTAATTTATTTAATTATAAACTATAGTTTAATTCTATAACACTTAATATTGAATATTCAAACACCCCCTTAATATTAAGTGGGGATCATATGCCAAAGTTACATGTTTATACAATCGATTTAAATCCTTAAACCATAGTTAAGGTTTATGATAGCATATCACTTTTGAAGGATTTATACACCTTCATCATGCTAAAATTATCTTTTGGTACAAAAGTATTTTGAATCCATAAATCAGAAGTTATGGTTTAGGCTAAGAATGATTTTGAGACTATATCTCATAGTTTCTCATGGAAAAATCTATACTAGCATCTCTAGGAGCCTTTTATAAAATAAGGACCTACTTTACAACAGATACAACACTACTAGACTGCAAAGTAAACTTAGAGTTATAAGTTTACTAAGATCATAAACAAATATTTTACAATGATTTACATTAGAGAAAAAGTATAGAGGAGAAGGATAAAACATGCAACCGAATATTAGGAGGTGGCATTTCCATGCACACCCCCGCCCCCTCCATGGAAACTCGAAAGGGAAAGCATTACATGAAACTTATAGAACTTTATAGCACATAATGGCTTCATAGACATATCTATAACTTGATCTTTAGTTGGGTAGTAATGGAGATCTATATCACCGCATAACACCTTATCTCAGATGAAATACATATGAATATCTATATGGTTCATTCTTTGATGCTGAATTGGATTATTAACAAGAGCAATACAACTCTTACATCGGGTCAAAGCATATAGCCGTGTCCCACTTTTTTGCAGTTTTAGACTTTCAAAAAAATATTTCTGACAACCAAAACATGACCAAAAAATTATTTTTAAGAGCTTATAAATACCAAGGTGCAGGGCATCTAGAATTTACCTGATTTTTTAAAGTTTTTATAGTATTTTTAAAATATTTATTCATTAGTTAGATTTTAAAACATTTTTGGCCACCAAGTGGGACACACTTATATGATTTGACCCAACTATCACACAAAAGAGGAGTACTTCCTTTAAATTCCATGTGAATCTATTCCAACAATCACTTTAGCCACATGGCTTCTTTCGCTACTTCCATCACACTTCTATATTCTACCTTAGTAGAAGAGATGGAGACTGTCATGTACTTTTTACTGCTCCAAGTAATGGCACCTACACCAAAATTGAACACATATCAAGTTGTAGATTTTCTATCTATCACATCACTAACATGGTCAGAATCACAATATCCATATAAACATGCATTGTTAGAAGAAGTATAATGTAAACCAAAATTAATTGTTCCTTTAATATATCTCAATATTATTTTGGCTAACTTCTAATGATCCTAATATGGTTCCTGCATAAATCTGGATGCAATACCTATTACATATTCAATGTAAAGTTTGGTAATAGTAAGATAAATCAAACTACCTATAAGTTACTTGTAAAGAGTAGGATTAGATTTTTCACATGCAAGTTTATGATCAATTTTACAACCAACTTCTATAAGAATAACAATTGGTTTAAAATCTACCATATTAAACCTTTTAAGCAAGTTAGTAGCATATTGTGACTGAGATACAACAATAGAATTTTTATCTTGAAAATTTCCATGCCTAAGAAATGATGCAATAGTCCTAAATCAGTCATTTCAAAGTATTATTTCAATTTAGCTTTAATTTTGAAAATTAAACTATTAGAATTTCTAGTAATGAGAAAATCATCAACATACAATACAATAAGAATAATTTGATTATCTTTAATTTTCACAAAAATACCATTATCAGAAGAACATTTAGTGAAACTAACATATTTGAAAAAACTATTTATTTTTTAATAAAGAAATACCAAACCATAAAAAGAATAATAATCAATAAAAGTTACAACATATAAGGAACCATTTAGGGATGGAACTTCTAAAGGTCCTCTGAAATCACTATGGACCAATGCCAAAGGTTTCAAAGAGTTTGCATCATGATGAATATGGAAGGGGTTTGTAGATTGCTTACCACATAAGCACCCTTCACACATTTCATGAGCATGAGAGATAGGTGGTAGACCAAAAACTAGGTTAAGTTGAGACATGTCATACATGCTCCTAAAATTAACATGACCTAGTATTTCATGCCACAACTAAACATCACTTTTATTTTGAGTAGACAAACAAGAAGTAGAAGCAAAACCTTTAAAAACATATAATCCATTATTTTGTATTCCTTCAACTATAGTAACATCTAACTCATTCTTTATAAACCATTTATATTTTAACAAAATGACACTATAATTATTCTAAGTTAGTTGTGAACAAGAAAGCAAATTCATTTTCAAAATAGAAACACATAAATCATCATTTATAAATCCATTATTTTTTCCCCTTGACTATGAACATCAAGAATGGAATGATAACTAGATAGATTTGATCATCACATTATCTGCTATCAGTTAGAATATCAAACCTAGATGTCATGTTTCTAGAAGCACCGCTGTCTAATATCCACTCATTTTTTTGTAGTGACAATAGTATCATACAAAACAACAACATTAGGTTTTTGATTATTTTTTTGGTTCTTGTTTTGATTATGATTTGGTTTATTACCTTTTTTATTTTTTAAATTTGGCTTGTTTTTGTTTATCCTAAAATATTCCTTCATGTGATCGAATTTACCACAATTATGACATTTTCCATTAAAACTGTCTCTTAAATTCCTAGGTTTATTTTCTTTACTAGGTGGTTTAAATTTTTATTTTTGATTCTTGTTAAATATAGAAGGATTTTTCTTAGATTTTTGTGCAAAAGTTCCTATGTGGCATTCTCCTTTGAATCAAAATTTGACATGACCTTCTCTTCTTGGATCAAGAGAGCACTTAGAGTAGAGAGGTTAGGGATGTTTTGTTCAATTTGATATTTAGAATTTAGAATGGAAATGAAATTCCTAAACCTCTCATGGATGTTCATTTGAATAATGAAATAATTTTTTTAATGTGAATCAACTTAAAATTACACCCATCTAGTTGAGATTTAATGTTTTTAATTTTTGTTAAAAATTAATTACTTTTTCATCTCCCTTCATGGGAGTCATCATTAGCTCAAGAATCAATTTTATAATTTTCAACAAATGCATACCTTCATGCATTGATTCTAGCTATGTCCAAGATTCACTCGGACTTTCCTAAATTCCAATGTGAAGTAGAAAGTCATCCTACACGCTTTGAAATATAATACACATTGCTTCCTGCACCTTCTATTGATATGCAGATACATTGTATGTTGTCGATATTATTCTCTCTCACTCGTTATCACTTTATCTCATTCTCTCTCTCTTTCTTTCTCTCTTGCTCTCTTTCACTCTCACTCTCACTCTTTCTCTCTTACTCATTCTCACTCTCTCACACTCTCTCTCACTATCGTTGTCTCTCTTTCTCTTTCTCACACACACTCTCTCTCTTACACACACTATTTATCTCTTACTCATCACTCTCACACACTCTCTTGCTCTCTTTGTCTCTCTTTATTTCTCTCATAGTCTCTCTCTCTCGCTCTTTTTTTTATCTCTCTCTCACTCTTTTTCTCTTATTCTCACTCTCTCTCTCTCTCTCTTTCTCTCTCTCTCAAACTCTCTCTCTCACTCTCTTTGTATCTCTCACTCTCATTATATATATCTCTCTCTTTCCTTATCATTCTCTCACTTTCTATTCATCTCTCGCTCCCACTCTTTCTCTCTCTCTCTCTCTCTCACACACACACACTCTCTCTCTCTCTCATGTTTTATTTCTCTCTCTCTCTCACTTTCATCCTCACTCTCTTTTCCTCACACTCTCACTAACTCTTTCTCTATCTCTCACTTTGTCTCTCTCTCTCTCTCTCTCTCTCTCTCTCTCTCTCTCTCTCCCTTTCTCTCTTTGTATCTCTTTTCGTTGGAATCACAATGAATGTAAAGGGGAATCAGAATTCCAAACTTAATTCTGATTACTTATTTAAACCATAAACTAATTAACCATCCATTAATGTGTTCACAACATCACATAACATGCATTCAATCAACCATGAACAAGAGAGACAACACCATAACACAATATATAAGTGGGAAACCCTCAAGGGGAAGAAAACCCACTGAAAATGTTTCTTATATTACACACAACAAAGACTCAAGTGAATATTACACATCACAAGAGATTTCTTTAGTGAGACACCAACCCCACAAGGAGCACCAACCCCTAAACCATTTTTGATATTAATCACAACAAGAGACTCCTATGAATATGAATCATCATAATATATTTTTAGAAGAGATCACTGAAGATATGCTACAAAAACTAAGCCGACGGTGATCACAAAATTCAGCTCCAAACTACCTTAAACCCTTTCTCAAACCCTCTTTCACCTAGATCACTTTTTCTATTTGCTTCTTCACTTATATTTTCCTCAAACACATGCACACACACTTCAAAAATTATTAAACCTTTCATACACTCTATTATCTCTCAAAAATTTCCTTCATACCTATAACACAAACTCACATGGATCACACTTTTCCCTCTTGATCAACTAGTGTAAATTTAAATTCAAACATGCACTTTAACCCATCTAAATTCTCAAAATGAAACAATTTAGTCTCCTCATTTTTTTAACCAATGTATCTTGAAAAAATACCAAAAAAATCATTAATATATTCATATATGACCCATATAGGTCAGCCATGCCAAAAACCATCAAACTTGCACCAAACAAGCTCAAAACCCCATCATCTAGATGGGCTAAAACCACAAATTATAAAATCATGATTATTAAACCTAAAAAATTCACCATGCATATGTAATATGATATAAAAAAATCAGCCATGGTATTTATTTATCTTGGACCAATCAAAACAATGATAACACAACTCAAAAGGCTCATATCTTCTCAAAACAAATGTTTCGAGCACTTCGTATTCACCTTTGGGCATAAAGAACACCCCAAAAAAACTCAACTATGGAATTTTAAAAAAATAGTATCCTACAGGCCTGTAAATCACATCCATGCATGTTATGGATCATGAAAATTCCATGTGTTCAAACCATAATTGCTTTCCTCTTTACCAAACTAAGCTGCCCAAAAACATGTTTTACAAAATCAGCTAGTTTTCACCCTTGCTACCACTTACGGGACATCCAAAGTCCTTCAATAGGACAAAATTTCATCCCTTTTCACTTTCCAACTGATATAAAGCATCATATAATCCATATCATGCCTCATTCACTTCATTCTTTCACTGAGCAATCTTGTCCTTGAAAACCAACAATATTCTTCCTCACAAACCTGAATTGGATGACCCAAAAATATCATCATCATGATAAAAAAATCCCAATGAAAACATATCTTAATCCTATTTCCATAACATATTGTAACTCCTTCCAACTCCAAGTGGAAGGCCTTTAACCAAGACCATCTTTATAAACTACTCCTGAACCGCCCTAAAACTACCCTTTGAATACTCTTCAAAAATAGGGTACATTTTACTATTTATATGAACAAACATGACCTGAAGACACCATGAAAATAAATAAAAACTCCCATGCTAAAAAAATTTCCATTTATTTTTCAACTCCTTTGGACAACCTTGTCCCAAATTGAACTTCTTTAGAAATAGACCTGTTTGAGTGGGGTCCACTCATCACCACATGCTCTACCATACCTTTCTAGAAACCTAGATGATCCCTATACATAATACAATTATCATACTATCACTATCAATCAATTATATAAAATTAGGAAGACAATATCTCATACCACTTTCAAGCTAGGGTTTTAAGCACACAAAAAGTTGTTTACCTTCTTAACATTTGTTCATAAAAATGTGACGATGAAATGACCTCATTATTTTTGTGAAACCTTATAAAATAAATTTATAAACATCCCTAAATGCTGAAAGGTCACTTGAAAATTACACAATTTAGGGTGAACATCAAAAGGTGCAATTTGAGCTGGAAATGACCTTGCTTTACCAAAAACAACTTATCTTGCAAAATCCTCTTCATAATGAATCCAAAATTTTCTCACACCTCTAAGACACCTCTTTTCACCATCTCCAATCATCATCATATCTCAAATAGTTCTCCATATTCTCATCCCATCTCATTTGTATGACTATCCCTTGGGGTTTTGCATGGTTTAGGCTAGGGTCAACTAAAACAACACTATAACTCATCATAGAAACTCTAAAAAATGTCCTATAATTCTTATCACATCATGAAACAAATACTTACATGCATCCATGAGCTCACATGACTCCACAACTCAACCTCATGCCTCCAAACACCTAGAACTAGTCTAGATGAGCACTTGAATCTTGGTATTCAACTGTACCTACACCCCAAAAATCATGTGACTACCTAACACTCCCTAAACATGTTATCCATGCTACTACTATGATCCCGAATCCACCAAGAAACTCATACCACCATGCTACATCACCTAGGCTAGTTAGGTCACCTAATTTGGCTTGCTAAACCAAGCCATTCTCACTAAATCACCTCATGCGATAATGGAAACACATGAAACTCCATTTTGGAATAATATTAATCATCTCATGACTTTACTTCATCATCCTCTTCATCACTAATGAAATTTTACATCAATGACAACACTTAGAAGACAACATGCCTGAAAATATCCCCTTTGTCATTGATGGGAAACCTCCTGAATTTCTCCTCTTTTTTAAATTAATGACAAAGATTACATGTACCAACATGAAATTCACATTTTTGAGCTTCATCGGGTCATATTTTGGTTATAAATATCAACCAAAATCTTCATACTAGCTCGTAAACTAGTAATTTCTCACAAAATATGTTTCCGACCATTTTCAAGGCATGTATGTTGTACTCCCCTAGGAAAGAGCATATATAGGACCCTATGCACCAATAAACATAAAAATAACATCATTTTACATTCTTATTGAGTGATAACATCATCAAACCACCATACATGCATGTAAAACCTAACATTTCACACTAAAACTCTGTTTTGCTTTCTTTCTATAATATAGAAACATTGTATCAGACCTAGAACTGATGCATACAATATGTGAAGATGCCAAAAACCATGACTTGAGATAAAAACATCATCCATACCTATTTCTTAATCTTTCTCAGGTATTTAAGGCTTAGCACAAGACTAGTTTCTTGCATACCAATACTTTTCATACCCTTGAGAATTGAGTTCCCTAACTCGAACCTTTGATGCATTTAGAACGATATTTGAAAAACTCTAGAAAACCATACACACCATGATACAAATTTTCATCACTTCCCTTGGGCTCATACCATCTCATTCTAGTAGAAGAAACAAATATTTGACTCATTACCTTGATATCTTTCCTGGAAGAAACATAACCACTTTGACACAACCTTAAAGCACCTTTCTCGGTGTTTTTAATCATATTTGAATGAGATTATGCATATTTTATTCATACATTTCTTGACCTTTTAATAAACTATCACACCATACCTAACATACCTTTTAGCTATCTATAACAACTTCTAGGGAGATGAGTCATGCTCCCCTATATTGGTTGCCACCTACGGTCCTATAAAATGTTATTTTGATATTTTCATATCATGTGGACCTTACTCATGTAAGCTAACCAACACTAAAATTGAATTATCTTGTCAACTAGACCTTCTTTACACATTTCAATTCCTTTGTTTTGATGATTCTCACCTCAAGAACTCATGAAAACACCTCTTTAGCTTTCATGTCCGGGATACAATATGCACAATCCTGTAGCTTCTCATCACAATCTTTGAACTTGGTTATGATAACCACCATGCTTGATTCTTTAAAAACTCATGAGTTTTCACCTATAAGCCTTATCAACACATTTATTCTCTTGGTGAAGTCAATAAGCAATTCCCTTTGTCTTATATGGTTTACTCAAACCCGTGACACCATTTTGCATCCTCGCAACACCGAAATATCCTTATGAATGATCATATGTGGTATTTGCTCATGCCTTGACCCTTGTACCTATTCAAGCTAGTACCTTTATGACTTTCAAGACTTCATATTACTTATTATATCCCTTTAAAACTTGAAGAAGTCCCTGAATAGGTAGCAATAGTGACTCCCCTACATCTAGGAGCTTTAGTGGACATGTAAGATGCTAGTTCTTGCCTTTATGGACACCGAAAAGTATCAACCTTGGACTTGTAATAATAGTCTTCACTATTTGGGTACTGTGATCCATAATTTGAAGGAAGCGGATAATGTAATCCACTAAAATTTAATCAAAACACTATCTCGACCTTGAATAATCATACACACACCCAAATAATTCAAAGAGTTTATTGTAAAGTAAAAAGAGCACCTACAGCCCGTGGTGATCCATTCAAATTCAACCATTGTACTTGTTTCTTCAAGAGAGAAAACACCACACATCTTGAAATTTATCAACCTATAAGATTCATACAAATATTTCACAACCTTATTCATGCATTAAGAAGCTTCTTAAATCACCATGATATATTCCAAACCATTTCACCTTTTCATAGTGTACACACAGACTACTATCCCTACTACATAAGTTATTGATACCTAAATTTTGATGATTTCATTTTTATGAAGATACCTTATCAATTTTGAGTAACCATTTTCCCAATTTTCCACCTCCATTAACCTTGAAATCTGTTAATGTAGAACATTTTCCTAGCTTGCAATCTTACCTTTTCAATTAGGTCTTTAGCATTCTTCTCAGTCAATTTTGAAAAATGTCACATATTATAATCGTTTAATAAATTATTAGGGCATAAAACTTCTTGAATCATGATGTAGGCTCAGCCTAGATGTCTTGTTCCAAATTTTGGCTTTGTATTCCATCATTAACATCTTCAAGCACAACTTTTCCTTTATATCGCTTCTTGGGAACTCTTGAAATATTCTTTGGTTGTCTTCATCATCCTTCATGAGAATTGCAAAAATCATCCTTCTTATGATGGTCTGACTAAGTAATCATATTTGATGACTCATTTCTTCTTTATAAGACATTAGTGAACTTTTCATCATGATGAGCACACAACAAAGACATATTTAAGCCACGTAAAACTCTAGATGGTAGTATAAACTTCTTCATGAACATAAATTCTATGAGAAAATTTGATCACTTAGATCAACCTTTTGAGAGCATTGCACAACTTTACGTACTTCATAAAAATTTACATGCTTGATATAAACACTAGAATTTTTGACAATCCTATGACACAACATATTTGACTTAGTACTAACTTCATGAGGTAAACACAAAATTTTATACCTGCCATCTACTCTAGATAATGAATTACTCATTGATATGACTCATCAAAATTTATTCTCAAAGTTACATCTCTTGACTCACACAAACTCAACTTTCATTTGAACTTCATGAAAGAACATACACATACAAGACTATACTCATACTATGCAACATTGGACTTGACTTGATTAGTCATACACCCATAATTGACTTTTCATGTTAAGACATAATCATTCACACATACTATCATCTTAGCAACTGATAAACATATAAAGAGGTTCCACCTAAAAATTTAGGACCTTGATAGAGCCATGAACATACTCTCATGAACAGAAATTATGACACACTATCATGACACATATAGACTTAAATAATAAAAATAATTTTGACATATTTTACACCCTTCTTACAACTAGATCAATCAAGAAATACCTCATAACATGCATATAAACTATGAAAACTTACCTTGTTACCTTGGAGGATACAAACACCAACCTAGACAGCACCCCCTCTCTCCAATGCTTCATATGAACTAATATACCTCTAAGAAGCCTAGTAGAGGAATATGACACCATGAACATCTAGAAGAATGAATTAAAGAGGTCTCAAGCCCTCTTAGACACCTGAAAATCACCTTCACCTCCTTTATTATGATTTGTATTATGAGAAACACTTTGTCTAGTATTCATATCAGCTCCTTTTGAACCATTGTTAACCCTTCTAGGCTCACATGTCATGCCTTGATTATTATCATGCATTCTAGAACTCGAAAACATATTTCTTGCATTTTAGGACCTTGATAGCTCGATTTTGTCTTGATAAACCACAAGAACACTCTCTAGCAACATGACCACCCTCATTACAACTGAAACACACAATTGAACTCTTTCCTTTGTAGCCTTCATTACTCCAGATATGACTTGAGGGTTCATATAAGAAATACTGGAAATATGACCTCTCTCATTATAATTGTAACAAACTACACTCTTAGCTTGCTCACTTCTAATATCCCTCCATAGATAGTAATTTCTAGCACACCTTCTACACTCATTTTCCCTATGTACAAAACCATTGCATAAGTAACAATAACCATTAAATATCCTTTCATACCTTGAAGAATTAGGTTGTCTTATTGATTTTGTCTTCACGTTGTCTTTGGTGAAGATATCCTTCTTTCCATATTTGATGCTTGGTTCTCTATGCTTCTTTCTTAGAACTCTATCTTCTTACATCTTTTCTTTGCCTTTGAGGTCATCAGTAAAATCCAAACTTGCTCTATCACCCTCTGGATTTTGTTTACTAAGAAGATCATCAATATCCTTGGTCCTTTTCTCAAATTTACTAAAGAACATAGTATTCTTCCCAAAGATATAAAAACAATGCCCTCAATAAATCTATATTGTCTTCAAATTTAGTGCATATTCTCTCTTTATCTTGCAAACTTGCAACTATAAAAGTTACCTTTTCTTTTAGCATCCCGATTGACTCATTAATATTACATGATTAAGACCAATGTTTTTCTTCAATATCACGGATCTTATCCTCATAATATTTGACCGAGAAATCATATTTTTATTCTTCTTCTCAACATGCCTTAGCTCCTTTTGGATACACTCTAGATCATATTTTACATCCTCTTAATCTTCCTCAAAATAAATACAATAAAATGATATGAAATCACCTAATAGCAAAGAACCATCAATAAAATATATTATGGCATCTTTATTCATGAACAATACCTCATTTCCAATATCTTCATGATTAGATTCATACTCATATTTTGAAACACCACTACTAGAATTGGACAAGTGATCCTTTTCCTTGTATAAAAACTCTTCTTCTTGTTATCAAAATTATTGAAGCTATTATTCCTCTTATCATACCTATTAAAATTCTTGTCACGATCTGTATCATTCTCATGTTCATCATGATATTCCTTCTTCTGCTTATAAGGACAATTGATAGAAAAATGTCCTACTTTACCGCATTTGAATTATTTATAAGTAAGCTTACCTTCTTGTATTGTCCAGAGCCAACCTTCAATCTTCTAGCAAGAATTGTAAATGGTTATTCATCTTCAAACTCAAAAAATCATAAAACTCCTTAGTCTTCTTTCCCATAGTATTCATTTGGATATGAAAATAACCTCTTTTCTTAGTTGGTTTGGAATCAAAAATCCTCATTTCATATGTAGTCAAAGTTCCATGCAACTCATCCATCTTCAAGGTAGTCATATCCTTTTCTTCTTATATACTAGATACTTTGGAATCAAAATTAGAAGTTAGAGATCTCAAAACCTTTTGAACAACTAATTATTCCTTCACCTCTTCTCCTAATCCTTTCTTGGTGTTGAAATATTGTTAACCCTAAGCAAGTATGTAACAATAGGCTCATTGTCATTCATTTATAATCCTTTGAACTGATTTCTAAAAGTTTGTAACTTAGCAATTTTTACCTTTGTGTCTCCTTCAAACTGGACATGAAGTTTCTCCCATGCTTATTTTTCTAACTTGCAATGCATTACCTTTACCATCTCATATTCTTCTAGACCACACAATGCAGTACCTTGACCATATCATATTTGAATTTTCACTACATTCCTTCTTGTCTACATTACTAGTTGGAGGTGTAACAGGAACAATATAACTATCTTCTATAGATTTCCAAATATAAAACCCTAGGGACATGATATGAGTCCTCATCCTCAAACTCCAAAAATCATAGTTCACACCATCAAACAATGGTTCCTTGCTAGTAGAAAAACCACTCTGCTGACTTGCCATTTTTGTGTTTTAAGGATCTCCTTTCAAGTGATAAAACTTCTCCAAAAGGACCTTCTATGATACCAATTGTTGGAAGCATAATGGACTACAAGGAGGGGGTGAATCAACCCTTAAAAAATTAATTCAAATTCAAATTTCTTAAATAAATAATAAACTAATTAGCCATCCATTAATTGCATTCAATCAACCATGAACACGAGAGACAACATTATAACACAAGATATAAGTGGGAAACCCTCAAGGGGAAGAAAACCAACAGAAAAAAGTTCTGATATTACACAAAAAAAAGAATCAAGTGAATATTACACATCACATGAGATTTATTTAGTGAGGCACAAACCCCAAAAGGAGCACCGACCCCTAAACCCTTGTTTATATTACTCACAACAAAAGACTCCTATGGATATGACTCATCACAAGAGATTTTGTAGAAGATATAATTGAATATATGGTGCAACAAATAATATAATGGTGATCAAAAATTCAGCTCCAAGATCCTTCAAACCCTTGCTCAAACCCTCATTCACCCAAACTCACCTTTTCTCTTTCCTTATTCACTTGTTTTGGCCTCAAACACATGCAAACACACTTCCAAAATTTCTTCAACCTATCATACACTCTCTCATCTCTCAAAAAATTCTTTCATACTTGTAACAAACACTCACATCAGGGATTTTTTAGTGGTGGATATTCATAATTTGATGAAAAATCTATTTTAGGAAAATTTGAAATGACGAATTTTTCAAAACATGTCAATGTCCTATTCACCTAAAATTTCTAGTAGAATTTTTTTAGGGGTCGGCTTCACCTACCATTGAAAATTAATCCTATATAAACCTAGGTAATTCATCGAGCAACATACTAGTAATTTACTACTAGCTTACTAAGGTACCGACATATCAAGTATCATGAACTTGCAAGGTAGGTTGTTGGTACAACCAAAGGTTTTGACACATGAAAGGAAGTTGTTGACGCATGACAAGAGGTTGTTGATGCACGGTAGGAAGTTGTTGATGCAAAACACGAGATTGTTTACGCATGGAAATCCAATGTTGTTAACGTATGACAAGAGGCTGTACACATATGATAGGATATTTACATTTGTGTGACAAGTAATTTTTCTATCATGAAACAAAAGGTTATTGTCATGTGACAACAAGTTTTGTCATGTGACAATAAGGTTGATGTCACTCAACTTGAAAATGAAATCTTTTGGGCAATTTTTTTTTACACAAATGCAATAAAATTCACCTATTCGGCGAAAGTGGTTCCGACGATATTTTCTAGGGATATTCCACCTTATATTTCCCATAGGTCTCTTATAATGAACCCCGAATCGTATGGGTCACACTTTTTCCCTCTTACTCAACTAGTGTAAATTTGAATTCAAACATGACCTTTATACCCTTTTCAATTCTCAAACATGAAACAAGTCAGTCTCCCTCCTTTGGTTATATAAATGAAACTTAAAAAGAATCAAAAATTTCATTAAAACGTTCACATATGACCCATTTAGGTTGGCCATGCCCAAGACCATCAAACTTGCACCAAACAAGCTCAAAAACCCATCACCTAGATGGGCTAAAACCAAAACTACTAAAACAATGAATATTAAAGCTCCCAAATTCATCGTACATATGTAATATGAAATAAAAAATCAACCATGGTATTTATTTATATTTTACTAATTAAAACATTCATAACATAACTTGAAAGGATCGTATCCTTCTCAAAACCGTTGTTTCAGCACCATGTCTTCACCTTTGGGAATAAATACCACATAAAAACAACTCAATTATCGCATTTAACCAATATATGGAATCCTTAGGACCTTTAAATCACATACATTCATATTATATCTCATGAAACATCTATTTGTTCAAACCACAACTATGTTTCTCTTTACCAAATTAAGTGCCAGAAACCAGTTTTGCAAACTAAACTATTTTGCACCCTTTCTTCCACTTCCAAGACCTAAAAATTCCTTAAATAGGAAAAAAATTCATCCCTCTTCACTTTCCAACTTATTTCAAACATCATCTAATCCATCTCATGCCTCATTCACTTCATTCTTTTAGCTTGAGCAATCCTGTCCTAGAAAACCAACAATATTCTTCCTCACAAATTAACTTGGATGACCCATAAAATATCATCATAATAAGACAAAAATATACCACTAAAAATATCTCTGAATACTCTTTCCATAAAATATTATAACTCCTTCCAAATCTAAGTGGAAGGCCTTCAACCAAGACCATCTTTGTAAACTTCTGGGACCGCCCAAAAGCGCCCTTTGACTAGTCTTCACAAATAGGGTACACTTTGCCATTTAGATGCATCACCATGATATGAAACCACCATGGGAATCAAGGAAAAATCCCATTCTAAAAAAATGTCTATTTATTTTTCAACTCCTTTGGACAACCTTGTTCCAAACTAAACTTCTTTAAACAAGCCTGTTTGAGTGGGGTCCACTCATCACCACATACTCTACCATATATTTATATAAACCTAGATAATTAATATTCATAATAAAATCATCATACTATAAATACCAATTAACTCTATCCACTTATGAATAAAATCTATCATAACACTTTCAAACTAGGGTTTCAAGCACAAAACACGTTGTTTACCTTCTTAACATTCGTTCATAAAAATGTGACAATGAAATGACCTCATTATTTTTGTGAAACCTTATAAAATCAATGTATAAACATACCTAAAATCCACAAGGTCCCATTCAAATCACACAATTCAGGGTGAGCATCAGAAGGTGCAATTCGAGCTAGAAATGACCTTCTTCTTAACCCTATTTCACTAAAAACAACTTATCTTGAAAAATTCACTTCATAATTACTCAAAAATTTCTCACACCTATAAGAAACATCACTGAATAATATCTAGTCATCATCATATCTCAAATAATTGTCCATCTTCTCATCCCATCTCATTTGCATGACTAGCCCTTGGGGTTTTACATGGTTTAGGCTAGGGTCAATTGAAAAAAACTATAACTCATCATAGAAACTATCCAAAAGTTCCTATAAACTTATTACATCATGAAAAAACTACCTAAATGTATTCATGAGATCATCATGACTCCACAACTCAACGTCATGCCTCCAAACACCTAGACCTAGTCTAGATGAGCACTGAATCTTGGTCTTCAACTTATACCTACACGTGAAACTCATGTGAGTGCCTAAACAATCCCAAAGCATGCTCTCATAGATTTTACCATGATCCTAAATCCACCAATAAACTCATAATACCAAGTTATATCACCTAGGATAGCTAGGTCACCTAATTTGGCTTGCTAAACAAGGCCATTCTCACTGAATCACCTCATGCCATCATGACAACACCTGAAACTCCATTTCACCATCATATTGAGCATCTTGTGACTCTACTCCATCATCCTATTTTTCATTAATGAAATTTTACATCAATGAAGAAACCTAGAACACAACATGCAAACATTTTTTTCTCTCTCTCTCTCACCCTTTCTCTCTCTTTCTTTGTCTCATTCTCTCACTCTCTTTTCTCTCTCTCTCTCTATCACACAATTTATTTTTTCTCTCTCTCAAAATCTCTCCCTCTCTCACTTTCACTATCTCTTTCTCTCACAATCACTCTCTCTCTTTCTCTCTCTCTCGCTCTTGCATTCTCTCTCTCTCACTCTCTCTCTCCCACACACCCACACCACACACACACACACACACACACACACTCTCTCTCTCTCTATGTATATCCATATTACATTCCCTCTCTCTCTTTCTATCTGTATTTACATTTATAATTAGAATTAATGTAATATTACGTTGTCTCATTACATATGTTTCATTTGAATTATTGAGATTCCAAGAAGTGGATGGCATTAACATTGACATTATATGATTATAATTGATGGCATTGAATGATTATAGTAGTGGATAAATTGTATGTTAGTTACATATATATTTTAATTCCCATGTTCAAAACATTAAAAAATTAACACTAATAATACATATTAACATAACATACATATGAAATCATATTAATCCACTTAGATACATGTATAAATCATGTTTCATCCACTATACAAGTTTTTTTTTTTAAATATTTTTGTCTCATACATTATATTGATTTCAAAAATCCTTGATAGCATAAAAAATTTGAACAAAATTAATGTCTTAACAAATCCATGTAGGAATACAATGATATACATCAAAAAATATAAATCTACGCCAACATGCCACGAAGGAATATAACAAAATCAATATACATCTTTAAATAACATGGTTCTCTTCGGCCACGAGTAAAGATAAGCGAGGCACATTAGTGGAATATCCCTTTTTCTAGTCAGACCTTCTATGTGCAAAGGATGCTTGTAGCTCCATATATTAATATAAATAAACAACATACCCATTAGTATACAACTAAACATCCTCTACTTCTCACAATCGAAAACAACATCAGTAGGAGGTGCAAAAACAAGAGTTGTCCACTCCTCATGTGGCAACCATGATGACGAAAATTATGATACACATGAATTTCATTTAATTATACTACATGATGTTATTTAATACAATCAATTCATTATAAAAATTACTTTACTAGCGCATACCTATGTAAGAGGCGCGGTAGAAGCTATGCCCATAACAAATCTAATATCTAATGATTGGTGAATCTCGATAGGAGACTGTAATGATGTCATCAAATTAACAAAGGGAAAAGGTAACAAAAATAAAATTTACAGGAAATTATCTTCATACATTAACTATAGTTCATTCTCTTCATGTATATGATGAATAAAAATAATAAAACTCACATTAGTAAATTCACCAACATGCGAACTCATACCGACATTCACTTGTTCAACATCAAATTGTAATTTTAGGATAACATCTCTATATGGAAAACAAATTAACATAATATATTTAATAATTTATTAGAAATTTATACGAGGGTTGTCGTGCCCGCAAACAAATGTGAAGAAGTGGAATGTGATATTGGATGTATAGTTTGACCCTGTAATTTTATAAAAATACACACGAATCATTAATTTTCATTCATAATTGATTAACATTGTTAATTATAAAATTTTATATGAAATATATATATTAAATTGCAATTAAATTCATGTAAAATTACCTGTTGGTCAATACCAAAGGTCAAATCTAGTAGAACATCTGTGATGATGATATTTTCCAACATAGAATCACGATGTTCCTCCTCCAATCAAACACCTGCTCAACCCATGGAGCATCCTGACTAGGACATGGATATGCATCACTAGGATGTAAGGTTGTGGATCTACCTTGTAAGGCTGTGGAGCTATCTCTCTAGGTTGTGGAGTTGCCTCATCAACCACATAGGTGCATATACTCCCACAAGTATGACATCATATGCTATATGATGTCTGATGCCTAGAAGGACCAACCTCATCATCCTGGGAGAGACAAGTGCCATGTTGAAGCAATGAATGTGTCAAATACCTAATAGAATCAAGAGTCTCAACCTCCATTGTCTCCTTCACAACATAAGGGACTAAAACATGTTGAATAGATGGGTGAGAAATGGGTCTAAATGACTGGGTCCGCAAACGTTGTATCCCCACTTTATCTTGTGCATATCCTTTACCTCTACCTTGAAAATCTAGAATGTCAAAATAGTTTTGTGTTTCATTGAGGATGAACTCATAATATATTTTCCTATAGAAATACTTGTGGCACCTCAAAATTATTACAAGGTGGTTGGTCAAAACCTTCCACCACCTTGTTGGTTGGATATTTTTCGAGACAAAATACGAGGTTCAACCACATTATGTGAGACAAATTTCCTCCTCAAATAAAGGGGAGGCACCTTGTTTATTACTAATCTAACCACACCAACAAATATTTACAATATTCACACTAATATAATCATTTTTGGTTGGGATCACATCCCAATAGATATATTTTTTTCCGAGGAAAGGAAGAATGGAAGAAAGGAAGAGAAGGAAGGTGAATATGAAGAACAAGAAGTTTTGGAATAAAATTAATGAGGCGTGATTTTTTTTTGCAAACGAAGATCCGAAGATAGTAACACGTGAGATAAAATAGTAATCAAGTGCTAAAGATACAATAAACCAAATGTTTGAACTTAAAGAATCATATAATGCATTGAACATAAGAACAATACCTTAAAACCAGAAAATAATACTACAACAAAAAGTTTGTAATATATTTAAGGTAAGTGCAGCAAGTTGGGGGACAATTAAGTGGACATCAAATCCTAAATTTTACATCAAAAATAGCAAAACATCAAATTTAGTCTTCCATGCAGACTTGAACCATGCCGAAAAGTCAAAAATATGTCATAAAAATGGTACCATCGTGTAGGGGATATCTGTTATCTTTATAGAAATATTGATTTTAAAGGGAATAGAATAGGATAAATATCATTTTATAATTTTTAAATAATAGTAGGTCTTTAAGACACTTTTTCTGTGAATGTTTATGTCTACGTTTAAGGCTGCAATTTTGTTTCAATTGTAAGAATGTGATAAAACTTATACCATCACAACCATGGTGAAATTATATACATGTTCAAAAAAATTATTTGATTTCAATATTTTTGATGAAGTTATGGCGGGCAAACGAAAAGTGCTCTATTTTCTTTATGTTTTCAGACCACTTTCATGGAAAAAATCATAAAAAAATATTTCTCAAAAAATACAAAATAAAATCTATCCCAAGATAAATAGTGGCATCTAACTTCTCACCAAAGGAAAAAATATATATCAATTTTTGGTCATCCAAATCGCGGGAAAATGGACTACAATCTTATAGGCGTTTTAAAAAAATATACCAAGTCATTGAATTTTGAGTGTTTAATATAGCTAAACATGTTCATTTTTTTAAAATAGTAATTTAGAAACTAGATTCCGGATGCTACGATTCATATTAATCTAAGTTTTTCTAATTTTGAGTGTATGCATTACTAATAATCCCTACAAGTTGATATTATGTTGTTATTTACGAAATGACGTCCACTTATGACCCCTTTTTTGTCCCCCAACTTGCTGTACTTACCCTTTATTATATTATTCAAAGTAAAGATTGAAATCACAAAGTCTCTCTCTCTCTCTCTCTCTCTCTCTCTCTCTTCAACTCCAAGGTTTATTATACTATTGCAAAATTCTCCAACTCTTTACAATGTTTTAGCTCCTTACATTTATAGAGAAGGGGAGGAGAGAAAAGGGGAAGCAATTTTTATTGAATGCTAAAAATAAAAATACACATTAATAGTTCATTTCAATGGTTATCTCAAAATGAGCCAGATTAACTTTGAAAATCCAAAATATGTTTCAACATTATGGAAAAAGACATGTCCGATGTAAAAGAAAGTGATGTGATCAAATTGTTAATCATATTTTTCTTTTTTTCCTTGGGCTCATCTTGTTTCTGACAAAATTCATGGAACTTTTGGATCATTTCTTATATTTATTTCTCATCCGGTCCACAAGAGTATCGGTTCAGGACATCACAAGTCTCAAAAACATTTCCAATATTTCTTGGAAGTTTTAAATATTTATTGATAAATTTGGACAAGTTACTCAGAACATTTTCACATAAAATTAACTTATTAATGGCCCCCAAACCGAAATCTTACCCTTCCAAGGACTCCCTTTCAACCAAATCCTTAAATCCTGTAAAGAGGTCATATGTAGGAAAAATATTCAAACCATCATCTAAAACTTTTTAAGGATCTTGGTCAGTTCCTTGTCAATGTCATTAGAGGCATCAACTGCCTCCTCCCTTGATTGTTGAAGCTTATCACAAGCTTCCTAAAGAATCTTAACTCAGAAGTCAATGGCCTTGTAGAATTCAAAATGTTTATCCCTGTCATCCATGATTCCCTCTCCAAGAAATATGTCGAGCTAACCTTTTTAAGCTCGCTAAGAGCTTCCAATGTCAACTCCCAATTACCACTTTCTTCCAAGAGTTCACTTTTCAATTTATCAATGTCTAGTCTAGCCTTCTCTATGTCGTTGTAGGTATCTACAATGTCCTTAATTATCCTTTTCCTTAGGTAAGGAGACGTTGAATCTAGGCATCCATTTCTCTACCTTTTTAGTCAGTATTCTCCATTTTGGGAATAGAGGAGAAGTCAAAACTAAGTGGAATAGGAGATGAGATTTGAATCTGCATGGGTTGGGAGAGCTTGAGAAAAACAAGCTGTACATTGTTAACAATTTTCCTTCAATTCTTACTTTGAAGATTTGGTTCCTTGATATTTTTGAAGAGATTGTCCTTGGTAACTTGCATGTCTTGTTGAGCACCTTAAGTGGTAACCTTCCCAAGAGCTACCTTCGTAATATGAGGTTGTAAAGTCCTCTTTGGTTTTATTTAACATGTACACCAATCTCTACAAACCTTATTTTGGATGCATCAACAATGATATGGTAAATGGTCTTGATTTCTTGGATGAGAATGAGGGTGTAGGTTTAAATGAATTGAAGTAAAAATCCTCAGGAGGAACAATCATCTTCCTTTTCCTTGGATTTTGGCTAGCCAACCAAGAGAGAATCGAGGAAGAGGGTGCCTGCGGCGGAGGAGCAAAGTGATCATCAAAGTGGAAAACGGAGAAGTGGTAGGAAATAGAAGATGGGTTGCATGGGGAGACCTCAGAGTCATACTCATTCCACCTTAAAGGGGAGACAAGGATTAGTATATGCTTGTCATGAGAGATATGAGTGAAGATTAAGGAGATGGAGGTGAAGAGGGAGAAGAAAGGGTTTCTTGAGGATGAATGGTAATAATAGGAACCTGGGTGAGTGATGAGGGGAGAAGAGGAAATATGTTGTGTAACCATGATGCTCACCGGTGCTTCCTACATATGTTGAGAATAAGGAGAGTCAATCACAACAATAGATGAAGTGGGGATAGAAGATGAAGGAGGAGGAGGCTTGGTTCCACTACTATAAAACTTGAACTTGAACTTCTTGGTAGAATCCTCACTTTTATCTTTTTCCTCATGAAAGGGTCTACCTTTGACATAGAAGTGATTTGGAAGCTTTGGGAATTGGGGATCTCTAGGATGAATGTTCCATGAATACATCCATGTATTGGTCTAAAGGAGGATTTGAGCAGCCCTATTCTTAACGTATGTATATTCCTCAACAGACCAATTGACTAGAGGAAATCCCAAGTTTTCTCCATCTATTTGTTCATACATAGGGTATAAGATATTTCAATCATCAACTAATCCTTTAGGAATATCAACAAGATTGAGAGTTATTATCTCATCTAAAGTTAGCATGTTGTTATCCTTCCTTCAAATGCTACTTCATCTCTAAATTCATCCCAAATGTCTTCAAGGTCTAGGATGTGAAGTTTCAATGTTCCACGAACCTTTAGAATGCTTCGATAATCAAAACCTCACCTTAAGTAGAATATTCTTCTTAATCTCATCATTCATTTCAATGATGACATTTTTGGCTTTAATAACAAAGGTGAAAGTGTATCTTCCAACGGAGATAGGGAAATAGACCCTTGCCTTATTCTTACTCTGTTAGAACTTGTGAAAGTCCAAAATTTTCCTAACTAAATCCATGAGGATCCATATATCACTTGGAAACGGGAAGATGAATGGATATCCCAAGAATGTTGTAACTCATAAATAGGTGAATTTATAAAATTGCGAAAACATTCACCCCCATTTTGATACTACATTCCATGCGGCATTATAAACTCTTTACTTGGAGATGTTAGATTCCAATCTACAGATGACATTGTAGAAGATAAAATTGTTAACCCTCCGGAGATGTGCCTTACTTACTTTGATAGATAGTTAAGGGTAATAATTATAAACATGGTATGAGGGTTTGACACCCACGGTCTTCAATGCAAGATAAAATATCATCCCAACTATGTCATAGGTGACATATGGCATCATGTAGAATTTTACCGTAATCAAAACCTCTTTCATTTGGATGTTAATAGTGTTACCTTGATGAATGCACCCCATTCAAAGAATCACTCATTTTTTCGTATGATGGTGAGGAATTGGTACATCCATCCTTGGAAATATCTAGCCTTAGGAAATACGACACTCTATTGAGAAGTGTTATAATATCACCAATTTCCAAAATGAAGTCACTACAAGGAAATGTACTTTGGAAATATAGAAAAAGAAGGCTTGGGTTTTAACAATTATTTTTTATTAACATGCTGACGTAAATAAAGAATCTCATACCAAGATTTCGAGCTGTTTTAGGATCTGTCTTGACATATGTAGTGAAATTAGGGATCTTGAGAATATCTTTAAAGTAGTCGGTGTCCAACTTGACTACAACCTAACCCACTTGATTTCAAACAGATCTTGTATCTAAGTCATAATGATTGGCACACATAAGAATGAATTCTAGGCATTCAAAAATTATTGGAAATCAACAACCAAAGGTAACCCGCTATTACGATACACTACATCCATGAAGTCTGCGAAGAAATTTGTACTATGTTCCAAAATTATTCCATGTCAATATGTCCTAACTCGTGTCCCTAATATCAACATTGGAATCGATATTGGAGGGAGGTATGACCCCTTGATATTTGTACTTCATCTCTTTGGATGAGTCATTTTCCCTTTTCCTTTACCAAAATTAGACATGAAGGACTAAAGAAAAGATCTGAAAATCCCTAAAATCTCCTAGGAGAAGTTTGGGTTTTAACCCCAACAATACACACTACACAATATGATAAATTGGTCAAAAAAAGATAACTTGTTGAGCAACCTAAGAAACCTGATACACCATCGGGGTTTGATCCTATTGGAAAATAATGGTTAAGTGGGTTGACCACCCCTTAATTAAATATGGGTCCAAATTATATTATAGGTTAAATATTTAACAATAAGAAATATCTATATTTCTATTATTAAATATTCAAACCTCAGAATATACTTTAGGTTAAATATTTAATAATAAGAAATAGTTATATTTCTATTATTAAATATTTTAAACCTTGGTATATGTGTAAAATGACATGGTTGAAAAGGTGAGTCGGGAGACATACATGATCACCTCATATAAAAAGGACTTGGTCCTCATTTGATATATTCGAGAAAAATAATATTTTAAAGGTTTTCAACCTTGTGATTAGGATTTCTAAGGAGGAGGTGATTTACTAGATGTAAAAAGTTCTCCTAAAATAAAGGTTAGTTACATGCGTGTGAAAAATCACATACATGTAAGGGTAAATTAATATATGAAATATTTCTATTTCTCTATAGTTTTAAATGTGTGCAGGGTAAATGTTTTCAAAGGTAAAATTCAAGAGTAAATGAAGGGAGGAGACAAGTTTCATGAAAATAGGATTTCAAATTATTTCATTGGGTCGAGTGAAATTACTTGTCCCCTTTGTAAATCTCCATGTTAATTTGTACTCTCATGTGATTGAAATCTCCTTGCACCTGGTAAAATTTCTCTGACTATTTTCACCTTATTTTTTCAAAATAATATGCATGTGTCCTTTGGACTCCCCTCTAATAGGGCTTGATTTAAAAAAACAAGTTTATAGTTTTTATAACTATATTCTTTAAATAAAAATTTACTATAGAATAAAGATCATTATAGTTTATACTATATAAACTATTCTAAAAAAATTATATAGTTGTTTATATTTTATAATTTATAAACAAAATCATTCAAATATAGAAGAAGAAACTATGAAATTTCATATTTTGAGAATATACAAGAAATTTTCACTGTGTTAAATTTTGTGCATCATATGTGTCATAAAAGACCAAAAACAAGGCAAAATGATGATCATTTAGCGTCAACTTTAAGCTTCCAAATCTAATAAATTTGCTTTGTGTTAAAATTGACGATCAAATAACCGATCTCGACGGAAAAAAAATAAGAATGATGGTCATTTAAACGTCAAATTTAAGCTAGCCAGATCTTTATCTACATTAACACTTTTCAAAATTTTGAAGTTGTGCATTCTTAGGGGTTTCATCTTCTCTTCTATATGGTCGTTTTTTTTATGATAGGTATGGGGTATAATGCAATGCCCTTTATAATGTGAGTCATTATTTGATTATGGGAAGTTAATTAATATGCATTTTTATGACAGAATTAGTTATGGTCAAATAGTTTCTTTAGATCTGGTTCTATTAATATTGCTATGATTAGATTTTTTTTTTCTTTATAATACTTGATTTTTTAATGAAATAATAAAAGTTCTTTTTATCATAAAATATGGGAATTGTCATTTTTCGATTACTATGTTTCTAACTAGGGTAGTGCATTATATCATAATGGGGTACAATTTTCACATTCAAGAAACTTGAAAGATAATGGTGTCAATTACTTTTGCCTCTACAAATCCCATATCCTAAATGGAGCCAATTACAATATTTGGAAGATCAAGGTCAAATTGGAACTTATGGCAAGGAAACTCTGGACGATTGTTTCAGGAACTGAGCTTGTACCCACCAGTCATCAATTGACTATGGAAAATATGAATGCATTCTCACAGCATATGTAAGAGGCCCTTTCCATGATTATGCGCAATGTGAATGATGAATATCTTCTACACATTGGTAATATCGAACATCCTAAAGAGGTATGGATACAATTAGAATCCATGCATGAAGGTATGCACTTATCTAAGATTATTAAAATTGTTTTAGAATTGCTTATGACTCCTATGAAAGGATATGAAAAGGTAGTTAATTTCTTAACCAAGATTTAAAAATATCAAAGCACAATTAGATGGATGCAATTGTGACTTAATTGGTGAAAAATTAATCTATTTTTATTTTTAGTTGAATATACATGAAAGATTTAGGAATTTTATTTCTATCTTAAACTCTAAATATCAGAATGAGGATGAATTACTAGAATTAAATTATTTGAGTTCTCTTCTAATACAAGAAGAGCAGGTGATGATGAACTTCGACTCTAAGGAGAATGCCTCATGACACTTCTTGCTCAGAATTCGAAGATCAAGCCTCACAAGCCCTTCTTTGATAAGAAGTTTAGATATAAATATTCATTTGATGATAAGAAAAGTGTTACTTATGAACATTTGTGTGTAAGATTTAATGCTAAATTTCACAATTGTGGCAAATTTTGGGCATCAAAAGGAAGCGTGTAAATCTAAGAAACCTATCCATAAAAATTAGAAACAGACTATCTCATCTAAATATAATTTAAGGAAAAAGGATAGTTCTAATGATGTTCCTAAAACTATTGCATTATATGCTACTTTATACTCTTCCTCTAATTCTGAATGGATTCTAGATTTAAGTGCTTCAAATCATATGAATGGTATTTCCAATTCTTTATTTAATGTTATGAAAATCAATGAATGTGTATCTTGGTGATAACTCATCTTTAGAAGCAATAGAGAAAGGAAAAGTAAAATTTGTAAATGGTATTTTGAATAATGTTTTATTTGTTCCTAAGCTTAAAAAGAATCTTTTGTCATGTTCACAACTAACTCATGATGGTTTGTCTATTCAAATTTTGAAGGATACTTGGTACATCAAGGATAGTAATGATAATATAATTGCTAAAGGAATTCAAAGAAATGGTTTGTATATTTTTGATGATTTTTCTTTTGCATCTTGTTTTATATCTCAAAGTTTGAATAATTAAAAACTATGGCATGAAAGGTTAGGACATGTGAATTATTGAAGCTTGTATGAAATGTCTAGAATTAATCTAGTGAAAGGTTTTCTGTGTTGTCTTCATCTCACGATGCTTGTGAAGGGTGTTTACACTTAAAACAAAGTGCTAAACCCTTTCACTTACATCTAAGAGGAGAGTTCCTCTTCACCACTAGAACTTGTTCATAGTGATGTTAGAGGACCTCTTGAAGTAGATTTGTTAAATGGTTCTTTATATGTTGTGACTTTTATTGATGATTTCACCAGATGATTTAGACATATTTTCTTAAAAATAAATCTGATGTATTTGGAAAATTTAAGGAATTTAAAGCATCTGTTGAAAATTCATCAAATTATAAAATTAAGAGGCTTAGAATAGATAATGGGGGTGAATATGTTAGCAAGGAATTTGAAAAATTATGTATTGATTGTGGTATTAAAAGAGAATTAACTTCTCCCCATTCTCCCCAGTCTAATGGTGTTAGAAGAAAACGAAAAATAGGACTATTTTAGATATGGCTCACACTATGCTTCATTCTGCTAGTCTTCCCAAATTTATGTGGGTAGAAGCAATGAACATGGACAACAGTTTACATCCTAAATAGGGTCCCTACCAAAGCTATTCACCTTTTGACCCCCTTAGAGAAGTGGTCAAATCAAAAACCTGATGTATCACATTTAAAAGTCTTTGGTAGTCCTACCTCCTTATATATCCCTAAAAAGAAAAGAAAGAAACTTGATATGACTTCTTTTTCTTGTATTTTCATTGGATATGGTATTAACACTGCAAGTTTAAGGATTTACGACCTTGTAAAAAGGGAAGTAATTGAAAATTGCAATGTTGTTGTTTGAAAAAATGTTTTTATGCATCTACAAATAGTTATGAGATTCTTAATCCTGTCAATATTTCTAATGATGGTTCTGATTTTGATAATGAAAATATGGTAAATTATCATGATGATGTTTCTTGTGTTGATGTTATGGATGTTTCTGAATCTCCTATCTCCCTAGATAAGAAACCAAAATGGGATAAAATTGTGTTAGAAAGTTATAATCCTATTGACCTTAGGAAAATGACCAGAAGCCATCATACATACCATGAATTAATGACCTTGTATGAACTTGAGCCACATATTTTTCAAGAAGTTTCTCAGGATAAGAATTGGATTAATGCAATGCTGGTTGAATATAATGCCTTGATTCAAAATAAAACGTGGGAGTTGGTTCAACCTCCAGATAAAAGAAGCGTTATAGGATCTATATGGTTGTACAAAATAAAATACAATGTTGATGTTATTATTGACAAATATAAAGTTAGAATGGTTGCTAGAGGTTTCACTCAGAGACATGGGATAGAGTATGTTAATACCTTTTCCCCTGTAGCTAAAATGAACACAATTAGGGCCTTTTTTGCTATTGTTTCTCAGTTTGGGTGGGAAATCCACCAAATGGATGTGAAAAATACTTTTTTAATGGTGATTTAAAGGAATAACTTTACATGTCTCAACCTAAAGGATTTGAAGAAACTGGTAAAGAAAACTATGTTTGTAAGTTGAAAAAATATTTGTATGGTTTAAATTGGTATGCAAAAATTAATGCTTTCTTTAAACAATTAGGTTTTGTTAATTTTTCTTCTAACAATGATCTATTCATTAAGCAAGAAGGTTCTCACATTATCATTGTATGTCTATATGTGGATGATTTTCTTATGACTGGTGATAGTCCTACTTTAATTCATAGGATTAAAGAAAAATTGAAACAATACTTTGAAATGATTGATTTAGGTCTCTTACATCATTTTCTTGGCATGGTTGTATTTCAAGACAAACATTCTATTGTTGTTTCTCAAGCACAATATGCAACCAATGTATTGAATTTTTTTAATATGATTGATTGTAAACCAATTTCTACACCTATGGAAGTTGGACTAAAACTTGATCCTAAACTTGCATGTGAAAAATTGATCCTACTTTGTATAGGCAGTTAGTTGGTAGTTTGATTTATCTAACTATAACTAGACCAGATATTTCCTATGCAGTAGGAATTGCTTCAAGGTTTATGCAGAACCTTATAGAGATCATTGAAATGTCACAAAAAGAATTCTTTGATATATTAAGGGAACAACCAATTATGGGTAGAATTATACTAAGGATGAAAATGCTAACTTGCATAGATTTTATGATTCGATCATCTTTGGAGATATATTAGATATAAAATCTACTTCAGGTTATGTGTTTAAATTTGGTGTAGGTGCCATTACTTGGTGCAATAAAGCGTAACCAACTATTTCTATCTCTTCAACTAAAGCTGAGTATAGAAGTCCAATGGAAGCTGTAAAAGAGGATCTATGGCTGGAGAGGTTGTTCAATGAGATAAAGATGAAAGATCAAGGTATTGTTCCTTTGTTAAGCAACAACCAAAGCATCGTAGCTCTTGCACATAACCCAAGATATAGCACCGAGGAAGAAGCACATTGAGATACATATATACTTCATCTGTGAGAAGGTGTTAAGTAGTGAGATAGATCTCAAGTTCATGTCGAATGAAGAAAAAGTTGCTAACATCTTCACAAAATCCCTAAGTGCTACAAAGTTTTATCACTTTCATGAAAAACTTATATTGTCGGAGTTTCCATTGAGGGGGAGTGTGCATGACAATGTCACCTCCTAATGGAACTTGGTATATCTAAAATGAAAACTACATTGTAATAAATACCTTCGGGCATGTGTAAAATACCTTCGTGCATGTGCATGCCTCCTTGGCTTTTTTTCCAAATAGAAGTGTAGAAATACCTTAAAGGAGGTCTTTAGTAACATATTTAGTGCTATTGAGTTTACTGGTAAACATCCAGTGTAAGCATATTGTTAAAGAGGTCCTTGGTTATAAGAGGATCATATATGCTTGGTTTCAAGTAACATTTTACAATAACTTGTGAGAACATGTAAAACTTGCAAATCATACCTATCCACTTATCATGGGATGATCTTTGGGATTCCAAATCCTTTTGTACCAAAAGTAACTTAAGTATGATGAAGGTGTTATAATTCCTTCAACCTATATGCTAGCCTAAAACCTTTATGGTTTAAGGATTGTAAATCATGTAGTGTACCATGGGCAAGTAATCTAATGGTATATGTTATCCCACTTAACATTAAGGGGGAGTGTTGGAACATAATGGTTAAGTGGGTTGGCTACCCCTTAATTAAATATGGGTCCAACATTATACTATAGGTTAAATATTTAATAATAAGAAATATTTATATTTCTATTATTAAATATTCAAACCTAGGAATATACTTTAGGTAAAATATTTAATAATAATAAAATAGTTATATTAATATTTTTAAATATTTTAAACATTGGTATATGTGTCAACCGACATGGTTGAAAATGTGATTCGGGAGACATACCTGATCACCTCATATAAAAAGGACTTTGGGTACTCATTTGATATATTCGAAAAATAATATATCAAAGGTTTTCACCCTTGTGATTAGGGTTTATAAGGAGGAGGTGATTTCTTTGGATTAAAAGTTATCTAAAATAAAGGTTAATTTTCAAAGTGGTTTTTACCTTCAAGTTTTTCACTATAAATATTGTGTCTTGTGTTATTTACTTTTGTAAGTATTACTTTATTATTATGCAATGTGATGTTTATTTATTTAATATTGCATAGTTTATTAATATTGATTAAATCCGTAATTAATAGAATCCTCAAATTCTAATAGATCATTGATAAGCAACTCAAGAAACATGATACCGTGTTAGGTTTTGATCCTACTCGACACCTCCACCAAACCCGAAACACTAGTAGCTTGTTCGACTCTATAAAAATCTTGACACACTAGGGGAGTCGTATTGCTTAAAAATGATGAAAACTTGAAAAGCGGCACATATCTGACCTTGTTTAGAAATGAAATATTTCCGACACACTTGTTAGGAAAGTAACCTTATTCAACAAGGGAAAAACCCAAAATGTAATTTAGGGTTAAAATTCATTAAGTGACCTTTTCCAATTTGTTCCTTTAGAAACCATTACCATAATAAGCATGTTAAAAACCTAAAAAGGTTCACACTTCCCAAGGTAAAACAAAAATAACAATGGTAAAATGACAAGTGAGGAGTAAGAGACTTTTGAAAAATTGAAAACAACTCCTCAACAGAGTGAAAATGATGATAAAACCCTAAAATGTAAAACGTGATTCAACACATAGGAGAATCACTTACCAAAAGAAGAATCAAAACTTAAAACCCAAGAAAATTCATCGAAAACACTAAGAAAATTCCAATCAGGATTTTTGAGTGTGAACAACGGAGGGAAATCCAAAGTGCAAACAAAGGATAAAGTACAAATGACATGGAAATCCCACCTATTTATAAATGAACTTGCATTAATTACACATAAGCCGACACGTGTGGGCCACCACCTCCCCACGGTATTTATTACATTAACTCGGGGAGACGTTTGATCGCACAAGACATCTTGTGTAAGCGTGTAATCGGGTCCTGAAAACTTGACACAAAGGAGACCAAAAGGGAGTCAAGATTCTGGTTTGGGAAACATGCAACATATGACATATAATCCACATGCCATGCTTCGATGTCTAGAAACATGAAAGCCCAACATACTGCGCAGTGTTTCGGGTTTTAGGTTCAAAAAAATCATGACATGTTGAATGTGTTTCAGGTGATATGTTCCAATGCACTCGAAACCCAAAACCCGAAAGAATGCAAAGTGTGTCGGGTTTTGAGAGCAGAAATCATATGACACTTAACATGTAAAATGTTAAGGAAACCCTAAAATCTAACACAAAGGGTAAAAAAGGAATTTTGAAAATAATTCCCTAATGGTAGATGAATTTTAACATGTTTATCAACATGAAAATTTGATTGGTTATCTCCATTTTATCATTAAACTCAAAAATGGGATAACATATGACTCGGATCGGGACTTTCTTTAGTAAATCAAAGGAATAGGAAATCCTAGATGTCAAAATTGTTAATCTATTTAGCAAGGAGCTGAAAAGAGTGAAAAAAGATAGAAACAAAACAAACACACCAAAACCAAAGCAAGGAAGCAAAAGAAAACACACCAACAGAAAAGGAAACACATGATTAAAAAGTAAACTATGATACAATGCAAGAAGAACTTGCTTTACTACTACAACAACTTGAGATATTATGTTAGTGCAAAATCACAGCACCCCTGGGTATTGATCAGGTTTCTAGGTTGATTACTAATATCCAGTGTGATTGCATCAACATTGAATCCTTTCTCCAAGTGTGGGACTTGAAGAGTGAGAAAGGAATCTCCAGAGAAAGGCTGGTTCCTATTCCTCTGTTCAGGTGCATACGAAATATGCAGAGGGTTTTCCTCAAAATCTAATCTAATTTGCCAAGGAGACAAGGAAAGAAGATGCATAAAATAAATCTAAGCTAATAGAGGTGATGCACCAAGGAATGAAGAACATATGCTTTGCCAAATTTAACACAGATCATGTAGATGTAACACAACATCATGCACAGATAGCAAAAATGCAATGAAAGATCAAGAATGACAGTAATAAATATGTAAGAGGGTTTAGAAGTAACCACAGACACATATATATATATTGCTCAAGGATAGATTCAATACATTGCAATGGCCAAAAGGCAAAAAAAAATGGTGTTACAGTCTATATGGGAGGTTTGAAAACTCCACAAATCTTCTTATGAACAGGAGAGAAGGGAGGGTGCAAAGCGGAAAATGTCCCACCTTAGAAAGAAACCCCTCCTTACAATTTATAGGAAGAATGGGAGAGCAAAGAGAGAGGAATTCGAAATCTGCCCCAACCACCTCTAGGTTGCATTTAATTCGTCCATCATGGCAGAAGCGGCGGGTTCTGGCAAAGCGGCGGTTTGTCTAACAGAAGCGGCGGGTTGTTTGCTGCATTAAAGTGGTTGTTGAAGCATTACCTCTGCTTGTTATTTCGCGCCAGAGGCGTTTCTCAATTTTCATCCTCCAAACTGAACCAAAATGCAAGATTGACCTTGGAAACGTGTAGAGAATCTCATAAGCTTTCCGTTGATATCAAGAACGTGCAAATCCGAGCTCTGGATCGAAAGATATGTCGATCTGAAGATTTAGGGCACGGAACAGGCGAAAACGGATTTTGAAATATTTTCCCGCGCACTGCCACTTGGATGCCACGTGGCATGCTCTGATTCGCTGAATAATTCTCTCTCTTCTGCTTTTCGGCGGGCTGTCTTTTGAATTTTCCTTGTGGGCCCTAGCTGGGACACGTGGCACTATCCCATTGGTTCGGATCGGTGCTCGAAAACTCGCCCATTGACTTTTTGACTTTTCTCTTGTGAGGACACGTGGCAGCTTCTGATTGGTCCTCGGCTGATTCGGCTCCTACGCGTACTTCGCCTCCATTTGTCCCGGATGTCCCATTTGATTTTGGGCCCTTTGTGCTCATTTCGGCCGGTTCGGGCAGTTCGGGCATTTTTGGCCCGCTTGTCCCACTTTGCTTCGGACTGACTTGACTCTTTTCGGCCGGTTCGGCGGTTGCATTTCGGCCTCGCGGCCCCAATTGCTTTTGGGCTCCTTGTGTACTTGCTGCTAGCGATCCTGGCCGGTTCGGGCATTTCGCGTCCATTTGTTCCACTCGTCCCGAATGCTACCCTCTTCAGCAGTTAGCCAATTTTTCTCCTCGGCTGGATCGGCTTTTCGCGCCCGCCGCGTACTTCTGTCCCACTTGTCCCATTTGCTTTGTGGGCCGCCTGGACTCATTTCGGCCGGTTCGGGCGGTTCGCGTACCTTTGTCCCACTCGTCCCACCTTGTGCTGGACCAGGACTTAGCCGATTTTCACAATTTTTACTGGCCCAAACTACTTGCTTTCTGCAACCTTCTCCGCACTTTCTCAAAGCTTGCTCCCTCCTTCTTCGGCCTGGGGAGTTTAGAAAGATTCCTGAAGGGACCCTAGAAACCTGATTTTGCTCTGAATCAGTCATTTTTCTTGGAATTTGGACATCCTGATGCATGTTATCAAATTTACCCTGGGGGGGTGAATTTTGGATAACAATTACCAAATTCAGGGAAATGGGATTTGAGTACCATTTATATATGATAGTTAGAAGCTATTAACTCCATAGGGAAGATGAATCTTGAAGGGTCCTCTCCACAGAGAGTCAAATTTTTCATTCATTCCTTTCGGCTCTCTTCTTTTTTCCCATAATAAGACAATGTCTCCAAATTCAAAATCTCGTTGCTTATTTTTCTTATCAAACAATTTTTTGACCCTATCTTGGTGTTCCATATCCTATTAACCCCTTTCATTCTCTTTTATTCCAACTCTATCGGGTACATGATCATTTTTTCCACATAATCCTAGAAGGTATCATCTTGGCCAACTTCAAGGCTGGAAATTCTAAAGAGATAGGATTTTTAACATCAAATACATACAAAAATTGAAAAGGTGACATCCCAATAGCTTTCTTTAGATTAATACGATCAATTGAGAGAACATTGTACAATGATTTGTACCAAATTCACTCATTCTTGTCAACTAACTTCCTGATTATAGTCACCAAGTTTTTATTACTTGATTTCGCTTGACCATTTCCTTAAGGGTAATAATCATATGAGTGAGCCAAAGTAATCCCATAACCATAGAAAAATTAGTGAGTTCATAAGATGAAAAATTAGAAGCGTTATCAACCACGATCTTATGAGGAACACCAAATCTTACTATTATATTCTCCTTGATGAAGTTGCAAACAACTTCGGAAGTAGCGTGTTTTATCAAGATGGCTTCCAACCAATTTTTGAAATAATCGACCATGCTTAAGACATAACTACGTCCAACACTAGACAAAGGGTTCAATGCTCCAATAAAATCAATTCCCACTGCTGAAAGGGTTCATCAATTATCACTGGCCTTAGGGGAAGTGTTGCCAATTTGGGATGACCAAAAATTGTTGAAACACTTTGTTACCCACATGGATGAATCTTGGAAAAGGGTAGGCCAATAGTATCTTACTCGTAAGATCTTGTGAGTTGTAATAGATGTTGAGAAGTGTCCTCCACAAGCCAAGTTATGATATGCCTCTAGGAGCTTACCTTGTTGAGTTTTATCTACGCAACGAAGATAAAATCCATCAATTCCTCTTTTATACAAGTCATTGTCCCAGAGCACATATTTAGTTGACCTCGGCTTGATTGTTCATTTTTCTTTGGGAATCATATGTTCAGTCGTAACACTCTTCATAATTTAAAAAGAACATGATGTCGAGTACCACTCATCTGTTGTGCTAACATACATGACCATGGGTAATTCTTCATTACTTTCCTTAGTGCCATTAACTTCTTCCTAAGGGTTATTTTCAGAAATTAGTTGAAAAAAACTTCTTCCACGCACAATATTGGTAGGTTTAATATCCAAATCATATTATTTCACTTTGGAAATCCAGTTGCCTCGATCACTACCTAACTCTTGTTGAGTCAGGATGGACTTCATCACTATATATCGTGTACTAGAACCAATGTATGAGAATTCATGATATATACCTAAAAACATTTACCACTTAGACCACCGCATAAGTGTGATGTTCAATTTGAGACATCTTCATCTCATGGTCCTTTAGAGGGAAACTCATAAAGGTGATAGGATATTCAACTCCCTCAGTATTCTTTTGCATCAGTATAGTAGAAACTATGTGAGACGAGGCATAACTATACATGATAAAGTCCTTTTGGAGGTGCTGGGCATACCAAGACCGGAGAATGAGGTATGACTAATTTTATTTCTTCAAAGTAATTTTTTCCATCAACGTTCCATAAAATGGAAATTTACCTTTCATCATCTCAACGATGTATCGAGGTCTTATTAGCAAAATTTGGAACAAACTGTCTTAAGAGATTAACCTTCCTAAAAATGAGTGCACACCTTTTTTACTTGTAGGAAGAGTGAGAATCAGTATAAATTTGACCGTTTAGGATCAATCTTATTTCCTCCTTTATTACAACATGTCCCAACAATTTCCTTTCGTGACTCAAAATATAGATTTCTTGGGATTCAAGGAAATCCCATATGTTTGCCGCCGACACCTTAGCAATAGTGTCTCTAGATGATGAAAATGATCCTTCCTATTCTTGGAGAAGACCGTAAGATCATCCAAGTATACCATAATGATTTTTCCCATTAAATATTTGAAAGCTAAGCACATTTCCCTTTGGAAGGTATCTCCATAATTGATCAATCCAAATGACATCCTTCGATATGCAAACGTGCCCCATGGAGTCGTGAATGATGTCTTATGTTGATCTTTGGTAGCAACCTCAACTTGATTGTATATCGAAAAGCCATATAACATGGAGAGAATTTCTGAACTAGTTACTATTTGCAACACCTGATCCATGATAGGTAAGGGATAATTGTTTTTAGTGAAGATTGATTAAGATTACTTAAAGTCAACACAAATGTGAATTTTTCATTTTTCTTGCATAATGGAATGATGTTAGCCACCCAAGTGGAGTGATGAATTGGAAAATTTATCCTGCGTCTATCATCTTCTTAAATTTCTCTCGAGTATGGTACCAAAGATATTTGGATTGTAATGGTGTTATTTTTCCTATATGGTTGGGCATCTGTTTTGAGAGGGATATTGTGTTGAACATATTTTGATTTGAAATATTTCAAATCTGCGTCATACAACTAGGCTAAAACATCCACGTATTTCTATAAAAGTGCAACAAACCTTATCTTCTCTTCGGAGGAGAAGAATTTTTCGATGTTTAAAATCTGTGGTTGTTCAACGAGCTGTGATTAACTTGTTCAACCTTGGTGGAAGAGTGAGTTTCGTGGTATTGCTTCTTTTTGATCAAGTGGTCATGCTTGTCAAACAATCCCTTAAGAGACACCAATCCCTTGGGAATCTTATTCCCTTTGAGTGTAGGAATTCCTTGGTGAATTTTTTATGTGAATCGAAGTAGACTCACAAAATGTTAACTCGTAACCTTTGAAATAGAGTTCTCTAAAACTATCATACTTTTCAAGGAAAGTCAAGATTTGTTAATTGTCATTGAAAACTTTCCAATGAGAAGAGTTATCAACAATGATTGGTTGATAGACTATCTCGATTGTATATTTATCTTCCTTGAATTCGGGATAAGGGAGAAGCAAAGAAGTTGACACCATAAGGGAATCTATCTTATCATTATGATCCCCGATTCCGCTTTTATGGAAAAGGCGTCAAAGTCTTCAATACAGTCCCATACCTTGTTCTTATAATTTTTAGACGATCATTCTTCACCTAGTAGACATTCCTAACCTGATTTACAATGAGTTTTGTGTTTCCTTAGACTTTGATATTTCTAATTCCTTTTTATTTTTCCATCCTTATCCCTAATAAAAAATACTCATATTTGGTTGTGTTATTAGTATTATAAAATTTTAATTTAAAATAAAAAAGGAATATTTTAAACTCAGGAGATATCAACACAACATTAGCACTGAGATCAGGAAGTCGAGCAAATACCATAAAATTCTAAAGTCCATATTGCATTAGAATATGATTCCATGACCGAAGTGGAAGAGAAGATCTGATCTAAATTCATAAAATAGGTTCCCAAACTAGCATCTTGGAAAAGAATTTGTGCCTTTGGATCATCAGATTTGGTCACCAACTACTTGTCTTGGACTTTGGGTTCAAGAATACGCATAGTTTTGTTGACTGGTATCTTTTCCTTCAACCAATCCATATGAATTTATCCACCTAAATCTCTACAAAAACTCTCCCAAGTAAAATTCCATAAGTAATTGGAATATCTACAACCATAATAGTCATCTTGACACTCTTCTCAGGAAACGTAGCAATCACAAACTACGCATCCTTGATTTGACTAATTAGTGGGACTTGCTTGGTTTCCATAAAGTAGAAGCACCCGAAGGGTTTCATGAGAGTGATCCCTAGAGCATAAGCCATATTTGTTGGCATAACATTATCTAACGCCCCAGAATCAATAATGCAATTTTTGAGTTTAAAACCGTTGATAAGCATAAACAAATAGAATGGTTCAATCTTTCCAAAGGAGGAAATTGAAGCAATATTATTTTGAGATGAGTGAAGTGTAGGATTGGGAATGATCCATTTATATGAATCATTATAAGGCACAATGTATTTACTTTTAATGAAATTGGTGAGTCTTTCAAAGTACTCCGGTTTGGTGAAGGTAATCCACCTCGACATCTAGATTTTAGTTCTTTTAGCATGATCAATGATATCGATAGTGTTGTAGGATGGGATAATTGAAGGTACAGATCCTTTAATATTTTCTTGTGCATTAGAGGGAATGGTATTGGGAACAATGAAAGATGGAGAATGATATATAGTGGTAACATTTTTCACAAGAGGTTTTTATTTTGGTGTAACAAGCAAAGGAGTCCCCTATTTAGCAATGTTGGTAACAACCATTAGGCCTTCTTTTTCCTTAGCCTTTTTCTCTAGGATTTTATACCTCTTTCCTTTAATTCTAAGATCGAGTGAAAAAAAAAAATATTGACTACTAACATCACAATTATCTTCCTCATATTCCAGTGTACCAAATTTTTGAATTCACCGGTGATTCATCATATGACTCATCAACAATAACAGAAGCTTCAAAGGAGTCATCAGCTTCATCACTTACCTCTTCTCCCTCTTCAACTACCTCCATGGTAGCATTAACAAGAGGATATTCAATGGCTAACCTGGGTTTTGTAGCTGGTAAATGATTTCTATCTCTGGTAGGAGCACCATTGTTATTGTTAAAGTTCCTCCTAGGGATATCCTGATAAGGGGCATTGGGTGAATTCTGAGACATCTGCTTATTTAGGTTTAGAAATTCATTAGCCAGTCTTTGGATCATGGGATTAGTGGTACTTTGAGAGGTATTCTGATTCTTAGCCTTGGAAGAGTCTCTTCTAATCCCGCCATCCATGATTAGACCATCTTCGATCTTTGTTGCCGTTGACTATGCAGTGGCCAAGTCTGGAATATTTCACCTTCTTAGTAAGAAAATTACTTTGGGAATTTGGGCATTGAAAAATATTTTGGAATCATAATGGAATGAGAGGGGGGTGAATCATTCCTACATATATTTTACTTCATTTACCATTATTGTAACATCCATAAAACATCCATTCAATCATATACATTCAACATTAACTTATTACATTTGCACAATACATTCAAATGAATATGAAACATGAGATAGAACACATAGACATAATATGTAAGTGGGAAACCCTCAAGGGGAATAAAATCCACTGAAAAATTTGGTGATATTACACACAATAAATATTCAAGTGAATATTACACATCACAAGAGATTTCTTTAGTGAGGCACAAACTCCGTAAGGAAAAGTAACCCCTAAATCCTTGTTGACACGACTCACAACAAGATACTTGCATGAATATGAATTTTCACACAATATTTTGATGAATTATGACCACTTAAATTATGTCAATACCACAACTAATTGTGATCGCAAAATTTAGCTCCAAATTCCTTCAAACCTCTTGCACACCTAGTTTGCTCTTTCTATTTCCTTCTTCACTTTTTCGGGCCTCATAAACTTACACACACTCTTTAAAACCTTCTTCAATATATGATAATATCTCTCACATTTGAAATTCAACATTAATACCTGTAATACACACTCACATAGGTCACACTTTTCCCTCTTGATGAACTAGGTTCAAATTTTAAATACAACTTCACTTTTATATGCTTCTCATCATTCAAACATGAGAAAGGTCAGTATCCATTATTTGGATATACAAATTAAACTTAAAAAAATTCTTAAAATTTCATTAAAATATTCACATGTGACCCATATAAGTCGGCCATGCCCAAAACCATCAAACTAGATCAAAACAAACTCAAAACCCCATCATCGGATGGGCTAAAACCACTAATGTCAAAATCATGATTATTTAATCTCATAAAATCACCATACATGTTTAATATAACATAATAAAATCAACCATGGTTTTTAATTATCTTGGAACAATAAAAAAGTTCATAACACAACTCAAAAGTCTCATATCCTTCTCAAAACAATTGTTTCAAAGATTACCATGTCTTCAATTTTGGGCATCAAAATCACCCAAGAAAAAATCAAATATTGAATGTAACCATATTATGTAATATTAAAAACATTTACATCACATACATGTATATTAGATCTCATTAAAAATTCATGTATTCAAACCATAACAAATTTCCTCTTCAACAAATCATGCTTCCTAGAAAGTAGTTTCACAAACACATCTGGTTTTCACCTTTCTCGTCACTTTGAATACCTAAAAATTACTTCACTAGGAATATATGTAATCCATATTTACTATCCAACTGATATCAAGCATCATATAATCCATATCATACCTCAATCACCTCATTCTTTCATCCTGAGCAATCATCTCCTAAAAATCAACATATATTCTTCCTCACAAAATAAACTTGAATACTCATAAAATCAACTCACAAAGACACAAAAATTATACCATATAACTCTCTCTAAATCTTATTTCCAGAACATATTATAAATCCTTCCAAATCCAAGTGAAATGCCTTGAACTAAGCCAATCATTGTAAACTACTTTTTAAGCCTTCTAGGACTCAAGAACCAAGCTTGATCTCAACTTGATCCATCACCTCAAAATCACTTTCACACTTATCCAAAGAATGTAACACACTTATGAAGTCACTTAGCACCCTACTAGATCAAGCATCCTTCATATTTGAACCTCAAAGTCATAACTTATTCATACCATATCAAAAATAAATTTTTATATACCATTATAAATATATTTGAACAAGGATCAAAACACAACTTTAATGGAGTCCTAACTCCTCATGTAGTTCCTACACTTAAAATTTTACTACAAACTTCTCCAAATTTCCCCAAAATCTAGTCTTCATTAATAGGGTACAATTTTCCCTTTTTCACCTCAAAAATGATTTGAAAATATAGAAAAAATCAAGGTCTAAAAATAATGTCAATTTATTTTTCAACTCCTTTGGACAATCTTTGCTTAAAATAAAATTCTTTGAAAATAAGAATTTTCAGGTGGGGCCCACATATTGTAACAAACACTAACATACATTTCTAGAAATATAGAGGATTATTATAAAACCTCCAATAATCAATTTTCGAGAAGAAATGAAAACTTGTTTAGTACACACCTTTTTCTCCTAGTCACTTTGAGCTAGCGTTTCAAAACAACTAATCTTCTTAACAATTGTTCATAAACATGTGATGATCAAACCAAATCATTATTTTTTGAAACCTTAATAAATGACCTAAGAATATATTCCAAAGAGATAAGGTCCCCATGTAAATCACACAGATCACAACGAGCATCAGAAGGTCCACTTTTGCTTCAAAATCACACTGTAAAACACCTGGTTTTCCAAAACTGAAGTATCTTACAAATCCTTCTTTAGAATGATATGAAACTTGTCATGAAGAATTATGAAAACATCCTCTAACTTACCATACTTACCATAAATCCAAAATAGCTTTGAAAATATCCATCATTAAGACATATATATATTCCTACTTGTTCTCATCTACTTACTTCCTAAGGACCCTGAAACACCACCAAACCTCTGCAAGCTGACCTAAAAATAACCTTACATGTCATATAATACATTACCATACTACTACCGTGCTCCAAAAAGGCTTATCAACTCCAAATATAACACCTCCATCCCATTTCGCATGCTCTAGGGCTAGGAATGGGTCCGGGAATGACCTGACCCAACCATAACACCTCATGAACCGACCTTGATGACCTCACTTAGACTCATGTACATATCTAACACACATCTATGACCATGTATGACCTAATTAAAAACTTTTAATAACTTAGGAGGCCCAAACCATGACTCAACTCACTAGACCATGCACCAAGACAACATAGAACTCACAAAAATTTGACACTGCCAATCAACCTTTATGCTTGACATCAGACTAACACTTCATTGAGATCCACATGACCTCATGACACCATTTTGAATCAATGGAATTGAAATAAATGACAACACAAACACACAATAGAAAAAAAAGAAGCACTTTTGGTTTTCTAGAGTGAGAACTGCACGTCGGGATCTTATGGATCAACTTGTTAAACTCGGCCATGTAATCACGAATAGGCTCATGTGATTATTTCCTCATCTTCGTGAGCTAAGATAAAAATGCATGTGCATATTCTGCAAGTTTGAATCTTGCCTCAAACCTTGTTCTCATAGTGTCCCATTTGTTGATAGATGTAGGAGGAATGTGATAAAACCACTCTGCAACAACACCTGGAGAATCTCAACGAACAAATGAACAAATAAATCTTCATGAGATATTCCCAAAACTTCATAGGATAGAAATAATGTAGCTATGTGTTCATTCGGATGTTTATTTTTGTCACCATTGAACTTCGGGAAGTTCTTACGTGAACCATGTTGCAAATCATGTAGCAGATAAGCCAATGTAAGAGGACCAATAGCTTGACCCCAAGGGACCGGAGCTTGTTAGGAATCCATCCTTTTGAGAGATGTACACGTGGGGATCAAAGTGTCAATTAAGAATAATGAACTACATGTTCGCCACTCTTGCGCAACATGATTCCTATGCACGGATGACGAACTACTTATGCACCCAAAGGAACGACGTTTAGGTACAAGATTGCAATTGTGTTGTTACAAAAAGTCAAATATAGGATTCAATTCTCCTCTGGATCGACTAGTACGAGTAACCACCCTTTTTGCAAGCTTGAACTTGAGAATCAATTGATTGGAAAAATAAAATACAAAGTCACCAATATAAAAAAATTAGTCTTACTTGTCCTTATTCCCCAATAGAGTCGCTAAAAACTATTGGTTGGATATTTTTCTGAGACAAAATATGAGGTTCAACCACAGTATGCATGAAAAATTCCCCCCTCGAATAAAGGGGAGGTGCCAAGTTTATTACTAATCTAACCACACCAATGAATATTTACAATATTCACACTACTCTAACCATTTATGGTTGGGATCTCATCCCAATATATTTATTTCTTTTGAGGAAAGGAAGAAGGGAAGGAAGGAAGAGAGAAGGAAGGTGAATACAACGAATAAGAAATTCTGGAATAAAATGAAAGATGTGTGATTTTTCTTTGGCAAATGCAAATATGAATATAGTAACATGTGAAATAAAATAGTAATCAAGTGTTGAAGATACAATAAACCATATACTTGAATTTAAAGAATCATATAATGCATTGAACGTAAAAACAATACTTTAAAACCATAAAATAATACCACAACAAAAAGTTTGTAATATATTTCTTATATTATTCAAAGTAAAGATCAAAAGCACAAAGTCTCTCTCTCTCTCTCTCTCTCTCTCTAACTCCAAGGTTTTATAATACTATTGGAAAAAGCTCCAACCCTTTACAATGTTTTAGCTCCTTACATTTATAGAGAAGGAGAAGAGAGAAAAGGAGAAGAGAGAAAAGGGGAAAAGATTTGGATTGCATGCTAAAAATAACAAATACAATAGTTAATTTGACCTGGTTCTCTCTAAATTACCTACCAACTTTACAAATCCAAAAGATGTTTCAATGTTATGGAAAAAGACATCGATGCAAAAAGAAAATGACGCAATCAAACTGTTAATTACATTTTTCTTTTTCTTCCTCAGGCTCAACTTGTTTATGATGAAATTCATGGAACTTCTGGATCATTTCTTGTGTTTCTTTCTCATCTGGTCCATAGTATTATCGTTTCTAGACATTGCAAGTCTCAAAAACATTTCCCATCTTTCCTGGAATCTTATGTTATTTCTTAATAAATTTAGACAAGTTACTCAAAACATTTTCACATAAAAGGAACTTTTCAATGGCCACTTAACCTATTAAATTTGGTTAGTCTATGTAGAAGGAGAGCCAAATTAGCACAACAAAAATAACAGTCTTCATATTAATCCGCTACTTTGATTTTTACAATGTATGGAGGGATATTATATAGCCATCCAAATAGGAAAACCAACTTCCTATTTTATAGGAAGTACAAATAATATAAAATCCACATTAATATATTGCTATAACAATCCACCATTGACAAAGCCGCCAAGAAGTAATTGGGGGTGCTTTTGCTGCACTTATGTGTAATTTTTGCTATTTTTTTGCTGTTGTTTTGTTACTTTTCTACAGTTTTCGCTCTATTTTGATTTTGTTTTGGTAGTTGCTCTTTGGCTACTTTGGGCTTCATTGACCCATCTAGATTTTGATCCTTTTTGTTCTGGTTCTCTTTCCTTCTCTGGCTTCTAGGCCCTCTTTTGTTCTCAAGGGTATAGTCCCTTTCAAAAAACTATTTGCCAATAATAAAAAAAAACAATATATTAGCTAACTAAATATGTTACTAAAAACTACTAATTTACTAATTAATATAGTAATAATATAACCACCTTACGGTAAAACACATGTAAACACTATATTCCTAACATTCCCCCTTAGTGTTTACATGGTAGAAAAACTGTACACTTCCTCTGCAACCCGCCTCCTCTCCACGCTCGTGATCTTGGCACACACTCAAACCGAAGGTAAAAGAAGGAACATATCAACTTCTTATCAACAAAGCACTATCGGGAACACATCGACCAACGAGGATGAGAACATGTACAAGAACCATCTTCTTATCATCTAATAATGGTAGGGAACACATCGACCTACTCAACGTGGGAACTCAAGCCAGAAGGCGTAGACACCTAAAATATGCTTACGTAGTTTTAATACTAAAATTGCACTAATTACCCTCTTTCCCATCATTTTCGTTATAATTAGTGATTTTCTACTAATTAACTAATATTCCCCTCTATTTTAGTCAATTAACGATACTTTGTTAATTAACTAGCCTTTACCCCATTCCGGATGCCAATTAACGATACTTCATTAGTTATAATCCTCTTGAATCAATTAATTAACTATTATTAGTTAATTAAGCCTTTATAACCTTGTATTTAATTAATAAAAATTCTTATTAATTAAATACCCCTTTAAATTATCTTAATCCTATCTATTTTCCTCTAAATCCCCTTTAAATAGTTTTCTAAGCTTGTCTTAGCCTATTAATTAATCCTAGTTGATTAATTAAATCATCTCCAATTCCCATGAGTTGCTAACCACTTGTTAATTCCTCTAATCAAGCTTATCCTTTCTAATTATCCTTTATCCTTTATCTCACATGCACTAGTTTTCAAGCTTCTCCCAAATTGGAAAGCTATATAAAGGGCCATCCTACATTCTTTCACACCAAACCACACTTTGATTAATGATTTATACAATATTATGATAAGAGCCTTCTCCATTCTTTGGAATAACTACTTCATCTTTGCATCCATTCTCTCATTGTTGAGTAGAAAGGAAGATCTAAGTATGACCTTATATCCATTTCTTGGTGAGATCCTTCCCTCTCTTTGGAGATCAACACAAATTTGATTACTCATGATCTAAAGAGGCTCATGTTTAGAAGTAATCATACATTAAAAGAGTAGGAATGGTTAGCATTAGGTGATTTAATTCATGTTTATGCAAGATAGATAATTTCCCTTAAGCTCTTATCATGATGTTAATGGTAGATTTAGCTTTGCTTTGAGACTAGTAGGTGTTAGTTTCTTTCAATTAACATAACAAGTTTAACATACATACATGAAACATCTCGCACAACTTTAAATGGTTTTACAAAGGTTGAGCATAAACCTAGGTATTAATAGGAACACATCCGATCGTTCAACTTCTTCAAGAATCATGATTACGCATTTCATTGTGCTTATCTGTTCTTCACTATGATATTACATCGAGAATTATGTAGGAATAGCCACATATACATGTGAATAGGAATGGACCTATCTTCTTATTTTTCACACCACACCGAAAATTTGAAAAACTCAAATTGCAACACCGCACAACTGAACATCAAATACTCACACCACAAAAATGCCACCGTAGCGAAGTGTGGCCCCATCGTTGAAGACCGACGAGAGGTTGTTGATTGACCTCCATCCGCATGTGCCTCCATCCTCCAATGTCATGCCGCTTAGTTTAGCTTCGATTTAGATATGAAGCTTCAACCTTTTGCACATTGGTATTATTCTTTTTTTCCCTCCCACAATGTGAAACACTTTATTCTCGGACGTTGGGTAACACAAAAGATGCATCCTTGAGGAAAATTTTTAAATTTATTTTACAAATTTTTTACAATGACACGAAATATTGATGACTATTGATAGTACTTGACTCTTCAACATCTATGGGACACAATAACCATTTTTGACACAAAATGACAATTTATATGATTTTCATAAGACTATTTCAATTATAAATGACAACAAGACTTTACAAAATGATTAAAAAATAATAATTAAAGGTTACCTTTTAACGCAACTATAATACTTAGAATTAATTAAAAATAACAATAGTAACAAGATATGACAAGTCACCGATCTATATATTGACATGCGATATGAATATTTAACATAGCTAACTGACATATATACCACAAAACGACGCCAAAAAAGTTGAAGTTACACGTTGAATCTACCAAAAATACACTTCCTAGATCTAGCTTTCTAAATAGAAGAGTGAGACAACATACAAATGTATGTTCAAGGCATCAAAAAATCAAGGAAGAGTGAGAAAGAGAGATAATATAACTGATAGAATTATACAAACCTTTTATTTATATTGCAACCATGGGAATAAATTTCTAATGCCGACTTTAATGTAAGCACGAGTTAATGGTTTTGCAATAGGAAACATTGTTATGTCAGGTGCACATCATTACAGAAAACATAGCCAAATGATTGAATCTTTAGAACGGATAGTAGCATGAACCCTATCAGGCGTAACGAATGCAAAAATATAAAGAAGACGCACCCAAAAGAGTTATCTCATGTACATGAAGATTGCAGACGTTTGATGCCTAATGCCAAGGTAACTGTTCTAAACAAATTAATGGCGATAATTATGCCAATCTCGAATGCCAAAATTGTGACATGGGTATGGTTTTCTTGGGAAATTTATGCACGCATTCATAGTTCTAAAATTCTTCCAACTCTATACTCATTCCACTTCCGCCTATCTTCCAATCAGAATCGTTTCTCTTGTGGCGGTTGATTTGTGAGTCTCCATGAGAGAATCGACACACTTTACTATCTACACAATACATAAAATCAAATCCACACAAGGTTATCAATAATCAGGAATGGATTTGAACATCTTACAATCCATGCACTCCATCAGGTTAAGCCGCCTTTGAGAATATAATGTTTAAATCCTTTTAAACAAGATAATCCGACCAACACAATACTCTCATAATGAATTTTCTCCTATATCAAATATTAAATTTAGTCAGAGTCTATGAAAAAGGAGATCCAAATTAGAACAGAAAAATAATAGTCATCGTATTAATCCGCTGCTGTGATTTTTACAATGTATGGAGGGATATTATACAACCATCCAAATAGGAAAATGAACTTCTTATTTTATAGGTCGTACAAACCATATAAAACCCGTATTAATATATTGTTAGACATTTGTTATAACAATGTATTAGCTAACCAAATACGTTACTAGAAAAATAATAATTCACTAATTAATGTAGTAATAATATAATCACCTTACGGTAAAACACATGTGAACACTATGTAAAATATTCCCTCACGGGGACTCTTTTTCAACCAAATTCTTAAATCCTTTGAAGAGGTCATATGTAGATAAAATATTGAAACCGTCATCTAAAACATTTTTAAGGAGCTTGGATAGTTCCTCGTCAATGTCATTAGTAGAATTAGCTACCTCCTCCCTAGACTGCATTGAAGCTTATCACAGGCTTCCTGAAGTATCTTAACTCAAAATTCAATGGAAATCTAAGGTTGTAATGTCCTCTTTGGTTTTGTAAGTAACAACTAATAAAATATATATAAACCTTTCTAACCATATGCACCAAAAATGATATGAGAAATTATATTTAGTTTCATGGATGAGTGTGAAGGTGCATGTTTCGTAGAGAACTGAATTCAAAATCCCTAGGAGGAAAAACCATACTCCTTTTCCTTTGAGTTTGGTTAGCCAACCAAGAAGTAACCTAGGAAGAGGGTGCCTCTGAGGGAGGATCAATAATCATCAAAGTGGAACTTGATGGAGTGAGAAAATTAGTTACCAAAGACAGGGAGAGTAGAAAGAATATTTGTGACCATGGTAGAGGAAGTGGGAGGAGGATAAAGGAAGGAAAATGGAGCAAAGTGGTAGGAGATGGAAGATGGGTTACATGGGGAGACCCCAAAGTCATACCTATTACACCTGAAAGGGGATACAAGGATGAGTATATGCTTTCCATGAGATATTCAAGTGGAGATGAATGTGAAGGAGGTGAAGAGGGATCATAAAGGTTTTCTTGAGGAGGAATGGTAACAATAGGAACCACATGAGTAATGAGGGGATAAAAGGAAATAGGTTGTGTAACCACGACGATCACTAGCACTTCCTATGCATGCTAAGGAGAAGGATATTCAATCACAAAAACATATGAAGTGGGGATAGCAAATGCGGGGATGAGGTTTAATTACATTGTTATAAAACTTTAACTTCAACTTCTTGATAGAATCCTCACTTTTATTTTTTCCTCACGAGAGGGTCCCGCCTCGACATGGAAGTGATTGAAAACTTTGGGAATTGGGGATCTCTTGGCTAAATGTTCCATGAATACAACCATGTGTTGGTTCGAAGGAGGATTTGAACATCCCTATCCTTAAAAATGTAGATTATTTAATCAGACCAATCGAATGGAGGAAATCCCAAGTTTTCTCCATCCATTTGTTCATACATAGGGTCCAAGATATTTCCATCATCAACTAACCCTTCAGGAATATTAACAAGATTGAGAGTTATTATCTTATCTAAAGTTAGATTATTGATACCATTCCTTTGAATTTCTACTTCATCTCTACAGTCATCCCAAATGTCTTCAAGGTGCTGGGATGTGAAGTCAGCAATGTTCCATGAGCCTTTAGAACACTTCGATAATCAAAACCTAGCCTTGGTGGCATATTCTTCTTAATCTCATTTTGTATTTCACTGATGATGTTCTTGGCTTTAATAACAGAGGTGCAAGTGTATCTTCCAATGGAGATAGGGAAATGAACCCCTTCCTTATGCTTACTCTGTTGGAACTTGTGAAAGTCAAAAAGTTGCCTAACTAACTCCATGAGGATCCATTTATCACTCAGAAACTTGGGAAGATGAACTGGAGATCCCAAGAATGATGCAACCCATAAATTGGTGAATTTCTGAAATTGTAAAAAGATGCAACCCCATTTTGACATTATGTTCCATGTGACATCAGAAACCCTTTTCTTGGAGAGGTAGGGTTCCAATCTACAAATGACATTGCAGAAGAAAGCATCGTTAACCCTCTCGGAAACATGCCTTGCTTCATTTGAAAGATAGGTGAGGGTAATACTTATAAACATGGTCCGAGGGCTTGACACCCATGGTATTCAACCTAGGATAAAATCTCATCTGGGATGCGACATAGGTGACATATGACATCATGTAGAATTTTCCCATAATCAAAACCTCTTTCATTTGGTTGTCAATAGTGTCATTGATGAATGCACCCCAGTCAAAGAATTGCTCATTTTTGTATGATGGTGAGGAATTGGTACATCCATCCTTGGAACTCTCTAGCCTCGAGGAGTCCAAACACTCTATTGAGAAGTGTGATAATATCATTAATTTCCAAAATGAAGTCACTTCTGGGTACGGTATTTGGAAATCTGGACAAAGAAGGCTTGGGTTTCAACAAGTAATTTTTGTTAACATGTTTGACACAATCATTCAGACTCTCATCCCAAGCTTGTTGAGCTATTTTAGGATCTTTCTTGACATATATAATGACATTAGGGAGCTTGAGAAGATCGTTAAAGTAGTCGGTGTCAAACTTGACTACAACATCACTTGTTTGATTTCGAACAAATATTGTATATGATTCATAATGATTGGCACACACAAGAATGAATTCTAGGCATTGGGAAAAGATTGGAAAGGCAACAACCAAAGGTATCCCACTATTACAGATATACATTTGCATTTCATGTTAATATGACGTAACTCCATGTCCCTAATATCAACATTGGAATTGATATTGGAGATAGGTATGACCCCTCATTTCTCTGTACTTAATCTATTTGGATGAGTCCTTTTTCCCTTTTCCTTTACCTGAATTAGACATGAAGGACTGAAGAAAATATCTATAAATCCCCTAAAATATCCTAGGAGAATCTCGGGTTTTAACCCCTGCAATACACACTACTACACAGTTAGAAAAGAGAACTTTTTGAGAAACTTGATACCTGCCGTGGTTTGATCTTGATAGACAACTCGAGAAACACGATACACTTTAGGGTTTTGATCCTACTCGACACCTCCCAAAACCTGAAACACCGATGGGAAAAGCAACTTGTTTGGCACAATGAAAATCGACACATCGGCAGTGGATTCGGTTTTGCTTTGACAACAATGAAAACCTAAAACATTGGGCAGAGATCCGACCTTGTTCGATAATGAAATATTTTAGATACACTTGTCAAGAAAGTAACTTGTTTCATCAAGGGAAAAATAAAAAACACAATTTTTTGTTAGAAATCATCAAGAGACATTTTCCATCTTGCTTGTTCGAAACCCTTACCATAATAAGAAAAATAAAAACCTAAAAGGTTCACCCTTCCCAAGGTAAAAAAAAAAATATCAACGGGAAAAGAAAATCAAGGAGTAAGAGACTTTTGAAAAATTGAAAATAACTCCTCAATCAAATGAAAACTAAGATAAAAACCCAAAATGCAAAACACAATTCATCACAAAGGAGAATCACTTACCAAAAGAAAAACCATAACTTAAAACCCAAGAAAATTGATCAAAAGCACCAAAAAAAAGCCTCGGGCTTTTAGAGTGCAAAAGTATGAAGGAAATTCAAATTATAAACAAAGGAAAAGTACAAATGATGTCAAAATCCTACCTATTTATAAATGAACTTGCATTAATTCCACGTAAGTCGACACGTGTGGGGAACCAACTCCACCCTAGCATTTATTACATCGACTCGAGGGAGGAAGTTTGACTACACAAGACATCTCTTGTAAGCGTGTAATCGATCCCAAAACTCCGACACAAATGAGCCCAAAAAGGAGTTGGGATCCGGATTCATGAAACATGAAACATATGACATGTAATCCACCGCCATGATTAGATTTCGGAACCCCAAAATCGACATACCTGTGCAATGTTTGGGTTTCAGTTTGGAAAACACATGACATGTTGCATGTGTTTCTAGTGTGAGATGTTCGACGCACTCGAAACTTGAAACCACGAAAGGATGCAGTGTGTCGGGATTTTGAGGAGGAAAATATATAAAACTTAACATGTGAAATGCTAAGAAAATCTTGAAATTTGTGAAAGGGTAAAGAAGGAATTTTTAAAATAATTCTTGAATGGTAGATGAATTTTAACATGTTCATCAACATGAAATTTGATTGGTTATCTCCATTTTATCAATAAAAAAATGGGATAACACACCTATCCCAAAAAATATTTTTATCCCCTCATGGTTACACAAGTGGATGAGGAATCTTCTAAAAATCAATAGTAATGATGTATTTGTAGGATCAATAAACAATGCACATAACTTGTCTTTGGTGATTTTTTTCTTCTTCACTACATCATAAGACAACTTGTCTACATAAAAATCATGACAATTGGTTTTAAAACTCTCCCATGTGTTTATTTAACCAACCACATTATTGATATTAGATAATAATGACTCTAATGATGTAGCAAGTTTTGGTGATGTGGATTTGTCGCATTGGGGTTTCTATTAAACCCTTAATTTGAACTTTGTTATTTTCAATCTCCCCTAAAATGTATTGTTGGGTGTTTGGAGGATGTATTGCTATTGAAGGGGTGTTTCTAGAATGTTTTCTTCTTCATCTTGGTCTATAGGTGAATGAGGGGTTTCAATTGAAGCTATTGAAACCTCTGAAAATGAAAATAAAAATCAACAACAATGTAAAAAAATAAGATTAATAATGAAAATTAACCTAAAATCAACAAGAACTCACCTTGTGAACTTTCCTCCATAATCAGTTTGAGGTACCAAAGGATTTTGTTGTCCCAAAATGTGTTCGCGATTTTCTCTTCTCATGTTTTTTACCCATAGAGATTTTTTTAAAATTTTAGAATGACTTTTAGCTCTCAGGTTTTAAATATGTTTTATGACAATGAAATGTGCTTACATTTTAACACGATCACATTATAACATGAGTGCATTATGCTTTGGTAAATATGAACCATATTGCACTTGTGTTATAACGTGAGCTCAATTTTTCCCTATCATATTATAATGCGACCGAGCCATAACATGAGCACATTATGGTAAAAATGACCAAATGTAGACACAAAATCATGCACTTAGGTACATTACTATGTCCTAATCACATACTACTATTCATATAATTCTTCGGAGAAAAGTACTATTTGATCACTATACTTGGCCTCTTAGGTTCCCTTCTAGTCTCCCTTTTGACCTTATGCACCTCACTTCGCAATATGACCCTTCACATTTCACCTTTTCTGGCTCGAGACACCAGAGCCCAAGTGCCCTCGTCCCCTCTAGGCACCCTTGACCTCTTTTCTATTTAGCTCACTCCTTTTTGGGTCCTTTCTAGCCGTTGGGCATCCTTATCTCTTAGGGGTCAGCCTTTTAGTGATCAATTATGAAATTTGAACAAGAGAAGCATATAAATATAAAGTTATGTGACAAAATTAAAGGACCAATCTCTAAACATCTATACTACCACCTAAGGTTGCATTTCACAAGAATCTAAGAGCATCATTGCATCCATCTAGCACCATTATAAAGGACAAGGGTTGGTTTTCTACATCACATGCATAGCAGGGAAGTTCATTTTATTCCATTCAAACATCTATTACATCCTTTTAAATCTAGCTACTTTGCTCACTATCAAGTGCGACACACACAAGAGCCACCTAGGGCACAATTCCACACACACACAAAACTACATTGGGTTTGAGATGTAGTACATCACTCATTCGTAAGATTACTTATTTGGTATTTGAGAACAATTTGACCCCTCATTTTTATATCTTTCTTTTTTAGGTTTTTATGTTCTTTTGAGGGTTTTACAGGTGATCTCTTTACTATAGGTTATCAACGACATCGGTGATATTTGTGTGACATACTAATGAAAGACAAGTGAGGGTTTTAGATCAACCAACGACCTTATGAAATTGACTTCTAGACCTCCTGCGCAGACCCTGACACCTAGGAAGGGATCCTAGTGCCCATGCACTATAGTACGACTCAGCCCCCAGTTCTGCTCCTCTTGCACTTCTAAATTTTTTAGGCTTGACCGCAAAATCCATGTTGTCCATTTATATCATTCTTCTACCTTTGCACATCTCTGGGATATTTGTGAAATTAGATAAGTGATTTAACTCTCTATTGTACTTAGGGTTTTACTTTCATTGCTTGTTTCTTGAGTCATCTAGTGTACTTTACTGCCATATCTGCTTGTTGTAACATATCTTAACATCTAAGAAAGTAACATCTATCCATTTAGTTTATTTTTGTTAAATCATTATGTGAACTTGTCTTTCAAATCCTCTTTTTTATGACCATCACTTATAGTGGTTGGTTTGGATACTTTGACCATTTAGAGCTTCCTCTCTCTACCCATAGGGTTTCCAAAACCATGGATAAGGTTCCTACATCAATGGATGAACTCAAAAATCCTTTTTCCAACTCTCAAAGAGTTCCTCTTCATGATATCGAAGCATTTGACAGTGAGCACTCATATGATGAGGACACCAATATTGATCAAGAAAAATTAGAAAAGCTTATTAATTTTTTCCAAGCTATGTGTGAAAATCTTGACCATCTTCCACATATTCTTCATGCTCTCATCGAGGCTAAAAATGCTCGCAATGTTGCATAATACTCTCGGGTTTTTGCTTTAGCATCTCTTCCGGGGCCTTCTTTATTTGTCATGGTCTCCACTCCTCCTTTGCATGTTCCCATTTCTATCCCCGCTACCACCGCTCCAATCATTCAACCCAATGTTATTATTGCACAACCTAGCTCCTCTTCTAATACCCATAATTTAACCTCTTTATATCAAGATTTATAAACTCAAATTCACCAGATTTAAATATCTACTTCTCACGCAGATCCATCTATTGATTCCACTATACTCCTTCATACTCTTGCACATGTCATTTCCAAATATGCTCTCCCTCCAAATATGTAAATTCCAATATTTACAGGCCATGTAGACCCTCAAGAGCATCTTCACTCTTTCCATGTGGCTTGTCTTGACTATGTGGATGATCACAATATATTAACAAAGATCTTTCCTCACAATCTTCGAGGACTATGTTATACGTTGGTTTTATGATCTACTTGTTCATTTGGTAACATATTTCATACATTTATTTCATGCTTTCCTTGCTCAAATTTCTATCAACATTGGTTCAAAGATATCATATGCACAACTAGCACAAGTAAAGCAATGATATAATGAGAACCTAGCAGACTATGTTTTGCGTTACAAGAACAACCTTGCTAAAATGAATAATTTGCTAGCTGACTCAGAATTACAATATCTATTTGTTCAAAGTCTCCTACCACCATTGCATAGGGAGAGTTTCATCTTCAAGACCTCTCCTTCATTTGATCATCTTTGTCACACTTTGTTAAGCTACGCGAAATCAAGATTATTACTATGGGAGAACTTAAGAACCAAAATCAGGCTACTTCATCTTCTTGTAAATTTTCAAGAAAAGTTCCTTTCAAACCATCTACTAAGATCAATGAAGAAAAATTCATGGTTAATGTTATAACTCCACCTAAAAAATATTTAATTGCAACCTCAATGACGTAAGTTTACTAAATTGTCATGTGCTCCACATATTCTATTTCCACAACTCATTGAGAGAAATATTATTATGCTTCCTCCTCCACTTACTATGGATCCATCTTGCCCTAAGGGTTGTAACTACAACAAAAATTTCAAATGTCTATCACCAATGTGTTGGACATTCCATTGATCATTGTTTCAAATTATGCCACCTTATTCAAGATCTTATCGATAACAATCAAATTGAGCTTCCTGAGCCATTAGATTCTCCACTAGTCAACAAAAATAAAAATATCAAAATCTTCAACAATCCTCTTCCAAATCATGAAAAGAAAGTTGTTGAATCTTTGGAAAATCATGCATATCACGCTATCCCTCCTCCTTCATCGAGACCTCTCAATTTTCTAGTCACTCACGCTGATTCATCTCCACCTATCATTGCATTTTCTGATTTCGATCATCATGCTACATTCTCCACTAATTACTTTGCACATCAATGCTTCTATTGGATCTACTACTATCAATAATACTATGATCGATCCATCATTCCAACAAAACATATGTTGTATTGCACTACTTGTTTCTATTGAATATCCACTATCACAAATATCATATCTAGTACCTTTCTCTTATGGCTATGTTAAGCTTCCAGTCATTATTGGTCCTCTCACCATGCTTGTGCCTTTCATTGTGGCACCAAGCGTCAAAGATTGTGACATGATCTTAGGTTTTCCATGGGTCATGGCTGCTCAAGCTATTGTTTCCATGCCACACTTGTGTCTTAAGTTCATGCATAATAACCAATTTGTCACTATCTCGAGGTGTCCCTCTATGCACACTATTGCCCCAACCTCCTCTTGAAGTGGCCCTCGTACTTGCTAGAGAATCGAGGCCCCTAGAACTTTGAAACATAAAGCACCATATACTCTGAATATCCTACTTGTGTGCAACACGCTCATTCTCATAGGTCTGCTAGTGCATCACATCAGTCTAGGTCTACCATATAGATAACTCCATCACCTCAATATACATCACCTCTGCATTCTTTTTAATTAGGTGACTGTCACCTCCACACTCCACTTCACATAGGCATCCACCACCTCCATCTGTATACTCATTAGTTGCATACATATAGGTTGCATTAACCGCACAACATTTATCTCATATACCACCACTCTTAGAGCATGTTCACACATCTTTATATCCTCCTACATTGGGTGGAGGACCCGTGACATTCAATTTTATCGGATAGCTTGCACATACTCACACACTTAGGGGCATCATGCTCATTCCCCATCCTACTCTTGCATCATTAATAGTCTATAATTTCTATAATCAATTTCTATACATCATCCTACACATCTATAGGCATTCATCACATACACTTTGATACACTACTTGTATCATCGTTACCCTATGACGCACTCTTGTGATAAGGTTCACACTTGATTTTGAGGGCATACTATACACATGAACCTCACACACTGCACATTTCACATTTACGACATCTCTCTTCTTCCTACACATCATACATATTGTGCACTTTCTACATATTCTATTCACACCTTCTACTATGCATTATACACGCTTTACACTTTCCACACTTACACATTCTATACATCTTGTGTTACACACTACACATCTTCACTCGGCCCATTTAACATTTAACACACATCTTTCTAGTGTTGTAATATCAAACGACACACTACACACTTAAAATCTACATCATTTTACTTATGCATCATGCTATTATATTCTACACTCTATGCATCATGATCAAACATTTACAGTGCACACTACTGACGATGCACTCTAGTCTCATGGTTCATACTTGACTATTAAGGGTCTAAATTTGAATTAAACCTCACCTCATCACATTTACATCATTCTATGCTTGGTCTTCATAATCAATCAATATTTCTAGCTATCACATCATGTGATGTTATTCTATAATTTATACTTCGTGCTTCACAATCAATACCTTCTACAATCTTATTCACACATTCCATGATCTACACTTTATGCTACATCATCAATCATTATAGCATCTCATCCTAAGCTTCTTGATCAATCCTTTTAATGTTGCAATCAATCTTACACATCACATGACATCACTTTCTAGTCTACGCTTTGGGCTTCATAATCAACACTTTTTTGGGCACCTTATTCAATATTTCTCTCATCTACATAACATCATTACTCAAATATTTATCCTATAACAATATTATTCTACAATATACACTCCATGATCCATACATCAAATATTTCTCGCCTACAACAACATCATTTAAACCATTTCCCGATGACACACTCTTGTTATACAGTTCATTCTTGACTATTGAGGGGTATTTTATAAATGAACCATAATTCACTCATGCATACATCCATACTCGGAGGGAACACTTCCCCTATCACACTCATATTGCATTCTATTCCATCTCATCCACAACATGTTGCATATCTTGGTTACACATAGTTCTTACTCGTTTATGCTTACATGTACAATTTATTACACATGCTAGATAGATATATTGTATGTCATTATATTTATCATACACACATGCGCATTCACTTTCTTTCTATTTGTGATCATAAACCTTACACAAAACTGATACACGCAACATGGATGCTTGGCACAATACCTCATACCAAGTCCCACAATGGCTCTTAGGGGCATCCACATTTGTACACATTTTAGGTGTTATTGTTTCATTATTGTACATAACACACTACTATATCAGATTATACATGCTTTGACATACTTTATATTTTTCTAACATGCTAACGGGTGCTTCATGTGCAAAATTTTCCTTGTAGGACCTATTTTCACCATGGTTATCTGATGTTTTCTTACTCTTGTTTTCCATTGTTTGTGGGATTTTCCCTATGCTTTGTCTTGTGTGCACATTGTATGCTTTCAGCCATTGTGGCCTCAATTTTCTTGTGACATCATGAGTGATGTCCCATGTTTGCAACCTGCTTTTCATGGTCTACTTTGTCTTCTTACTTGGTAGCTTATATTGTTTTCTATATACATGTTTGTTTGCACTAGTACTTGCCTTCTATCCATTGTTTACATGTGCCTTGGTTTCTATCAAAAAAATTCCCTCCTACATACTGGTATCACTTCAACATGGGGTCATCTTTTAGGCCGTATCCTATTCACGATGTCACATACACCCCAAATGAAGGGGGCATCTAGTGGGTGAATCCGTCACTCCATTTGGCAATTATAGTCACAATTCAACATTCTACAGTGACAGTTTAGTATAGTAAAACATAGAGTCAATAGTATATAGACTCAGACATGGCTCAGAATCAGACTTGGGTCATTACTTCAAAGACAATCACGAACACCGAGAATTAGAGTTGTGTGCCTAGGTGTTTCTTTCCCTTCCGGGTTCCCGAGACCGGGGAAGGTACATGATTTTTTTAGTTCAACACAATTTTAGCATTGTCATAGAGGCTTTTCACAGGGAAGGTAGTCCTTCAACACTTGGCAATCACATTTGATCACACTTATTCACATTGGATTAGACTTGTACACACCATTTGCAGTGGTGTTTTTACCTGGGAAGTAGTCAAAGGTTGGAGAATAACACTAGACCTTTCTCCCTATACTACTTATGTCATGGCGTGAGATCGCCTGAAAAAATCACTCTTCATCAACATTTTCAAGATCCTCTACACTCTTTTACTCATCACAGATCAGGTGCACATGTTCCTTTTTCACATTTTCAGCATTTTACACATTTCTTACATGCATTTTATACATCTATACACCATGTTTGACTACTTGTTTGTTCTTCTCTTTTGCAGGTCTGTCCTTATGGGAAGTGGTAGTCAACATCAACACATAACAAGCATCATCATCAATAATAGGTACAACATCAACAATCTACATCAACATCAACATCGGTACACATCTCTTCTATCTACTTTATGTCTATCGAGATTTCGCTCACCAACATAAAGTGGGGGAAAATGTAGACATAAAATCACGCACTTGGGTACATTACTAAGTCCTAATCACATACTACTATTCATATGCTTCTTACGGGAGAAAAGTACTAGTTGATCACTATACTTGACCTCTTAGGTTCCCTTCTAGTCTCCTTTTTGACCTTACAGACCTCACTTCCTAGTCTGACCCTTCACATTTCACCTTTTCTGGCTTTAGACACCAGCGCCCAGCCAAGATGCCCACGCCTAGGCTAACCTTTTGAATTTATCTCTCTCCTTTTAGGTTCTTTCTAGCTATTGGGCATCCTTATCTCTTAGGTGTTAGCCTTTTAGTGATCAATTACAAAATTTGAACAAGAGAAGCATATAAATATAAAGTTATGTGACCAAATCAAAAGACCAAGCTATAAACATCTATATTATCACCTAAGGTTGCATCTCACAAGCATCTAAGAGCATCATTGTATCTAGATATCACCATTATAAGGGACACGAGATGGTTTTCTACATCACACACATATGAGGGAAGTTCATTTTATTCCATGCACACATCTATTACATCTTTTTACATCTAGCTACTTTGCTCACTATCAAGTGCGACACGCACAAGAGCCACCTAGGGCATGATTCCACACACACACACATAGAACTACATTGGGTCTGAGATGTAGTGTAGTTCTTAGTCATAAGATCACTTGTTTGATAACTGAGGATAGTCCAACCCCTCATTTTACATCTTTATTTTTTAGGATTTGATGTTCTTTTGAGGGTTTTGCAGGTGATCTCTTTATTATAGGTTATGATGACATCAACAGGTGTTGTACGACATACTAGTGATAGATAGTGAGGGTTTTAGATTAGCCAATGACCTTATGAAATTGACTTCTAGAACTCCTGTGTAGACCTTGACACCTAGGAAGGGATCTTAATTCCTGGTCTCATAAGTACCCATTTACGCGTTGCAATCCTTGGTCCTCCTACACTTATGCATTTTTTTGGGTTCAGCTGCAACCTCTTATTTTCCATTTTGATCAATCTTCCACCTTTGCACACCTTTGTGATATTTTTGAAATTATCTAAGTGATCTAACTCTCTCTTACACTTAGGGTTTTACTTTCATTGCTTATTGTTTGAATCATCTAGTGTACTTTACTACCATATCTTCTTGTTGTAACATACATAAGAATTTAACATAAGTAATACTACCCATAGTTTATTTTTGTTAAATCAACAAAAAGTAGATTTTTGGTCACTTTTTGGTTCCCCATCTCCATGCATATGCCCCATTAAGCCACATTACTCTACTAACTCTAGTTCTTATTTAGCTCTGCTTAATTTTATCTCTCTCCCTTGGGTTTCTATGAAATTCTCTTCCTATCTTTGATAGTTTTGTAATTCCTATTTATTTCATGCTTGGGTTTTCTCTCCCACTTAGGCTTCTACAACCATTATTTCATATCTTGGATATTTTGGTAATTTATCTCCCATTTGGGTTTATCTCTCTGTCTTGGGTTTATACGGCCATGAATTCCTACCCTATATACTATGGTCATCTTATTGCTGTCATATCCTACTTGGGTATATCTCCCACTACTTGGGTTGGCCCTATCTTTGGTCCACATCCCATTTAATCTTATACAATTTAGCTACACTCTAAATTTTAAACCTTTTATCATTTCATTTCTCTTAATAATAAATGTTCATACATTTTTGTATACATTAAAAAAAGGAAGCATAAGAGTAAACATAAATCACACATCATAATTCCAAAACAATGGTATCTCATAAATATAAATGAATTATTTTATACATCATCACATATCATCTCTCTCACAAAAATAATAATTTAACCATACCTCAATAATCCCTCCCTTAGATTGAGGTTGACAGCGCTTTTAGTTGATGGTGTCTAACTAGTTGTATGCAGGATCATGCCAAGGATGTGACTTGAGACTAAGCCCTTGAATCCTCTCCCTCTGCCCTAGCCACATGAACATATAATTCTAAAGTGCAATATGCATCTATTGCTTGGAATGCAACCTCCCTTGTTTATATGATAACCTCACCTCCCGCTCTTTTTTTTAGTAATTCATGTGCCTGGATAATACCTTTCATCAAAGATGCCACATCTCTTACACTAGCCACTACTAGAGAATCTATGTATTTGAAAATCATGAGGTACCTCTCCTATGAGCCTAAATGCACTCACTAATCCCCTAACCATTTATGATACTGGATTTTTTTATCATGGATGTATCTCTTAGGTTTAATACAACATCCAAGATCTCATGGCAAGAACCCTTAATCATCACATTCCACTCAAACATGGTATACTCTACAAAAATAAAACACATATTATTAACAATTTATTCAACCTCTATTTAAAATATCACAATATTTATTAGCTACCAATTCTAACTTTTAGGCTCACCTAGATCCCCAAAATGAACCATTACAATGAATTCATCTAATCATCCTCCCAACACTTCTGCACCTCCTCATATCTTAGTTGGTGGAATCCTAGGTAAATTGTGCTCGCCTATCTCAGGGAACCAATATTATCCATGATATTATATGATCCTATTCTCTATTTGCTAGCTACCCCATCGTTTATGGCACTATATGGGAGCTTATATCTGAAAAATATATCCCTTTTATCCTTCATAATCACCACTCATGGTGCCATCTTAGAGGCCTCTCTCGTGATCTCCTCCTCTCTCGAAATCTTGTATCTTAGGGATTTCCCCAACTTTATCACTTGATGTCCCTTTACACCTCCTTACTTTATTTGTTGATGCTACCTATGACCTATCTATAGGGAACCACTCACTCGACATGGTCATGAATGTGGCACTTTGAAACCATCGGTCCCACTCTCCCTCCTATATTTATAGCATGTCACATATGATACTATAGGAGAAGTAGGGATACCACATGATCTGCATGTAAAAACTACAACAATACTCTATCTACTAATTATGTATCCTCCCTCCATATATAATGCCCTATAATATCCAAGGTCCCTTGGTTAGCATCATAGTTGGCCAACTAGACCACTTATCCACTATACCTCTATAGGGATCCCATAACACCTGTTATTTCCTAACCTATGGAAACCATGTAGCACTAATGATTGTCCTAACCATTGGGCCTCTCTCTCATTATAGAATCCTCAAGGTATCTCCTACTACCTATAATAGTGTCCCTATGGGCCTATACATCAGAAACACTTATAAATATAGGGTGATAATAGTATGATGGCTCCTATTTCTCTTTGTTGTCTCACCTAAATCCTATATAGATCATACACTAGTTACATAGATGTGGTTATTCCCTAGCTATACTTTATCACATCCTCCAATGTGTCCTGCATGCCACTAACACAAAACATTTCACTACCCTATCCTCCTCTTGGCACAAGAACCATGCCATAATCATCCCAAGAATAACCTCGTAGATACCTAGAATATGTGTGGAAATATGAAACTCAATTAAACCATCGTGTAACTAGTGGATAATCATCACTTATTGTGGACCATCATGTTAGTTCCCTCCTCTCTATAGTATATGTCAGTACATTAAAAAACACGTGTATTCCCTATATTAGTAGCCCCATGTCTATAGAAGAAGATAGCTCTTCCCAGTCGATTTTTTCATAGAGAGAAGGGAGAAGGGGTAGATAGATAGGGCTCCCAATATGATGTTCCTAAAATATGATGGAAATCTTGCACTATCATTGTAGCCTCCATGGTATGTCTACCATACCTCCACTTGAAGATGTTGGACCTTAACTACCAATGACACAAATACATCTATATAAAATATAAATCTAATAGGAACCACGCCATCTACATGATTCCTAAAAATGAAGCTCTGTAACTATGTAATATTAGGTGTAGATAACCCATAAAACAACTCTGGTAACCATGACACATTTAATGATAACCACAATTGGATCCGCTTATGGCACCTACAAAATATCAAATGAAAAGTAACCATTAGATCTTGGTTCCAATTCATTACCAAAATCACACATCTTAAATTATGAAAACTTTAAATTTATATAATACATCAGCCCTTCCGGCTTAGCACCATTGGCCCTTGAGAAAAATCTTCATTCCAATATTTCATTGGCCCTATTGAAAAATTTCCATTTTCTATGCTTGAAAATCTCCCTATCTACACATAATTATCCATGTTGTAAATGGTCATCCTATGATGGCCTACATCATTTATTTCAGGGTCAAGAAACATTTTTAGAATTAATTACAAAAATCTAACCTACTGAATCCTAATTTCAAATTTCTCCCAAACCCACCTAGACCTTGATCCTATCTATATTCTAACTATCCTTGGGGAACATTTGACTAGCTGAATTTTCCCAGGACATTTTTCCATTTTCTCCTAAAGAACCCATTCCAAATTTAAAAACAATACCCATGTTAGGATTGACACCATTTCATGCCCCATCCCATCCACCTCACCTGCTATCATCACTAAATTCACTCAATTTGGATAATATCAAAGATTATTTTATCTTAATCTCAAATTAATAAAGTGACAAATGAATTCCTCTCTTTACTATTTATAGCATATCATATAATTGGTTTTGATGTGATATCCTTTAGATCTTGAAATATTTATATCTTCTAGCTGAAAAATCATAAAAACATTCAATAAATTATGCCACACTTGATGGAAATGAGCCTCTCATTTTGACATATCCAACATATCTTTAATAAATCCATCTATAAATCCTTGTTTTCTGTCATTTCAATGTTCGGACCCATCCTTCCTATGACCTCATAAGTAGGTGATTTATGTCTTATTTTAGTGATTATCTTGTAGTATTTATTTTTAATCTTACTTATTTAGTGTTCTAAGAAGACATTGCACCCACTAGAGGCAATTATAGTGACATTAGTAGGTATGTATGAGGTATGTATATTTCATTTAGCGAAGTTCAATTATTTCTTTATAGAACTTTCATTACAACTTTACTTTCAACATTTACTTTTGATTTTACGCGTTACATGAGATCCTTTTTAGGACCATATCATGTTTCAATATTGTGACACACAATGATATTATATTGGGGAATATGTATACACATTATTTTTAACGCTTGCTAACTGTTTAATTTTTGCAGTGTTGCTAATGTGTTCTTCTCCCAAGTGGGTACCTTAAGGGGTCTACTAAGATTAGGGTGTGATCAAACTTGGTCATGTGGGCTAGAATGAAACATTATAGAGATGTCTTTTTAACCATAATTATCATATCCTTTCCTTGTTTCTTCCATTTTTCACACAATACACCTATTATGCCCACTTTTCCCATTGAGTCCACTTACTTCTACCTATTACACAATATTCTCCTTACTATAGGTCACTTTGGATATTCACCATTTAACATCATTTATCTTTGGCCTCCATTCCTCTTGTTTTACACCTCTTAAACTTAACATTTCCCCCTAAGACCAATGCCATTGACCATTCGTGATGATGTATATTTTAGTTTTTCCATAGCCAACATTATTTATGAGACCAATTTAAGTCTCATTCATTACACCAAATAACATTTTTCCTTCTCTTATAAAGTGGATTTGGATGTAGTCTTAAGAAACAGATAGCTAATTTAAGTTCAAATGTAGAATATATTTTATCTATCTTTGAAAATTCCATTGCAATTTGAATGTTTTCATTTCCTAATATTTCTTGTAAGTTGGAATGCAATATTGTGTATGAGCAGGTCATTTGATCTCTTGAATGTATTATAACAAGTGTAATACTCACATAGCTAAGAGAACATGACTCACAAACACCGCAACACTCATAAATATAGGAGCACATGAATCACAATACAAAGAGCGTAGGACTCAGTGCACGGGACTTTGGCACAAGACTCGGGTGCGGGACTCAAAGAATTGGTGCACGACTCATAGGACTAGCACAAGAGTCACAAAATCAACGCAAAACTTGTTATAGCTAAAATTGCACAACTCCAAATAAGATTCTAAGAGAGGTATTTATTAATTTTATTGTTAGGAGGAACAAACTCTCTCCGTTTTTACACAACAATAATATTTTTGAAGATATCAACATTTGTGAAGAAGGTTTTCAAATGTGGTACTAGAAAAAATTACACAATAGTCCATCTAGCTAAAATTGTAGAGCTCTAGATGAGATTACGAGAGAGGTTTTTGTATCTATTATTGTTAGGATGAAAAAAATCTCTCTATTTTTACACAAATAATTGTTTGAAATATATCATCATTTGAATTAGAAGGTTTTCAAGTGTAGGACTCGCATATGCAACATCAAATTCTCTCTAACCAAAGTTGAAGATCTCCAAATGAGAAGGAGATTTTTTTGTTCATATTATTATTAGGAGGAAAAATATCTCTCCATTTTTACACAACAAAAATAATTGAGGAGATATCTTCATTTTAAGTTTCAGCAGAATAAGGTTGAAGAAAAGTAAATAAGACAAAAACACAGGCTCGGTAAAATTGCAATATCTCCCTCGTTTCTCAACAAAAATAAGAATTTTAAGATATTTTGGAAAGAATGGATCAAGGAACACCAAACAAAGAAAAATTTCAAGCTATTCTTCTAAATAAATTCACAGTAATGATCATAAAATTAGGGATGAGAATATGGCAGGACAATTATCATTTTGAAAGATTCAATCATGCAAGAGTAGACTTGGCAATGGGAAAGAATTAGTTAACTGCGTGTGGAAGAGATAGCTTAATGTAGAGTTGTAATATTTGATTAATTATCTTCCATGATTATCTCCTTTTCAAGTGGAATAAGTACTTTAGTGTGAGTGAAAGAAGGAGTTCAATCTAGAGTTATAGTGTTTGAATAAATCTCTTCCACATTTGTCTCCTTGTCAAGTGGAAGAAGAAGTAGTTCAATCTAGAGTTTTAGTGTTTGAATAAATATCTTCCACATTTGTCTCATTGTAAAGTGGAAGATGTAGTCAAGTCTTGCCCAATATTATAGGTAAGTATTTCTATAATATTGGAGTAGCGATGAGTTATAAATATCTCTCCAAAGAATTCAATGTAGAAATGGTAGGAGATAAATGTATTTTGAAACATAATTTTTATTAATAAAATCCATAGTTCAAGTTTCTTAGCAATAACTTCTTTTTAGTTTTGTTAACCCAAATCTGAGGGAAGAGCAAGGGCCCACTCTTACCCAAGGAGGAGGATGATTTTTGTTTTAGAATAGATCATTATTGTTTTATTTAGTTTGTTTAAATATGTATTGTGTATTTTATTTTGATTTTTTTTTTTTTTTTTAAGATTCACTTTTATTTGTTTATTTTCATTTGTTTATTTTCAGTTATTCATTTCAGTTTGTTAGATTATATTTACTTTCAGTTATTTATTTTAGTTTTTAGATTAGATTTCATTTCAGTTATTGAATTTTATTTCATGCATTTTCAATCCTAGAGCAAAGAATTGTAAGATCATTGTTTCCTTTAGCCCTTTTTATAGATAGCCTTGGACACCTTAGGATTTTAACATTCTTTGAGATTAAATGGTGAGGACTAATGAACCTCATCAATCATCGCCCATAGGTGATGGTTTTGGGTATATGTGGTTTACCTTTACTCATGTAAAATCACCAATTTACAATCATTTATCTACACTTTTGCTTACTATTTCTCACACTATTTCACACTAATTTGTATTTATTTTTTTAATTGGAGTCTTAGAGCATATCTTTTTTGAATTTGGGTCACCATGGTGAGTTAGGACTGGAGATCTTATTATTGAGATTTCCCTTTCTCCATATACAAACGATTCTCTCTTAGTGTTATTTTTTTCAGAAAATATTATGCATTAACGGTCACACACACGCTACAAGTATTCCTAATTCTCTTTAATATTTTATCTTTTATGTGCATGTTGTATATTGGTCATTTATTGTTATAGACTAGAGTAGATGTATGATGAACTTATTTTCTTGCATTGTCTTATAATATTACACCCCTTGGTTACTCTCATTTCTGAATCCTACTAGAATACCTATATTTATCTTTATTGTAGGCATTAGAAACCAATAAATGTCCTAGGGTTAGGGTTGTTATCATCTATAATTATGACACTAGCGCTCCTTGAGCACCTTTATATCTACATAGTGTGAAAGGTCTTAGATTATTCCATGTATTTGATAACCAGTTGTGAACCTATATTTTACCCATCATACACTTCTTCCTTGATTTTAATTTTGTTCTCTTTTATGGGCCCATGTTAGGCAATTTTTATGGTACATTTTCTCTTTACTTGGGATATCTAAGGTAGAGATGTTCTTTCCTCCTGCATTATTGTTTGTTCTTATATTGATACTTGTGAGGACCATATAGCCTCATTCATCTTAGTTTTTCCTATTTTATTATATGGAAAAGTCCTACTAGTTTGCATTAATTTTTATATTAACTATTCTCTAGTTGTAGAGGACTAGACATCAATTTTTCTATTTTCACCTACCTAGAAGATCTCTAGAATTATTTATTTTCTAAGTTGTGTAGTATTTTTCTATAGTCCGATATGAGGGATATCCATTTATATGGTTTCGGATCAAATTAACTTGCTTCTCCTTAATATGTTTCTCAATATACATGGGAGGGTACTACTTATACTTCATCTCTAAATTATAGTTATCCTCCATGTGAGCTCATGTTTTTCTATTATGTCATCGATCCTTGGGGCATCATCTTTATTAGATTTACGAGTTACCATGTTGTTATGATATTTTCAGATTATTCATATGTGAATTCAATGGTAGAGGGTTATTGTAGCGGTCCATGGTATACATGGGAGGATGTAAAGAAAGTTAATGTTGACTCCAAACATAGCCTCAATTTTTGTATTTTAAAATTACTTGTGAAATTATATCCCTTCTTACTACCATTATTTGAATACTTTCTCCCAATTATAGTAATTTTTAAATATGTTTTATTAATGACATGGTATCTATGTGGTTTTTATTTGTTCCCATATTGTTATCTCTTATGTCTAGTGTATCATTTTGTACACACTGAAAGGTGTTTGTAAAATACATTCCTAAATAGATAAAATGTATCTATATAAGAAATGACATTTATGCTTTAATATATGCTCATTATTTTTTTAAAATTATTATAAGAATGACCCATAAAAGTTGTATTAAAAGAGGTGGCCACCATATATTACACCATTAGAATGCTTATTACATGTGTGGTATCCTCAAACTTTATATTTTTGAGTGTTTTCATTGATGTTAAGATGATGATGTGTCATAGGTTGATGAGTCAAGAATTTTAAGTCAAGCTGTCATTTATGCCAAAAGGTTGAATTCATAGGTCATTGATGTCAAAAGATGATGGGGAGAGAGTGTTAATGTATTATCAAGTTTTGCTGATGTTAGTTATTATTGATGCCATCTTGAGAGAGAGAGAGAGAGAGAGAGAGAGAGAGAATTTGAAGACAACTTAGAGGTTGTCATGGTCGGTTGCAAGTCATAGCTCATTCTTAAAGAAAAATTGGTTAAGGTCATCCTAGTCATGAGGAATGAAGAGAGATGAAAGAGGCATGGATATTTTTAGGCATATGAAGGTTGTTATAGCACCATTTGAGCATGATAATGAGGTGATAACTCACTTTGAGTTCATCTTGAGGGGAAAAACCAACATTCTTGGTCCGTACCTAGACCCCTTCTTAAGCCTTGCATATCCTAATGAGTCATGATGATAATGTTTCAGAGTAAGTATGCACATGTGAGGATGGATAAAGGTTGTTTATGTTGTTTCAGGTATACTAATGAAGTATATGTTCAAATTTCCTGTAACTTAGCAACATGTAATTTTTGCCCTAGTTATCTAGAAACCCGAACTCTTACTTGCTCAAGTTATGTATTACTTCAATGCTTCAACCCTATGCCCTAGCTCAATCTAAATCCTTGTTCTAACTTAAACATGTAAATAAAACTTTACCTAACCCTACAAGTTTCACCCTTGTGAGAGTTGAACCCTAGCTTTGTAATTTGGATTCACAACTCTCCCTCACGACCATTCACACATCTTCAATTTCACCTAAGAAGATTTGGTTTGTCTTTTAAAGGTTCTATGATCAATCTCTTCTATCACACTCTGGTTTGCTCTTGGTTTACACTTGTTCACACATTCAAAGGATATCTTTCATGTACTAGTTCTCAATAACAAGGTAAGAATGGCTTAACTTCATTATATGTTTTATTGCATTATTTACATTCACCTACCACCCTTTTAGATTTCCTACATTTTCCTACATTTTCTCTCCTTTTTGAGCACGGGAAACTTCTTACGCATGCTGAAGTCCATAACCTTATGGCACACAACTACTTCTTAGGATGCAACCTCTACACACACACCTTCTTGTGCTACACCTATTCTTCCGTTGAACCACTTACTAGGTAGTTTTCCTCTGTTTTATGTCCCTCACATTAGACTATGCACTTGTCCATTCACCAAGTTTTCATATGAGAAAATCCACCAATAAAGCACACTTGCACCTTATCACGCCTTGATCCACATGAACAATTTCTCCACACACCTTTAAATTTTTCCATTGCACACCTTAACTATTTTACCCTACATTAAAAGCATGAGCTGTCCTCTACACATCTGTATAAAATAGATTGATAAGCTCCTATGTGCAAATTCTCTTATTACCAAAAAATAACACAAAATAAAAATGAAAGGGAAACCTAATCTAAATGGCGGTACTATTTTATTATAAACATAAAATGGAAGCTTATTTATAGTAGGGATTCAACCTACTCCCATTTTAAATTAACTTGGAAACATGGTGCCATCCAATGTCAGAATCGACATGCACCTTATTCTAGTATCTTGGTTACTTTAAATGGTCCCAACTAATGAACTTTGAGCTTCCTTGGGTGGTGTGACAACTTAGAGTCATATAAAATCACCATCCCATCAACCAAAAAGAATTGTTCTTAATATGCATATCATGTCGGGCCTTATATTGGGATGAGAAAGTATAGCCTATGTATGGAGGGTGTATAGGGTTTGAGTGCACAAATATAGGGTGCGTAGGTGCACGTGAGAAGGTAACAAAGTAGGGTTAGCCCAGGATTAGGACTTAGCCATTTTTAGCATGAGGGCTATTTTTGGATATAGAGTGCGGAGCACGTAATGATATGAATACTTGCAGAGCATGAAAGACTATTTTGGGATGAGTAGAAGATCAAGTGCCATGCAAATTTTTGGAGCTAATAATAGGATTATACTACAATTTTATTATTAGATAATTTATTATTAGTGAGCTTGCATGATTTTGTATTCTCATGTAAGGGTACATGGCTAATATTAGAATGTACCCTATTTTTGAAGGTGCATTGGTGGTGAAGAGAAAGTGCCCACTCCTATAAATAAGGATTGATTTACACGAGTTTGGATATACCATTTATTGTAGAGCTATGCTTTGTAAAAATTTTAGTGCTCATGACTATGGAGACTGGATTGTGTATGTATGAAGCTTATGTGTTTTGCAAAGTATTTAATATAATGGATTTTATTGGTTGGATAATAGCATTGAATATAACCGAGCATGGATCTTGTATGGTAAATCTGATTATAGTAATTGTTTAGTTATTATTTCATATGCTTAATTCTAGATCTGGTTTATGCATTGTGGATTACTTTGTTATCTCGTTATGGATCTGGATTATAAATGTAATCATGCTAACATTTCGGAAAAGCTTTCATAAAGATGGACTTGGTACCCTTGCACACTTGAGTGAGTGCTTAGTTTAGGTTGAGTGATGTGTCAACATGTCTTGGGCTGTTGGTGGTAAAATCTAGGCCACAACATTTGGTTCCATTTTTAGGACCTCTTTTTCAATTATTTTATAGGATGTTGCATGATGAAGACATATTGGTTGACCTTGGAAAGTATTGAAGAGTGGTTAGAAAATTTAGAGGAAGAGTATGCTCGCAGATTTAACACGGGACCTAAATTTAGTACATGAGCATGGGTTGAAAAGAATTTGTATGATGCATTGTATGAGATGTTCTTTGATATCTTTCCTATAGAGCTCTACGAGTAGCTGGTTACTTATGTGTCTAAAAATAATTGGAGGTTTTACACACTTGTATGATGCAGATCTGATTTGGATGAACTCTGTGGATGTTTTGTTTTGTGGTGTTCTAGATATTTATATACTTGGAATACAAACTTTCCACATATTCATGTCCAGAGGTTATTAAGTTCCATTTCTTGGGTGAGCCCAGAGGATCATATTTTTGTGGTATACCTTTGGCAATTAAAATCTTGATCATAACCCTAGATTTAGAAGAGAAGCCTATGGCTAGCTAAAACTCCACCACGTTGGGGTAGGAGTAGGATTGGTGAAGATGGAAGACCTAGTGATAGAGAGACATAGAGAAGAAAGTAGGCTTATGTTTAATGAAGCACACGAGAGGGATCTATTGAAGCAACGAGAGATAATGGAAAGAATGGTGTTACAAAGAGAGATGGTTCATGAAGGATTCAAATATCACATAAAAGACATTGAACCAGAGCATCACGGAACTCCCCATTTGGGAAAGCATGTCGGGAACCCTCTTGCCTTAGATGAGAGCACACTGATAGAGACGACATGAGCCTTGATTGTGCATCCGAATCCCACACGATGACCTAGCCCTTGCACTTAGTTTTCCAAATTCTATGATGATTAACAAGTAAGCTAGTTTGGGAAGTAGAGTTATAATAGATAGAGTTAATTTTTAGTCATGTCCAGGAGTGAATCAAGTAGCTTATTCATTTATGGTGCAATAATCATATTTGTTATTTGGAGGTCTAGCTGGAGGTATCTTTTCTAGCACATCTTCACCCTTAACGTGGGTGTGTAAAACATTGGCATAACGTATGGAAGTAGCACAACTTTCCCGGATGTGGGGGTTTAATTTAGAAAAAAATTGGAACTCAAGGTAGTGCATCCTCTGGTCAATTTCCTACTTCAAGAGGGGGTCCGGAGGGTTAGGTGGCTTGGGCACTAGTGGATCTAGTGGTTACGAGGGTAGAGGAAACACAAGAGGGAATACGAGTTCTAGATCTAGTGGGAACAATACACACCAGCCCCAACAAATTTATATGAAATGTCTCTCCATCTACCGTAATATAGAGGCATTAAAGATGCATTCAAAGATGTACATATGTGTGAGATACTTTGGTGCATGAAAGGGATTATAGCTCAAGAGCACAAGGCACGTCAATTTGTAACTACACTATAAGGGCCCGTGTATATTTGGTACAAAACGTTTGACCCCGAATAGACTTGTGTACATTATACTACGCTATGCGATGCTTTCTTTAAAGAATTTTATATCCCGAGTTTGAGCAGAATAACATCAGCGCATTGAAATACATTAAGAAAGGCACTACTGAGAGTGTTTGGGAATATGATGCATGGTTCAAGACCCTTTTGTCTAAGTTATCTTATGACATACATGTAAGATAACATGCTCAGTGGTTCATTGGAGGACTTATCACTCCTTTCAGAAGAGCACTTTCGCATAAAACTTACACAAATCTACATGAGGCACTTGGAGCAGCTCTGCGCACTAAGGCAATAGGGAGTGTAGACACAGGAGTAAGTCCATTTTTGGAGGTAAAAATTACATCAATGGCTAAATAGTTAGAGAATTTATCAGCTAATTCAATGCATGAAACACACAATGGGATTTGGTGCCCAAATTGTGAAGTAGAGGGGCGTACTAAGGATAGTTTCCCTCATAAATCAATGCACTCTTTCTTGTTGGATTACAAGATCTGTCACTTAGATCGCAGTTCAAGTAGGTGCCCTTTGCTCCAACAAGTGATAATGAATAACATGTCCTCTTAGTGAAATATTTGCATGTCTTCCACTCATGATATTGAGGATTACAGGTTGATTGATAAGATCCATAATGCCATTGATATTGGTGTCCATTGGACTGGCATTGCAAACAAATATGAGGAGAAATGTAAACATCATGACCATGATTATAATGAAGGGATCTCTAATGGAGGCCATGGTAGAGGTTGAGGTTACCGAGGAGGATTCAAAGGCCAAGGTCATGCGAGTGGAAAAAGTGATTTCCCTTATGGACCTTATTATACATGTGGATCCCTTGATCATTATAGGTGCAAGTGTCCACAAAAAAATGTTTTTCTTTTTGTGGAAAGAATCATAACTATGAAGAGTGCCCAGATTTTTATGAACATTTTAGCAAGAAACACAAGTAAGAGAATATGGGCACGGGGATGGTGAGAGTACAATGCGCCGCAAAAGAACAATGAATTTCAAAGTTAGTGTCATATCCTAAGTTTGTACTCGTGAAGATTACTATGCATGTTGAGGCTGTGCATGCGGAGAAGTTCGAAATCAAATCTTGTCATTACTAAGGAGGAGGTGCTACATGAAAACTATCCATACCCTATGTATCAAAAGGAGGTCTTTCAAGAAACCATGGAGGTAATTATAAATCTGCAGGGTGAGATACAATGTTTATAGTACCAGTCGTAGAAGTTGGAACAAAAGAAAGTAGTTGAGCTCCATCAGATAGATGTTGATGATTTAAAGGAGGTTTTCAAGATGTTGCACCAAGAGAACATTATTTCTTTATTAGGAAATTGGTTAAAGGGAAACACTCTGTGTGTTGGCGTTAAACATGAGAGGAATATTTGTTATGCTAACCTCTCACCTCATAGTTTGGATTATGATAATGAGATAACTTTGAATGTTGTTGTCGATGGCTAGATTTTGAGTAATATTTTGATTGACACATGCATGGAAGTGAATGTACTCACTTTGGATGCATGGATTTAAATGGGAAGCCCACCATTACAATCATCTTCGAATGTTTTATTCATGGAAAATAGAACAAAGGCCACACCTATTAGGATTTTAAAGGATGCATCTATTACTATACAGGGGCCAAGTTTACTAGAGACTTTGAAGTGTTGGTGCTTGCAGAAGTGGACAATTTTCCAGCACTACTTGAGTGTCCTTGGTGTTATGCAAAAAAATGACCTACGCTTCAATAAGGGTTATATAAGTTTTGAGAACAAGGAGGAATGCATCATTATTCCATTGGCAGATGGGAAATTTGCACCTTATGTTGAGCCCTTAAGTGAAGAATATTTGAATAGAATTCATGTGCGCTTCATTCGAGATCTAAAATTTCTTGAGCCATTAAAGGAAGGAGTTATCTAGTGGTATGATGCACAATCCATGAGTGATACCACAAGTGTTGCATGTGACAACCGGGAACATGGAAATTATGAAATGATTAGGCACAAAGTAAGGAGTGCAGCTATGTGTGTGAGTAGGTTGTGATGTGTTAGGCATTTGGGAAGCAACCATTTACCATAGTACACTCGTGAAGAGAATCCAAGAGTATTGCTTCTTGCTATGGAAGTTCAAAGTGGGAATGTCAAATTGAAAGATGAAATATGCCCATTTATACTCTGTGTGGGATAACAACACGATGGTGGATGGTTCATAGGGACAATCTTTTGGAGTTGCGAGAGGTGATGATCACTTTTCTTGCTAGATTCTATAGGAGCCATGTAGCTGCTCGGATCTCTCGAATTTCATGGTAATGATCCCTGTTTAGCACCACGTTCAACATTGTGAGAGACTCTCAAAAGAGGGGTAGGAAGATTTACCACCTTCATTATGGGTACAAAGGCTTTATTTAACCTTGAAAGGTTGTGCACGTGCATGGTTTGTATATGCGGAGTTGAATAGAGAAATTGGAAATTAGTAGGAGCCTCTTGTAGGAATGATTTAGATCTTTGAATATTTTTCCATTAAGCCTCTAGTGAATGAGGTGTTATAGGTTATGAAGTGCTTAACTATGGGAGATAGTGCAAAGGTTGAGGATATCCTTCAAGATTTTTTAGGTGAGTCATACATGGAGGTACACTTTGAAGAGGATGAGACAGATGTTGAACAACTTGGGTGTGCCTATCTAGAAAGAGAAAAGGGTAATATGGTCTACATAGTTGAAGATGAAGAAGCAGATAACTTGGATGTTGAGCACACAGAGGGTATGCGTGAGGTCCTAAAAATGTAGATGAAAGGGTACGTACCTACCATGAGCCTATGAAGGCCAAGAAAGTGAACATTGGAAAAAATATCGAACCTAAGGAAGTCATCATTGGAGATTGCTGGTCTGACTTTGAGGTTGCTAAAATCATATAATCTGTTGTGTGAATTCTAGGAATTGTTCCATAGAGGATATCATGAATTGAAAGGGGTACTTGAATATTTGGGAAAAATTAGAATCAAGATGAAGGAAGATGTGCACCCGATTAGGAAGAAACCTTACAGGATGAACCCTAACATGCGCGTCAAAGTGAAAGAAGAAATTGACAAAATGTTGAATTCTAGAATCATCAAGCCCATAGAAGAATCTGATTGGGTTAGCCCTATGGTTATAAGTATAAATAAATATGGAATAATCCAAATTTGTGTGGATTACAGGGAAATAAATGCTACATGTGTGATTGATCCCTTTCCCACAACTTTTACTGAAGAAATCCTTAAAGGCATTATATGGCATGAAATCTACTCCTTCATTGATGGATTTTCTAAGTATCATCAGGTAATGATAGAAAAAGAGGATAAAAAAAATACAACTTTCACCACTGAGTGGGGAATTTTTTCATACATGGTTACGCCCTTTGGATTAAAGAATGAGCCTACAATATTTTCAAGCATAGTGGTACAAGCATTTCAAGATTTTATTCATAAGTTCTTGTAGGTGTATTTGGATGATTGGATAGTCTATAGGCTTGTGAAGGATCACTGTGATAATTTGAGGCTGATGTTTGATAGGAGTGGGTGTTTACAACACCCTTTCAAATTTTGTGCTAGTGGATCTTTCTAAGGTTCTTTGTGATTTTGGGCTTAGAGGAACCTACTAGCCAAAGTGAGGTGCACAGAATCTTGAGCCACACAAGATATTACAGGAAGTTTATCAAAGGTTATGCCAAGATCTTTGTTACCTTGCGAAAGAATTGTTGAGAGCTAAAGGTAATTTTTATTGGGGTGAAGCACAACAACGCACGTTTGAGACTCTGAAGGAAAGTATTACTACAACACCTATTTTGTGCCTTCCCTTCATGGTCCAAACCTTTTCACGTTCATGTAGACACCTCTGACATGGCCATTGGCGTGGTACTAGCCCAACCTAGAGAAGGGATTTTTGATCATCTTATTTACTTTGTGAGCATAAATTTGATTCCAATAGAACATAATTACACAACTACAGATCGTGAGGCCTTGTCTATGATATACGTGCTCCATAAGTTTTAATAGTTGTTGTTGGATACACCTTTTATCTTTTACATAGAGCACATGGCACTGAATTACTTGGTGAACAAGCCCATTTTTCAAGGGCACATATGATGTTGGAATATGTTATTTCAGGAGTTCAAATTTACAGTGGTGGTTAAGCTAGGTAAGAGAAATTCTAGTCCAAATTTTTTTTCAAGGATTCAATGAGGAGAGGACACAATGTCGGATGAACAATTGTTTAGACTAAACCACGTGCCCTTGGTATTAGAGGATATTATTTTAATTATACGTACAAGTAAGGCACCCGAGGGGATGAAGGCTTTGAAGAAGAAACAACTTGCCATTCATGTCGTGCCCTATATGTTAATTAGGGGAGACCTATATAAACTAGGTTAGGATGAAGTTTTACGTCGGTGCGTACTTGAACATGAGCATGAATCAATTATCGAGGAATCTCATGTAGGTATTACCAAAGTGGACACTATGTAGAGGATGCCACTACACATAAGATTATTTTAGTTGGCTTATGGTGGGAAATGTTATACAAGGATTACAAAGAATATTGTAAGACATGTGATCATTGTTAGCGACTTGAAAAGCCTGGGCATAGGGATGAGATGTCTTTGAGGCCTATTACTAGCAAAAAGCCTTGTTAGAAGTGGGAAATTGATTTTGTGGGTCCGATTTTCCCACCCATACACAGGATCTGGATCGTATCTTGCATCATAACTTGTAAGGATTATCTTACAAGATGGGAAAAATTGGTGCCTATAAAGGATTACATGACAACTACAACAACAAGGTTTATGTGGGTAAATATTATTAGTAGGTATGGATGCCCTTTAAGTTTGACAAGTGATATGGGTACTCATTTTCTTAATGAGACCATCAAGATCTTCTTAGACAAATTTGGGGTTACACATCATAAGACAACACCTTATCACCCTCGGGAAAATGGAGCTATTGAGGCCCTTAACAAAATATCGAGCCAAACCTTGAAACAAATTGTGATGTTAGAAGGAAAGACTCGGGATGATAATGTCTTTTTCGTACTTTGGATGTAAAGAAAACCCCACAAAAGGTTGAATAAGGCAACACCCTTTCATCTAGTATTTGGTATAGAGGTTGTCCTATAGGTGGAATTCATGTTACCTTCTCTATGTATTATGCGCGCAAGAGGTTTGGATGATGAGAAAGCACTTGATGAACGTATTGAAAAAATCATGCATTTGGATGAGAGGTGTGCCATAGCAAGATGGAGTCGATGCAAGAAAAGGCTAGGTAGAAGGCATGACATGATAGGCACATAAAGGATAAGAAGCTTGAGGTTGGGAAAATGGTACTTTTTATGATTCAAAGTTTTTGTGAGACCCTGGAAATCTTAAGGTGCATTGGTTGGGACCATATGTTATCAAGTACATACTTGATTTAGGTGCTTTCAATTAGAGGCATTGGATGGAACATGGTTACCCAGTTACTTAAATGGGATTAGGTTTAAGCCCTGCTATAAATAAGTCTTCTCGGTGTTTTTAATAAGGTAATATTGCCACTTAGATAATATTTCCTTCATGCATTCCCTTTCTATGTGTTTCCTTTCATTAGTGCAATGCTTTGTCAATTTAGCTCAGTGTTTTGTGTAATAAGATTCTTGCACGCTAGAAGCTGATTATTATTGAAGTATTTTTATGCACGAGAGGAATGCACATACCCTTACCGTGAGGTGGATAAAAGAGGATTGAATGGTGCCTTACTTTAGAGTGTGGTGCATGATAAAAAAACTCAGAGGTGATCAGAGAAGGGACAACTTTAGAAAAGAAAATTTCAAGGAAATTTCTCAAATTTAAGACCACGCATGGGAGGATGGATGCTCAGTATAATGTGAGGTAGGTTGTAACATTGGAGACTACTTGGGAAGAGTCACATTGGATAGGTATTCTGGTGTACGGAAGCGTAGGTAGAGGAGATATGTGGAAAAGAAGTAGTGAGCGCGCTAGAAGGTTGTGACTAAGGTGTGGAAATTATCGTTGTAAAAATGTGAGGTGAAATAACACGCAGCTATGTTATTAATGTCTTATACAATGGTGTTTGGGAGTAATTAATGTGAATAAATTTTGAAATTCGCTATAAGGTCAATATTTGTAACATCATTGTTACCTTACATTATTGAAGCTAATTTCTGTGAAGTGCAAAAAAAATTAAGGATGAAAAATAATTTGTAGATCGATGAGCGATAGGATCGAAGCATGTTGTAGTTAGCATTCAACACAAAATTGAGATTCAAGCGTTAGTGGATGTGCTCTAAGGAGGGTTCATACGATTAGGGTTTAAAGAAAGTAGAGTTACAACTAGGGTTTGACAGATTGAAGGGTCTGGTTCACACTCATGGTACACAAATTAAAAAGATGGTAATTTGGAAGTTCAGGAGTCCAAGTCAGGTGATAGAGGAGATATGGCACCACAACGAGCTCCAACTGTTGAGTTAGAGGTCGAAAAAGGGGAAAAGGATTGATTGGTCAAATTTTTGTATCCTGAGGGAGTGATTGAAGGGAGACCATGGGAAACAAAGATAACAAGGTGTAATATTTCTGACACTAACTATAGAATGGATAAGTGTATGAAAGATATCATTTCCAAGACCATTAGAAAGACCAATCGAAGGATAACGGATGGAAATAGGGGTTTGGATGAATTTTTCAAGAAATTGCTTGAAAGTGTAAGGGTCATGTAGATTTTTGAGTTGCCTTACTTTGGGAAGCCCGAGAAATTATATCAGTGGCTCATGTCACGGGTACACAAATATTTCTTTTACTTCGTGGGCGTAAGAATGCAGACATCGCTAAATCGATTGGAAATGTAACAAGGTTACGTGACTCGAATGGGATATTTTTGGTTACCTATCGATGATGAGGGTATTGATGTAATGGCCATTATGCTTAAGTACATAAAGGGGGGCTGAGCATTTAAAGTAACAAATATTGATGACATGGCCAAAAGGGTTGCAACATGGATGACAAGTTGTAAGTTATGTGCCCAAACGATGAAATGAGATAAATCAATGCTAGTTACATATAGAACACAAGATGGAAAAAATACCTATTAAAAAATCATTGGTTACATTGCAGAAAACTTAGTGGTTAAGGCACGCATCTAGGTAGAAAAATTTGACAAAATTACTTGGGATGTTATTCTTCTGTTACTTGTATTTAGCGAGATTGGCATACCTGATGGGCCGAGGGAGAATATTTGGGAGTTCCCCTTAGAGAACAAATCACCAAAGCAAAAACAAAATCGATTTATACATTGCATGGCTCCATTTCAAACACATACAAGGAGCGATAAGAAAAGTGGTTTAGGTGGTTATGCCGATGTTTGAAGGAGTGGTCCATCTTGCGCAAGCTACCTACCATGGTGGATAGTGAGGAAAAGTTTTCCATTTACCAACACTTCAGTTTGGGATGGTTCCATATGCAGATGGGTGAGAAAATCTCTCTTTGTAAGGATTATGTGAACAGTTACATAACACGTGTAAAATTTAGTTTGACATGGATAAGGTACACATGGACATTCATATTCCACACAAGACCTATGTATGGCCAAACAAGGAAAGGTATGTATAAGCGCTTAAGAAAGATAATTTTGACATAACTCCAAATACCATGGCCATAGGAAATATTGAACTAGTACACGTCTATGTGTACCTAAGGTTGCACTTCAAGGATAGAAATGTGATTAAAGGTGAGGACATATCTTTTTCAGGTCCTCCAAAGAAGAAAAATATAGTGATAACTTCAAGGCTAGATGAACTCGTGCTCTCCACTCGGGAAGAACCAAAGTGGTTACAGGCTTCGAGAATGTTCTAGAGCAACAAGAAGAGGAAAAAGCTAACAGCTTCAAGGCTGGACCACACGTGAAGGATTTTGTGCAAAAGGTGTACATCTAGGGATACTCGTGTTCGAACATCATTGCAATTAGGAGGTCACCGCATATAACACCAGTGAAAGATGATGAAGAATAAAGGAAGAAGTGCTGAAATATATACCATTCAAAGATAGCTAGTAGGAGAAGTATTCACGACAAAGAGCACAGGATGATGTGACTACTCCAAACTTGGAAGTATATAACGATGAAGAGATAGGTGAGAAAATTATATATGAGGAGGTTGGCCCTAATGTGAGAGCGCAAGGACATGTGGATGAAAATAACACCGGCAGAGATACGAAGTCATAATTTACCCTACACGCACAAAGAAAGAAACTGAGGAAGGAGAGGAAGTACAAAAAAATGTAGGCACCGAGGCATAGTAGGACTCGGCCACAATTGATCATGAAAACATAGGATAGTGCACCAATGAAAACAAAGAAGATGATGTGGTGAGAACTCGAAACCTAGGATACATTGATGATGTGACAAAGATCAATCATCTCTGGTTTCAAAATACCTTGCCTAGGGAGTAGTTATATGGATGATACTTATGGATCCAAAGATGGCAACTACGAGAACTCACAAATAATTATCTTGGAGCATGCAGACTCATATGGATGAGCCTAACTTTGATGTAGGTGAGAAGTCATGTGTATCACACAGATGAAGAGCATGCCATGTACCCACCATATTATTGTCAAGCTCACATAGGTTTTAGATGAACAAGTAAGCAATGCACTGGTTAAGGTGTCTATAAAGGTTGCACGTCGTAATATTGATAAATTAGAAAATATTAGAGAACTTTTAGATGACAAGAAGGATAAAGACACGAGAATCATGCATCTTACTGATGAGTGGGATAAAGTTGAGGTAGAAACATAGAAGGTTCTTAAGATGATGAATAAATTGTTGATGAAATTTTGGAGAAGATACCTGATTTACAAGATAAGGTTCCCAAAGAGTTTCAATCTGCTCTTCATTATTTGTGCACAAAATTTTAATTTCTTTTAGAGGAAGGGTTTGTGTGTATGCCTCGACAAAAGTATGTTGTCGAAGAATCAGCGAGGGCCAAATCTATTGTTGCATGAAAGATCACGGGTTATGAGGCCATATTGCAGACTTAGAAGGATGAGATGAAGAAGGTAGATTTGGTTATTAACTTCAGACGTGGCCCCAGACACAATTATCAAAACAAAGACCCTTGAAGAAGAAAATGAGGTCCTATAGGTAATGAATAATGAAGCACTTTAATGTGTGGAAATGATGGCTTTGGTTGCATAAAGCGTGATGCACTTACGAGAAGTGAAGAGCCACATAAAGAGGAAATAAAGGATATCGATAAACGGTTGAGCAAAAAATGGATTTCATGGAAGGGATGGTGTCAAACCTGGCCAATGTTCTAAGCATACTACAGAATGAGGGTGAAATATGAAAATTGATGAAATGGAGTCAATACTTGGCAACATCCCAGATAAGACTAGTAAAACACCAAGTGATTGGAATGATTTGGAGGTAGAGATTAAGAACAAATATCCAGAGTTAATCATGCCTATGAAGAGAAAAGCACACGAGTATTCTTTTATTATTTATGTATAGGTATTATTTCATTCATTCTTTATTCTCATATTCATGGAGATATAAGTTCACCTTAAATTACCAAGGCAGAAATCCAATTAGTGTGGGGTAATGTTGGGCTGAGAAAGTATAGCCTAAGTATGGAGGGTGTATAAGGTTTGGGCATGCAAACATAGGGTGCGTAGGTGTGCGTGAAAAGGTAACAAAGTAGGTGCGCCCATGATCATGACTTAACCATTTTTAGCATGAGGGATATTTTTGATATATAGTGTGGAGCATGCAATGATATGAATACTTGTAGAGCACGAAAGGATATTTTGGGATGAGTAGAAGATCGAGCGCTATGCAAAGTTTTGGGGCTAATAATAGGATTATACTACGCTTTATTATCGATAATCTATTATTAGCAAACTTGCATGCTTTTGCATTCTCATTTAAGGGTGCATGACTATTATTATAATGTATCATATTTTTGAAGGTGCATCAGTAGTGAAGGGGAAGTCCCCACCCCTATAAATATGTATTGATTTGCACGGGTTTAGATATACCGTTTATTATAGAGTTATGCTATGAAATTTTTAGCACACATGACTGGAGACTGGATTGTGTATGTATGAAGCTTCTGTGTTTTGCAGTATTTAATATAATGGATCTTATTGGTTGGATAATGGTGTTGGATATAACTGAGCATGGATCTTATATGGTAAATATGATTATAGTAATTTTTTAGTTATTTTTTCATATGCTTAAGTTCTAGATTTGGTTTATGCTACGTGTGGAGTTCTTTTTTATCTATTATGGATCTAGATTATAAATGCAATCATACTAACATTATGGACAAGCTTCCATAAAGAGGGATGTAGTACCCTTGCATGCTTTGGGTGAGCCCTCGTTAAAGATGAGTGATGTGTCAAAGCATGCCTTGGGCTATTGGTGGTAAAATCTAGGCCGCAACACCTTTTTCTCATTTATCTATCTTTTGACTTCATCATGTAGTTGCATGTCGCTCATCCAATTACATTATTTTGTCAATGTGCTCTTCTACTACTTTCTCATCAACAAGTCCTCTCGTGCGCAATACATAGGGAGGGTAGCATGAATTCCATAGGAAAATTACCTCGTACAAAGACTAATTGAAATGTTTTGGCCTTATTTAACCTCTTGTAAGTAGTTCTCTATGCCCATAAAACAAATGATACTTTTTCATCCCAATCCTTTCTGCCTATATCACATATTTTTAATAATGTTTGTCCTAAGATCTTATTGAATTATTTTATATTATTATTGGTTTGTGGGTGATAGGGGTAGTATTATGGTGAACTAACATAAAATTTATTATCAAAATTATAATTATATCATTTAGAAAATGTTTTCCCTATCACTTGTAAGGCTCAATGGAAAACCATACCTACTAATGATGTTCTCCAATAAGAATCTTGTTTATGTAGCTATAGTGCAATACTTTGTGGGCACTTCTTCTTCCCACATTGTTAAGTAATTTGTGCATGTTATGATGTAACACGTGTATGTCCTCTATGTGGCTGGTGTTATTGGGCAAAAAGTCAATTTCCCACTTCTCAAAAGGTTTTATACTTGTTATATATCACAACGAAATCTCATCCGGTGTCCTAGTTTACCAATCCTCTAGAAATGATCACAAGATTTGACAAAGGCCTTAGTATTTTTGTAAAGCATATCCCACCATAATCCTACAAGTAATAATTTGTGTTGTAGCATCACCCGCATGATTTCCTCCATAAATCACACCATGCGCCTCTTCCATGATAGCTTCATGCTCATGATCTAAGACACACCTACAAAAACTTAGTCTCTACCCATTTTATATAGGTCACTTCCGACCAACCGGTAAGGGTCCATATGAATGACAAGTTAATTTTTCTCCAATGTCTTCATTTCGAGGCACAACTCCCGTGTATAAGAATATTGCAATGTCCTCCGGATCAACTCGGCACACACTTGTAATTTGAATAGCCGAGCATCTAGAATAGTTCTTTTAAGCTTTGTGTGTCCTCTCTAGAGTTTATTCTTGACAAGTGGTATGGTCCCGGGTTGATTTTTCTAGGCTTGATTATGATAGAAAACTCAAACTCCTCGAATAATAGTATCCAATTACATATGCACCCTTACAAAATTAACTTATTAACCAGATACTCAAGTTTTATATCACCACGTAGAATATAAATGGTGTTTTCAGTAAATATTTTCAGAACTTATGAAGGACATACACCATTTACAATGCCTCACGCTTCATATTTATGTAAATTTTTTTAGTTTGTGTCAACTTCCTACTCACAAAAACATATAGGATGATCTACATTTACTTCCCGACTAGGTAAACACTGCTCCAATGTCTATTCCAGAGGCATCCACATAAACATGAAATACTATATTCCAAGAAGGGAAGCGTAAAATGTGTGCGATTATTTATCTCTCCTTCAAAGTATTGAATTTCTGTTCTTGTGCATCATACTAATTAAACTTTCCTTTTGCCTTCGACATCTCCTCTAGTGGCAAAAAATCTTAGCATACCCCTTAATGAATTTCCTATAGTATCCAGTATGTCCAAGGAATCCATACACTTCACTTTGATTGGTTAGTTCCTCCAATCCCAATATAATAGCTACTTTTTTGGATCCACCAACAAGCCTTCCTTACATATGATGTGTCTAAGAAAGGTACCAAATGGTGTCACAAAATAAAATTCTTTATATTAAAGGATGTGCTAAGTTGCCTACATTTTTCAAACATTAGTTGCAGAAAATCACAATGATCCTTAAGTAGGTTATACAATTTCCAATCATCTAAATAAACTTGAAGGAACTTATGTATGAAGTCTTGAAACACCCACACAATAATGTGAAAAAACTTGCTGGCACATTCTTCAATCCAAAAGGCATAAATTTGTAGGCAAAGCATCCTAATTTAGTTACAAATGTTGTTTTCTTATGATCTTCACACATATTCCTAACTTGATGGTATCCTGAGAATCCATCAGTGAAATAATATATCTTGCACCCTGCAACACCCTCTAGGATCTCTTCATTGAATGGTGTGGGGAAAGGATCAATGACAAATGAAGCATTTAAAAATCTATAGTCAACACAAATCCTTATCCTCCCATCCTTCTTGATGCTAATAAATATTGGAACGATCCACTCCGATTCTTTAATGGGCTCAATAATGCATTCCTTTAAAATTTTGTCAATTTCATCTTTTACCTTGACATGCATATTAGGATTCATCTAGTATGGCCTCTTATTAACTGTTCATGCACCATCCTTAAGCTTTATATTCATTTCACCTAAAGACGTATGGAAACTATTCAACTCATGATAATATCTTGGGAATAGGTCTTAAAATTGCATAAAAGTTTGATTATTTTTTCAACCTCTCCCTCAGACCAATAATCACCATTTATCACCTTCTTTAGAGCATCTTCAGTCCCAATTTTTACCTTCTTGGTTTTCAGTGGTATATGGTATGGTTGAGTGTGTTCATATGCAATGTCTAAAACCTCACACTCACCTTATGCATGTTCTATGTTGAGGTCCTCAACCTCTTCATCATCAATGAGATTTTTCCTTTTCCTTCTAAATACACCCCATGATTTGTTCATTAGAATTCATCCAATCACAAGCATATACACACTCAACCAGAGGAGTCTCACCTCGCAACCGAGTTTTAAGATCTTCTTCCTTCACACTTTGTTATATAGAGTGACGCGCTTTATTATATATAGATATTCATTAACATGGGATTTAGTAGAAAAATAATCAAAAAAATTTCATGATAGTTGAAGTTAAGTCGTGTTGACTCGTAGTCTCTTGCTGAACTTCACATGTATATACCATGCACGTGTTCATCCGCATAGTGTATAATAGAACTTACGAACCCACAATAATGGTGGAAACACATTTTGGCCTTACATCCAATTCATTTCAAAGTTTTGAATGTGTGCCATGGGAGAGGTATTCCCATCATAATCTAGTATTTGTGAAGGAATATTATTCCTAACAAACCTTATCAAGAAAGCAATTCTTATTTTACACCAACCTATCAAGTTGTCTCTATGCATGGCCCACCAAAGGCACTACTATTCCTCCTAAGGATTAAACAACCATATTTCTTCTATCCCCTTTGTCTCGTACCTATGCTTCCATTGGGTGTAGGAAAGATTCAAGATTCTCTTCCCTGGTAAACCGAAACAAGTTGGTCCTTCCCAACCATCTCATAGGTCGTGATCTAATCACTCGTGTTAATCTTCCCTAGAACTCAGAACCAACCATCTCATAAGTTCCATTTGACCAATCATCACAAGAAACACTAGTATTTTTCTTATTGACTATGCATACCCCCACCTGAAGTAGGCTTTCCTTTGAAGGATCAACATTTTCTAGGTTACGCACCGTATGTGAGTAGATATGGTTAAGGTCTTCCTCATTTATTGGCTTTATATAAGGTGCAATATTTGTATCATCCATTTGTATCATAATACGCTCTTCATTATTCTTAAAACTTACATAAAGATTGTTAAAGCATAATTCTATGCTATTAACATAAAACCAAGGATGGCCCAGTAACACATGGAAGTTATCTTCTTTAGCTAGCTCTAGAACTTCAAAGTAACCTTTGAATTTTTCTCCTTATATGGTGATATTATCATTTTTAATATTTCAATGGGCGTGACCCTTGTCTTTTTCCCATATACAAAAAAATTGAATATGGATGCGATGGTGGCCTTCCCATTTGGTTCTAGAAATCAAGTGTAAATACATTGACTTATGTGTTTGTATCAATCAAAATTTTACTTACCAACCATCCATTTATAACCACATCTAAAGTGATATCCTTGTCATACTCATGGTCCTGGGGTAGTAAATTAGAATGTAAAATTTGTCTATTCTTCCCTATTTCTATACACGACACTTTCTCCCGCAACCATTCTCCTAACATGGGGATTATATTATCTTACCTAAACATTCTCCACACTTCCTTTAGGCCATCCAAATATTTATCAAGTACTTTAGTTTTTGGGCACACTCCATGTCTCGCACTTGTTTCTTTAGGCATTGTATCTCGCACCATAATACTCTAATCAATCCCATGGTTTCTGGAAAATTCTTTATGGTTTCCCAAGTCTAGATATTTGTTTCATTCTCCCTTGTTCACATGTATGTGAAGATTATGCACACATTGTAACCAATTAATTTGGTTTCCTTTCCTTTCCTAGAACACACTTGTATCATTTTTGCACCCTATCCTTCTTATTTTTACACATGTGCACATATAAATCCATGCATTCTTCTACTTTGTGCCCCTTTCCACGAACATGTAAGACTAGTTAATTGGACACTCATGGTGATAGTGGTTTGACGACCCACATGTATAGCATGTTCCTCCTTTAAACCTCCCTCTATGACCTCCTTGGCATCTACCATGATATCCTCCTCGATATCCCCCATTACCACTCTTGTTCCACCATTATTCTCACTTCCTTGTTCACGCTCATTGAGCCTTACTTTCTACACTATCCTGGCACAACCCCATATCGCAATCCTCTTGAATATATTAAATTATCTGAAAATTAGTTGTATCATTGGTGTGTCCATCACAAATCCTACATAAATTAACACCTTCTTTTGTCTAGCGCACTACAAAAGTAGGCAATCCAGAACATCATGTCTCTTGAGATAAATTTTACAAGATGAGAGTAATGCACACACACTCATCCATAGAAAACTATCCTTTGTATACCCCTCTACATTGCAGTATATACAGAAAATTCCAATATGAGTGACTTTTTTTGTGTTAGGGGATAATTTCTCTCTAAGTTGAGTAGCCATGGCTTAATCTAATGTTTATGCTCTAAACTAACTTTTGCGTGTAGTGTTGCTTCTAAATCCTCACACGGGTATTTGAAATTCTTGTGTGATAACTTCCTTCAAAAAGGATTCAACAATCCCCAACAAACCATTGCACATGTTGACTGTGGTGGATGCCATATGAAATATTAGACAACAAAGTCTTAAAAAATGTATCATATTCCATGAAACTTTTAGCCAAGCCCTTTTTGATTTCCTTGAGCACACTGATACTATGTTGCTCAAATTTTGGTATGTGAAATTTAACTAAAAGGTGGCGCACAAAGCATCATAGTCCACTACTACCTAATGTGGGTAATACTTCATGTACCAACTATGTGTGTGGCCTTGAAGTGTTTTATCGAACTGACTCACCTTCCTATCTAAGGCTATTATTCATTTGGCCCTCCATAAAAGTTCACACTTGTGCACATGCTCTACCGCATCTTCCACACCCCTATACTCAGGTAAATGAAGGGACATCTAGAGAAAAATATGGGGAGGTTGCTGAGGTAATGGGTTACTTCCTTGTCTTGGATTTTTTTACCTAGTGGGGGACCATATCTTGACCACAAACCTATACTAGGTTTACCTCCACTCAGGGGAGGACCAAAGCCTCATGAGTATCCTATCACATGAACTAATGGTGGTCCCGATGAAGAATTTCTTTGTGCAGCAATACTAGAACTGAATTATGTGCAAATAATTTTTCCTAATATTCCTCCAATAGGATTACTTCCACTAAGTAGAGCGCCAACGTTTTGTCATGATGCCGCACCTACCGAAAGAATTCTAAATAAAATTTTCTACATGGATACATAATTATATTACACTACCATATGTGTTGCCTTGATCTATTATGCCTCCTAAGTTGATTCTAATACATACCTACCTATATCTTTAACCCAATGTGGTGAGCCCCTATTACCTTCTTGTTCACCACTACTATGATGATATTCTCAGTAACAACTTCTAAATTCCAAACACCAAGCACAAGGGATAAGAATCCGAGGTGGGTTAGATTCATGCCAATGGTTCTTATTATTTCATTAGATTCATTTTCATCATATTTCAAGGGGTCCTTACATTGCACATCTTTAATATCTTAGGTACAAGGTTCTCATCATTTCTACCTAGCCCCATTCCTCTCATTCTTAGCACCTCTTCAACTCGCTCTCTTGCACGTTGTTATATCTGCAGAGCCTCTCTTCCACATTTCTTTCTTCCACTTGGGCCATCATCATCCTTCCCTTGCCCCTTTCCTTCCCTACTCATGGCATGGTTTTAGCTATCGTATAAGGAGATTTTCCACCCAAGCTCAATCAGTAAAATCTTTATAGCCAAATGGAGCATGCATAGATAGGATACTATGTGTTCATGTAGGAACTATAATTTTACATCCTCCCATACACGAATACATTGATATCATGTACTCCAACACATAGTTCCCTAAAACACCTTCCCACCAACAATCTACAACATACCTCCGTGGTTCATCCAGATCGTGAGTGTTGCTACTTATCCTGACTCCACACAAACCTTCTTCCCAATCTAATCACTTTATCCTGATATAATTCTACTAACCATTCATATAATTCACTTGGAAATAAACCAAATAAAGTATCATACAAATTTTCCTCTACCCATTTATGTGAATCAAAACCGCTTCCACTGTTGTATCTTTAAGAAAACCAGTGTTGGATGTCATGTACCAAATGTTCAATATTCTCCAATGATAGTTGGAACGCCATGCACATGCCACATCTTGATGAATGGAATAAAAAAAGGTCCTGACAATGGAACAAAAATGTAGCATTTTTTATTAGCACCAATTAGTCGGGTGTGCGTTGGAACATCACTCATACTAATGTCCAAGTGCTCACCTGAAGCACACACAACCTTACATGTCCCTCTTTGTTAGAACATATAATATGTACAAATATCATAAACCATTGTGCAACATAAGATAGAAGACAAACTAAGTAAATCATGATACATATAATAATAAATATCTTTGATCATTCATTCCACAACATATACAATTAATATCAAAATCCAGATGTTAATGACACCTCATTCATCTCTCCTAACCTTGGCTATCCATATCAGATCATCCATTACATTCACAAGATCTCATATTACAAACATATCTCGACATACATTATGTCATACACATGCACACTCTCTATTATACACACACAAATACACATATATCAACACACCAATTATTAAAAAGAAATGAAAACTATATATAGGTGGTCGTAACTTGTCCTTCACTTCTTTACATTCTCTTTCCTATTAATATACCCTTCTATACTTATCTTACATGTACCTCTGCTCTATGCTTTAGTCTTCAATTGGTTGTTCTTAATTTAGTTGCATCTTCCCATGCATACCCTATCTTTATCCAACACCTTGCATGTACTTTAACGTTGATTTTGTCCAATTATAGCTTTTTCTTACTTGTCATGCCATCTCTACCTTTCCTATTTTTATCTCATTTTGAATTATTTCTAACTCCTTTGATGTCTTTGTGTGCAAAATTCACACGTTCTCTTATTTTACCCAAAGGTGCATGGACCTTTATGCATTCTCTTCTATATGTGTATTATCTCCTTTATTGTGTTGTCATGTGCATCTTCACGCATGGCTCATACTTAGCCACTCTCCTCATCTCAACAATGTTTTTACATAAATATTAGTTTTCCAATGTAAATTGTAATTTTTGGATTGGAAACATTCTTAGTTATGGATCATATTATAGTCTCTTATTTTTTACTTAGGAGAATTTGGTTATTTTGAAGGCATGAGTTTTAGCATGAGGGTCCTAATTTCATCAATTAACACATTTATTGTCAAATTATATTTAATAATTTTCAAAACAACAAGATTAGTTGTGAAAGTTATTCTTTTAAAAAGGAAAAGTAAAGCACCTAAGAACAATCAGTAATGGAAAAGTGAACGGAAATGAGAAAGTGTAAGAAAACAAAGGTTAATAGTTCATGAAAATTGAAGACAATAACATGCTACTAGATAAATTATAAGTATGATTCCAATATTTTTCCTAAAATTTTAATAGAAAAAAATTAAAGGACAACCTTTTTAGTTTCATGAGCTAATTTTTTTTTATGTATTTTATCTTATAACAATTGAAGACTGTCAAAATTGATTTCTAGATCCCATTATAGAGGCCTCGGGTAGAGGATTCATGAGTGAATTGGTAGAATTGTTTTGGATGTTGAGGCTTACAAGTTCCACTTGTGGAACATGAAGTGTATTAGTGTAAGTTCTAGTGGGAATTGTTAGAAGCGTGCTTACTCATTAGTACTAGGATGAAATCTATGAATATTATATATGTCTTACTTTAATAGTTGATGCCTTAACTAAATTACAATATCATTGGGATGATGATTTCTCTTAGAGAGGAATGATGTCACATTACATATTTTCACATTATTTTTTTGGATTCTCTATGATGATTAGGTGGTTACTACCACATTGTTACAACACTATATATATATATATATATATATATATATATATATATATATATATATATATATTACTTTTATTTTATTTAGTTAGCAACATGTTTTAGGAGTTAAACAATTATTGTTGTTGATTTGTTTAGTAATAGACGATGATTGATTCATATTACAATTTTGGGATTATTATTTATACATGTATGTTGCTTATAGTTCATTATTATTGATTTGATTATTTGAATAGATAAAACATTGGCTATTCTTGTCTACTTGTGTGTAAATGTTATATAGATTGAGAAACGGTATCATTGAAGATAGAGGTAAAAATATGTAGAAAGTGAGTATGGATAGAGATAATTTCCACGTGTGCTTCAAAGACATGAGATATAACGTAAAATTGTAAGTTGAGATCCTAGATTCCCTTCTTGTGATTTACATATGTTTTATGTATCACTTTGTGCAATGAGATAGATTGTTCGCATTGTAAAAATGAGGCATTGTTTCATGGTAACACTATGGCTAGAAGCATAATGTCACAATGTGTAATTACTTGAGTGGTGCATCGTCACTTTATATTAATGTCCCACTTGTGGTATTACTTGAAGTTTACTATTTCCATGTGATATCATTGTTCTATTTTAAATTAAGAGAGTAAAAGAAAATAATAAAAGGGTTATTATTAAAAATTATTATGGGTGTGTTGTTGTAGGGGTGGGTTAGCTTATTAGGTCATATTTAGCCTTATGCATCTATGTTTAGATTTTCTCCTCCAAGCCCTATATTCATGTTTACCTCTCTATCTTGGGCATAATTTTCAAGGTTCCCTATGTTGTTTCACTTTCCACCTCCCATCTCAAGCCAACCCTAGGTAGGCATGGCCATAGCCATGACTCTACCTTAGCGGACAAGTGATTTTTACTATATATACCTACTTAGTCTTATACAATGATCACGTGGGATTGTTTTCACTTAGTGTTAAATGGGGTTGAGCTTTATTAGCTCCTTGGTGAGACAACCTAATGTTTTCATGGGTTTTTTTGATTAACTGAGCTATTATCACTTTATTAACTAATTTAATTTATAACTCTATCAATTTATCTACAAATATCAAGCTAATTTTCTCTTTCTATCAATTTTTATTACTCATTAACCAAGGTGAGATGAGCCAAAGTGAGTTGCATTCAAGCCTCTCTTATTACATTGAATACCTAGTTAATTTGTAAGTTGATGAGTTGATTTTCAAACTCGTATTACCTTATAATGTCTTCTCGATTTACCTTTCTAGTATACCAATTTGAGCTAACTCGTCGAGCTACATTGGTTGACATCTAAAATTAGTTACATTTCTCATCAATTAAGATAAGTTGTTCGAGCCAAATTACATTTCTTAGTGAACTATGGGATTCTAGTAGTCTTCTTCCCTTACATGCATGTCATTTCCATTATAGTTTTGCAAAGATTTACCCACCTTTGTGTTAGCATATCATGCTTAGATAAAATAAGGCACGCTTCACATTTTTTGGGTCCCATAATGGTTAGCAAGGGTGAAATGAATTATTATTATAGTAATTAGACTTGTATTCCTAGTAAAATAACATATAACACAACCATGCATAGACCAAACACAATGCTCATATATCATTTGATGCATAATTACAAGTTTTAGCCATCTAGTAGCAAAAATCTAAGCATGATCCATTTATGCCTCACCCCTCCAACTCTCTATATCAACTACTTACATATTCTAGACCCCTTTATAAGTATTTATACTTGTGGGAAGTTGTCCTCCACTAGTTTACAAGAGATAATAATAGCCCTCGAGTTTATAGTTCTAGTTAACTAATACATTCATTTGGTAGAAAAAATGATCCTTTCATCACCTTAATCCAATGCTACATGTTGATCTTTCACATAAGATGTTGCTTATCCTTAACCTTATCCAACCCTCTCGTTAACTTCATGTAAGTTTAAAAACTAAATCTTTAGTATATTCTTGAACTTGTGTTTATCTATATCTCCTAATACTCTGCATGTCCTTTCCTTGAACTTATCTCATGCTACAAAATCCTTTGTGGTTACCTTCTCTTATCATGTGCATTTCTTGTGTCCTTTCGACATACACATTCCCTATCTTTGTATTTGTGTTGTTACCTTCTACACACTCCCCTGCTCATATCATGTGCATCCCTTTGTAAAATTCCCGTGTGCACCTCCAAAGAATAATGAATCATGAATAAAGAATATCAAGTCCCTAAGGACTTAAAGAATAAAGAATATAATAAATCATGGTCCCAACATCACCCCATACCAATTATATTGGTCATCTTTAGCTAACCTTTATTGGCCATCCTCAAACAACTCATGCACCTCAACCTATAACAAGTCTTCATGCGCTTGCCACCTATTGACTATTGCATCAATGATTTGGGTTAATTTACCCAACTACGTAATGAGTTAATTAAACATAGAAGAACATTTTATGCATGTGATCACCATTTTTTGTAGGTGATCTACTTTCTTTTGAAACTCCCGACACGTGGTTCCTAGCTATGTTTCTAGTGTAACATTGAGCTTCATTAAATATTTTAATTATTGCTTTATTATCTCTTTTATTTCTATAACCTTTGTGTTAATCTGTTTCATATTATTCCATTATTTTATTTTGGTTAGCCTTGTCCAAATATTCATCTTCTAGCCGGGCTTCAAATTTTGTTGGTTTATCATTCAGTTTTTTATTCATTCATTAATTATTCTATGTTGTTTATAAATTCCTTTAAGAAACTTCTCTACTTTATCTCCTGGCTTTCAACATTTTTTCACTACAATCACATTCCTTAAGCTTTTTGTTACCAATAACATAGATATTTTCACTTTATCTCCTTGTCATTTTTCTCTTTCTTTCTCCTTCTCCATTTCTTTGAACAACATATTCATTAGCTTTTCAATATCATATATGGTTTCGTTAGTTATGAGTGAATTATCGTGTAAAATCTTGGGCTCATTTATCATTACTCACTGCTTGGGGCTTCTACATTCGACTCAATGTGCACATATTTTTCTAGAGACATTTATTTTCACATCGACCCTCACATATCTACTACTTTGTCTCTCTTATCTCCTCTTCCATCTTCATTTCTTATGCTTTGTATACTCTTGCTTCATTGTTGTTATTTAAATTTTCAACACTACTTCCCTAGAAATTTTTAATAATGCCTCCTCGGCTTGAGTCTTAGATGTGTTGTAGGATGTCTTTGAGGAGAACATGATCCTCAGTCTTGGTTGGTTCACTTGGAACCTCTATGAGCATTTCTTCAATACATACATCCAATGAAAATGATAGAGCATTTTTCAAGCACTCGGTTGCCACAATGTTCTTAATATTTTCCCATTAAAAAAATTCATGGGATTTCCTTCCCCATTGACATGTTGTGCATATCTACCTTTTTTTAGTGTGGGTAGAGTTGTGCTTCTTCCTCTTCATATTTTGTGCCAATTCATTGCTCATGTACTAACCTCTTACCCATAGTGGAGTGGGTTTGTTCTAATTTAAAATCAATGTCATGCCCACCTCTTTCCTCGTGACTTCCCTAGCACAATAAATTTGTTAATTCTTCAGATTATCTTCAACCTCTATCACATTTTTGGGTGACATGTGAGGTGATGATTGTTTGGTCAGACTTGGCTACTCCATTTGTCCACTTGGCCCTACTACAAAGATAACTCCGAATCTGGAGAATTTTGTGTTGGGATTTCGATATTTATTTCTTATTGGTGAAGACCCACTATGTTCTATTCTACTAGGTTTCCATAGTTCATGTTTTCCTTCTATTTCATACACTATAATTGTCCCTTGCCTTAGGTTTAATCTTCTTTTCTTTTTGGGTTATTACATTTGTGTGTGTGTATTTTCTTTCTATTTTTATACTCCCTTTGCATGCTCTACTTATTGTCATGTAATTCATGATATGCACTTAGGAATAACAATTTCCTCATCTAGTTCTTCATTTTATCTTTCTTAATTGTTATCCTTTTTCTTCGGATGCAAATAGAAGAACAATTTTTGTATGGTTTTCTTCAAAAAAATGGTCTCCCACTTAGTAATATCGTATATGTTTTTCACTTGCTTCTCCTGGTATACATATGTATTAGGTTTTTTTGTAAGTGGTGTGGAGTGTAATTATATCTTTATCTATTATTTATGTGTCAATGTTAAGTTTATTGGCTTCCTTAATCCATTGAAAAGGCATAAGGTAACATAACCAATAGGGACCAAGTTTCATTAGCCTTCTTGAACCACTTCGTTAAATAGTTCATTGATAGCATAAAATCTTCTTCTCCAACCATCTCTTTTGGTAGTTGGAATGGTATCTGTCAATACTGTTCAAAAATTTCATGTAGGTTCTTTAAATGGTTCACAAATCTTACCTTATACATGTTATTCAATGTTGTGGGTGTCATAAATTTCTTGTACATTTTTATCGGCGATAGATCCTCTTGTGGTAGTATGCATGTTCTGTATTAATCCTCCTTTGACACTCCAATTTCATCAAACACTATCAAAATTAATATTACGCCCCAACAAAACTCAATTCCTTTCCGTTTTTGTTCCAATTTAGCATCATCTAATATACTATGCACAATAAACTGGGAGAATTTGAAATTTTCCCTAATAGTATATTATGCACAATGATTAATAACCTTTTATTAATCTCCATAAAGGTTTCAACTTCTTCTAATTTGTAAATAATTAGTTATGCAATGAATTTTGTCTCAGGGTTGTGGATTTTATCGATGAACATGAAATTCCCTCGCTTGTATTTTAGATGGTCCCCAATGTTGTCTAATACTACATCATCTTCCAAGGCTTGCACTAAATATTCCCCTTGGTTTTTTAGCCATGTTGTTCTACCGATCACCTGGTGTGACACTTTCATGTGCCTTCCTGCAAAATAGAAGTACCTTTCTCAAATGCGTGAGATAATTTATTGATATAATTCAATTGGTTTATCAAGAAGGGAAAGTCAAGTAGCTATAACACATTGGTATTTTTTAATTTTTTCCGACGCTATTATCATAGACATCATTTCCGAGTTTTCCTTCTATCTTATTAGTTGCACCACTTATTTTTCAATAGTTCCATCAAGCCCATATATGAGATGAATGTAGTCTAATATTTTTGTTGTAACCACAGTGTTATGTCATTCTCCAATCCTTTCTACCTCCTCAAGGTATTGTATTTCAAAATTGAGGGTTATTGTACTAGATCTTAGCTCTTTCCCCTTCTTGGATCCTACCTTTTTTCCTTCTTGAGCACTATGGAACTTGCACCTACTATTTTGGTCCTTACTTCATCCATACATTTTTATTTATCCTATAAAGTTTGCTTAATGAAAGTACCTTCATATTTACATGTTGACAAAGATCTAGACATGTTCATGGTTTTTTACACTTCTTTCCACTTGGCCTCCTTGTTTGTATTTAGTTGGTTACAGGTTTTCTTTATTTTCCTACAACCACTCCTTTTTACTTTAGGGCAAATAATTTCCCCAAAACTCTTCATTTTCCCACTTACTCGACCTCCATGCTAAGTAGCAGCTGAAGTTATAGTATTCCCTATTACTATTAATCTTTGTGGATTTTCTTTCTTCCCAAGAGCTTTAATATTCATCAATGGAAGTTTTTATTTGTAGAAATTCTAGGTGTTGAACAATTTTTGTATTCGGAAATCTTGATCTCACTATATGGTAAAAATGAATTACCCGGCCTCCTATTTATAATCTCTTCCTTTGTAACAAATGTTCCTTTCATTTACTCCTCACATGTGTGAACCTTTAGTTTCCCCATAACTATCATTAATGCCTAATGAATGATAGTTGTCCCTATCCTTCCTTTCCTTTCTTGGCCATTAATTCCCATTTAAGTGTGTGTGTTGGGTTTTTTATATCTTGCTTTTTTTTTTCCATGCATCCACTACATTTGGTAGTTAATGTTCTTGGGTTACATTACTCCCTTGTGCCCTATATTTAATTTTGTGTGCTTCCTTTCCCGTATGCACTTTAAAGATTACCTTTTAGGAATCCTTTCTTCTTCTTATTACTCCAATTTTCCTCTCTTACTCAATTTTCGTTAACCACACTTGTGTGCTTGCTATATTTTAGAGATCCTTTATCCTAAAAAATATTTTCACTTTTACTCTTCTAATATTTCCTGTAGTGATCTTTATGTTCTTGTACTAATTATTTTTCCCTTCAAACACAAAAGGGTGCGCATCCTCCGCGCATTGGTATAGAAAATGTGACTATGAAATTATTTTGCCTAAAATAACCTAATAAATTCATGGAAATTTCACTTATCCTACACTTATTGAAATGCATAAAGAAATATCTAATCTATGAAAATAAATAATATGTAGTTTAATGGCATATTCTTTATTCATTACATTCCAATGATTCTATAAGTATGGTTTCAGCCTACTCCCATTAAAGTATCTTAGAATCATTTTTTCCACTAAGATCCCTTATTTTATATGCCCTAGTTATAAAAATATCAATTATTTCATATGGCCCTAACTAACAAGTTTTGATATTTCTGGATGTTTTGAAAATATAGATTCATATAGTAAACCCTTGGTGCATTCCTTAAGAGTTTTTATTTTAAGGTTCTAATCATATCCTTTTGTCACACTTTTTCAATATTCTATGACCACCTTACTTATACCCATGTTTCATCCAACTATAATAACCTCATTAAATTTTCGTGTATTGAGTCCTCTTCCTTATTTGTAATGAGAATGATTATCGATGATGGTTCTAAAACTTATATTTGTAGTATGACGTTTTCTCATAAACAAGTTGGAAGGGAGTAGCTTTATTTAAGAACTTGTATTTTGTATGATACCCTGAAATTACTATTGATTCATTGTCATCCCAAAGACTTCCTCCCAATGTTACATATCTATTTCAATGCATGAATTGATATTTTATTTAAGGATTACATGGTAACATTATCTTGTGGGTGATAAAGGGTTTTCTTATGATGTGTGACCATCTTGAAAAAAACATGAATCGTGTCATTCAATAAATGTGTTCCTCTATCGCTTGTTAGAATTAATGGAAAACCAAGTCTTCTTAAAATGTTTTCCTAAATAAATCTTGTTGTTCGACATTCTTGCACATATTTGGTTTGTATAACTTTTACCCATCGTAATATAAATTTTTGTTGTAATAATATATCTTGCGCTTGTTCTACATGTTGTAAGGTTGATTGATCGAAAAATCAATTACCCATTTTTCAAATGGTTCTTGGTAAGTTAATGGAATTAAATGCATACTATCACATCTTCCCGGTTTACAAACTCTTTAGCATTGGTCACATACCTTAGTTATAGTATTTCACGTTTTTAAATAAAATCTTCCACCAAAGTCTCGTGTTTAGCATTTTCTAAATGATGGCATCACCTTCATAGTGGACCCCTCAAATTCCTTCATGTAATTCACTTAGAATATCATGTCTTTCATGTTGTAGGACACATGACCATAAAATTTCATCGTGCCACATTTTATAGAGTTAATTTCTAATTAGTTGATATGGTGATGCTTTGATAGTTAATTGCTTGTGCTAATTGAACTTGTAATTTTCAGCACCACCCCATTCTTTAGGAAGAAAAGAAAATCTAGTTCACCAATTTCACTACAGATGCTAAGAAATTGAGCATCTTACATGACATACTCTATGGGTTGTACTCTCTACCCCAGTATCGATATGTGAAAAATGATTGGGTCTTGCATTTTTTTTTACTTGGAATCACCACCACCGAGAACTTGAACTCTTGAAACAATATTATCCATTTGCAGATTCACTCATGCAATCGATTTATTGACTAAGTTTTAAGATCCATGTGCTCCTTAAAAGCATAAATGGTGTGGTAAAGAGATAATGTTGTAATTTTTGTAGCACATTAACCATGGATAGTTCTTCATGCTCTTTGGTAGTAAAAACTTTCTATGCACATCAATTTATAGCTTGTAAAATAGATTAGATGTTTGATAGTTCCTTCTCTTGGTTGCACTACTATTGCACCAATAACAATTCTTCACCATCTATGTGTACATGAAATGGTGTGTTCCAATCTAGGAATTGTAAAATAGGTGCTTGGGTTAATTTCTCTTTGAGTTGGCTAAAAGCATGTTATTGATCTGAACCCCACATGAATTCAAATATTTTCCATATCGACTTTTCCAATAGTGCCACAATTTTTTTGAAAGTCTTTAATGAACTTTCGATAATACCCACAATGTCCTAAAAAATAAAAACATCCCTTTACTTTCACGGTTTCATGACCTTTACTATTATTGCAATTTTGGTTGGGTCTACCAATAATCCATCCTTACAGATAATGTGTCCTAACAAGGTACTAAATGGTGTGGTGAACACACACTTATTCAAATTTAAGGAAATTTGTAACTATCGGTAGTGCTTAAACATAAATATCAAATTATCACAAAGTGATACCTTACCAATCCATAAATCATTCAATCGTCTATGTACGCTTAAAGAAACTTGAGTATGAAATCCTCAAAAGTAGTTGAAATAATGCGAAAAATATAGTGGGTGCGTTCTTAATCCCAAATGGCATGATTGTATAGGAATATATTCCCCATTTAGTCAAAAATATTTTTGGTCTATCCTTATCGAAATTCGACTTCTTTGGTAACCAGAGAATCTACTTGTGAAAGTATATATCTCTCTACCCACTACATCTTCTAAAATCTCTTATATGAAAGGAGTAGGGAAGGGGTCAATGATACACATAAATTTCAACGTGCAAAGTAATCCACATGAATTATTATGTGCCCATCCTTCTTGATGATTATTACCATTAGGGATACCCATTCAAATTCTTTTATTAGTATGAAGACTCCTACAACCAACATGTGGTGAATTTCCTATTTGACTTTTATTTGTAGGTTTAAATTCATCCTATTCGGGCATTTTCTAACTAATTCAAACCTCAATTAATTTTATTTGTATCGTACAAAAAGGATGGGTGTAATCCCTTCAACTCATTGTAACCTCTAGGTAATATATCTACACACTCACGTAATAGCTCAACAACATTTGCAATTTCAGATTCACTCCACTAGTCACCTATTTTTTCCATTTCCAGTTCAATTTCATTACCAATGTTGATTTGTATGACTTGAATTGTTCATCCCATGGTCAAATTCCTTGTTATTTTTTTCTATGAATCTTTGTGACCCAAAAGATACATCCACGTGAAAATAGTAACCATCATCCTCATCAATTTTTTATCATACTACTTTTTCTTTACCTTTTGCGCACAAATTTTATTTTCCAATATTACATCCTTCCCATCACTGGAGATGTTTCTCTCAGTATCCTTAGTGAACATTATAGTTAACACAAAACCCTTATCCTTGTGTATCTTGAATATTATGGTTTTAATAGGGAATCATCTCCAAATACCACATATTTTATACATTTATAGGGATAATTCAGGTGATGAATTGATGATACGAAGGAAAAGGTATGGATAAATCCCCATGTTTGTATTTTCCAGAATTCAATTCCCTTCATAACTCACAAATGAAATACCATTCTCATGTCCATAAATGTAATGTATGATATAATAGATGTGTCCATAAGGAACTTTAAGGAACTTCTCACCTTTGTAGTCATCCATATCTCCACACATTTTTTATATGTTCCTCAAGGTTAGTGACTCCATTATAGATGGGGTATCTTCATACACCAATATTTCATTTAAAAATATCCTTCATGGCCTCCTTTATATTCATCCATGTTACCAAAATTAGTTGATGTGTTTTGCACCATCTCATTATGGTACATTTTAACAAATATAATAAGCAATTCGAGACGCGACTCATCGGTTTGCATATAGGCTTCCATGTCTTTGAGAAAATATTGGATATTATCACTTCTATTAAAACCCGATAGAGGTTGAGGGTTTTCTGTCTTCGATTCTTTGAATATGTATGTGGATGTATGTATGTTCTTGGATAATATTGTATTTGGATGTGCTCTTAACTATACCATAATCTTTCTCTAACAGTTCATATGAACCATGTCCCCAATTTTCACATGTCACACTTTGGTTATGTCAAACACTATTGGTTATCACACCACTTTATTTTCCTTCCATTGTTGGATCAAAATTATTTATCCATGTAGCTTTGATATTGTATATATGCTCCAAATATTCATGTTCTTCCATGGTTTCCACATATGATGCAATTTGTTTACGGTTCATCGGAAGATGACATGGTGACCATAATTTTGAAACCCACATATCATTTCTTGAATCATAAGTTGGAATTATTGGTGTAACACAAAGGCCTTTCAAGAAGTTTTCGAAAATTATCCACTTCATCTAATGGTATGAATTTGAAATCTCCGTGAAACTTCACCCCATAATATTGATTACAGAATACTTTAGCATAGTACTACTGTGTTTTTTAATCCATGAACAAAATGTGTGGGGATGCATGTAACCTTGGTTGCCCCTATTTTTCTAGGAATATATTGTGATTATGTTAACTTTTGCACATGTGTTTACCAATATATCATTAATTTTCCATCCATCTATACGAGCATCAACAAGTATATCTTTATCAAAACCTTCCATCTTTGTTGATTTTGTATCATGCCTTTGTGTCATCCCCAATTGTTTATAGAGCACTAGATTTCTCAAATTTTGTGATATCCATTAAATTAGTAAGGGTAATATACCTTATATGGGGAAAAACCTACACACCTCCTAAAACTTGTTTTTACTAATTCGTTCATCCTCTTAAAACTTGTTTTTACTAATTCGTTCATCCTCATAATCTTATAAATTTTCATTTCACAACTTTGCTTTATCTCTCCTTGAAGTTCTCTTATCAATTCTTTCACCTCTTAAAGAACCTCTTTCTATTTCTTGCCATCATCATAGGGATTTTTAGAATTGAATTCGATAGGTTGTATCTTATTTGAAGGTTCCTCTTACGCATGTATAATAATGTGTGTTGTTACCTATATTTTGGCGGTTAGATCCATTGTTGATATAACTTTGGGAATACCATTTCAGCACAATATGAGGTAGGGTGGTAATTGGATTAGTAGGTATATAATTTTTAGGATGCCCCAAGACAATAGGATCACAAGAGGGTGATGCATGAATCCTCATATATCTAGGAGGGGATCCTCGAATACGATGGGTATGGGTACCCCGGATAGATATATAGGGTCATTTCCAGATCTAAATCCTATTCTCATACCCTATAATGCACATAGTTTTAATAATGAATTCTCCCTTTTCACCTTTTTCTTTCATTATATTATACATTTTGGGGAAATATTCTACTTTATACTCCTAAAAATGTGTCTAAGTTGGGAATGTTGGGAAATCATGTTGGTAATGATATGGAAAACCACATTTGTAACAAGTTCGGGTGGATATCTGTCACCTCTATGACCTCCTATCCCTCCTCCATTTATTCCACAACCATATCCATCCCACCCTTCATTGGTATTTTTATGGTATCCTAACAAATTACTAGTGATCTCACTTCATGTATTTTGTCGATAATGTGACACAATGATGTATCATGAGTATGAGCATCACATATCTTCCAAGAAGTGGATACCTTTTCCTATTTGGAACTATGGAGAAGGGGGAAATTTTGAGCATTGTGGTTGCATTGACATATCTCACACACTATAAACATCATCTTCAAACTTTTACATGGACATGTGTTGTTGGTGTGGCCTTCCACCTTACAATCAGTGCATCAAATGCCACTATATGCTTCTCATGCATTGTTTGTTATTAATTCTTCTAGTTGGGTCTTCATAGAGGTGATATTCACCTCTATGAATGAGCTCAGACCATTATGAAGACTTCAACTGATTCAATGCACAAGGCTACTTCTAATACTTCCCGAGGAATAGTGAAAGTCTTGTGTGACAACGTGCACCTAAAGGGTAATAAGATCCCCCCACAAACCTTTATGCATGTTGTGGAGGATGCATCTCATAAGATATGTTAGAGATCATGATGTTAAATCACATGTCATATGCATGTACACATTTAGTGAGTGCCTTATTGATTTCCTTGAACACCAAAATACTCTATTGCTTAAATTTTGGAATATTGAATTTAGTAAGAAAAGTCTCTTTAAGTTTATTGTAATCTACTATTGTTTGTGATGGATAATGTTTTTGGTACCAGGTATGGGCATGGTCAAGAAGTTTTAGACTGAAAAAATAGCTAAGTACAAAGAGTACATAGAGAAATGGGGTAGAAAAAGAGGGTGCGTGTGTGCACAAGGACCGGTGAAGTGGCAAGTAGAAGGATCGCACCTAGAAGGAAATATTCCAGGACTTAGCCAATTTTGTGGTTACAGGATAAAAATAGAAAGTAAAGTTAGAGTGTGGCTCAAGCAAAGGATAAAATCAGGACAAATTAGTGGCCAAGCAAGGGCTATTTTTGGAGAATGTACGTGCGCAGATCATATGCACACATGGAGGTTATTAATAGGTGTTGTCACCAAATCATTGCACCCCTCGAATGGCCTAAAAATGAATCATGATATTTGATGTGATTGTGACACATGGGATCACCTCTCAAGCTATGGGACTTGGGCTTTAGGTGAACCTCTGGAGAAGGTGACTTCCTTTTCTAAACTGAATGCTTTACTACTCTTAGTGTAATAAAATGACCATCTAATCCTAAGCTAACATCTTCATGAGTTTTAAGGAAAGAGATTTTGCATAACTGAAACTATACTAAGGGTGGTGATGCACCAAATTAAGGGTTGTCTAATATCTAGAAGGGTTAATGTGGGAGGGATGCTTACATCACTGACCACCTTCACCTATCGCCACTCGAAAGGGTACAAAATACCACAAACTAGGAGCGTACGTTCCTTCATTAAACTTGAGCATACATAAGGATAGATCAAATTGGATTCAACACACAATTAATTTATCATGAGGAAACCACACATGCATATGTCAAACATCTATTTCTGCAACTAGGGATAATGATGACATAACTTAATACAAAAGGAAAATAATGTTTTCATAATTGACATAAAATATAGTCGCATTATTCCTTCACAACATGAAATAGATAACCTGAAATAAAGGTAAGATAATCATTCACACTAAGGAATTATAAATTCACAAAGTAAACATTGATTAACCATTCAACACAATAAATCAGATTTCCAATAGCAAGGTGTAACTCTAAATATAATTAAAAGGTTTCTTAGAAATCTTTGAAGCACTCTTCCAAGCTTGAAGAGTGACTCCTACCAAAAATAATCTATATCACTAACTTGAAGCATTCAACTATTTATAAGTTCTTAGGCTAAGCCATTACAACTAGGCCCTTAACTAACATTTTTCTAAAAATAGAAATGTCATTAAATTAAGGGAACATACTCCTCTTAAATTTGGTCGAGTTTATACGCAGGAAAATAGAATCAACACGGAGAAAACATAATATAATAATATATTTCATTCTCACATCTTTCTTAATACATACAATGCATATATAAAGGAGAGACTGCTCCTAAATATAAGGAACTCCAATCCCTCGAATATCTCCTGCAACTTCTCCCACAACAATAATCTATTCGTAATATATTGTTATAACAATATATTACTAAACAATATATCTCGCACTACCATATTAATCATATGGTAGATTTAACATATGTAAATATTATTTACTCACACATAAATAATCATGTTAACACTATATTTCCTAACATTCCCCCTTAGTGTTTACATGGTAAAACATATCTCGTTCTTTTGATTGTAGTGTGCCACCTCTATGTGCTCATGACCAACTCCTCAACTATGTAGCATTGGGCTTGCACAAAACTCACACATGTGCCAACACACATTTCTTTCATTGATGGTTTTCTCCGGCTTCTACCAACAACCTTACCCAATTGGTTTTGCAGGTGTACTAATAACCTTTCACAATTGGTTTTACAGGTTTACCAAAAACCTTACAGAATTGGTTTTATAGGTTTACCAAAAACCTTACAAAATTAGTTTTCTGGTTTACCAAAAACCTTCACATCATGATTGCTACAATACATTTTGATCAACATTCTACAATGTTTTAACAAAAGGGAATTATGTAGGAATATCCACTAGTGAACAGGAATTTACATCATCTATTCTTATTTTTCATGCCACACTAAAAATTGAAAGACTGAAATCCACACTACACAACTGAAACAAATGCCATCATACCAAAAATGCAGCCCCATCGTTGATGACTGACAAGAGGCATTGATCGCCCTCCATCCTCGATGCCTCCTTCCTCCAAGTATCACATTGCTCACTCAGCAAATTAGACGTTAAAGCTCAACAATTTCCGCATTGTGATTATTCTTTTCTTCCTCCCGCAATGTGAAACACTTTATTTTCGGATGTCGGGTAACACCGAAAATGCGTCCACAAGGTTTTTTTTTTTTTTTACAATTTTTGATGACTCAAAATTTTTAATGACGACTCTAACATTGACAATGAGACTACTTTGACAAATGAGAAAACTTTGACAAATTTTGACTCTAAACATGAACACTACAATAACATTAGGTAATTAACAATTCTTTTGAGTAGAACTTTCACTTACACAATACAAAATGACTTTGACTATATATATATTTTAATTAAATGACAATAGTCACTCAATCAACCCATAAATTTAATAATGATTATTGACAATAATCACATACAAAACCTAGTTTTCTCGACTAAGACTTAAAGGGTTTATTCGACTAACACTTACTAGACCAAAATAAGACTGGACATAGGTTGACAACCCGAACGCTACAATAACAAATCAACTAAGCATTTTAATACACTAATATAAAAACTCTTGTTTAATTTGACATGGACACTTAAGAAAAAAAAAACTTACTATATGAAATAGAATACTTGCAAGCTATCCTTTTGGGCGAATAGATTCATGTGGATTCCAAGATGGCTTGACAACCACAGATGGCCGCGTGCATGCAAAAGAACCAATTTTTGCACAGTTGTCCAATATAACAGTGAGCACAAGTAAATTCTATTATATACAATGAGAGGGATTTCAAATCTCGAGGAATGAATCAAGAAAATTCTAGCACGAGTTTCAAGGAAGTGATCTTGAGTGGAAGTATAGATCTGTTTGCTCAATCTAAGAAATGCATGATCCAGATACACGCTTTGATAGGAAATGTTCTCCAAAAAAATGCCATACCGTAAGCTTGTCAATTCACGTAGATGGAATTCCCTATTACAATTCATATGGCTTGACATCCATACAAATCGAGTTCGATACAACTAATACATAGATCTGCAGATCTTCTACAATGCAAAGAATATAATGCTCATGTGAACTTCTTTCCACAGTCAAATTCAATGTTGGGCAAGTCCACAGTGCAAACCAATAGAACACATACATAATTTAATTAATTAATTTGGGACGCACTGTGTCCAAAATAATCCGTGGAAAGAGCAAATACAAGCACACAATATTCAATGTTGATCATTAATAAATTTACAGATTTGCATTGCCCACATAAGAGTTCAATACGTGTAGTTATCAAATTTTGATTCGAATCTAGATGTTTTAGGTTGACGTCTCCATCAGTAATATAAACAAATTCAATTCAACTCCCACCAATACCGGTGATCCTCATCCACAACCAGGTCTAAATAATGATGGAACTTTCCAAATTTGCACATATTTTGACAAGAACTTAACATAACTTGATTTCGGAAATAGAAGAATTAAAACTATACACAGTCACGTGTTTGACCAACCATGCTCGGAAACCAAATCTTAAATTTAGTCGAGTTTACACAAAGGAAAATAGAATCCAAACGGAGAAAACATAATATAATAATATATTTCATTCTCACATCTTTCTTAATACATACAATGCATATATAAAGGAGAGACTGCTCCTAAATATAAGGAACTCCAATCCCTTGAATATCTCCCCCTAACTTCTCCCACAACAATAATATTTTCATAATATATTGTTATAACAATATATCTACACTACCATATTAATCATATGGTAGATTTAACACATGTAAGTATTATTTACTCACACGTAAATAATCATGTTAACACTATATTTCCCAACATCTCCCATGAAAATAGCAAATTTATTATAGGATTCGACTCAATAAACCCTACAACTTCAACCAATCCAGAGCTTGATTTGTCCTTTCATAGCTACTCAGCTTTGTCCGGTTTAGATACACTTTCCCCTCTTGTAGGTTTCTATTGTTCTCCTTCCCACACAACCATTCGGTGCTTATACTCAATGAAGTGCTTGATAATTCCTGAATTTCTTCATCTCTAGGCCCACATGCGTAGTGATTCACTACATTTTCCATCTTGATCTCCTTTTTGATCTTGGTTGGCACTCTTCGAAGCTTATTCGTAACTTTCTTTAGCCTCCCTATGAAATTTTGGCACAAAACCAATTGTTCAATGGAGTCACTATTAAAATTTTTAGTGACCTCATCATCACGCTTCACCAAATCCTTGAAATTTTCCTTAATTTGATCTTCAGGAAGAGCATCGATATTTTCGTTGAAGAATTTGTAATTAGAAATATCAAATTCTTCTGAGATGTCATTCAGAGCATCCGTGATTTCCACTCATTTCTCCTCCAATTTCTTGATTAAATCTTGTAATACTTGGCACCGAGAATTCCATGGCCTTTTGGTATTCAAATAATTTTGAGGCATCATCGATCACCTCTTCTTGAAGAATCAAGTCGGGTCTTCTTCTTTAATCTCACTCCATGTTGCCAAATTTAAATTCAGATTATTATTATCTTTGGAAAAGGCCTCATCCATTTTGCAAATAGTAGCCTTCCCAACCTACAAATCATTATATATTTTGATAACCTCCTTGATTAAGGGATTAGCTTCTGTAGAATTCTCTCCATCCATCCACTCATTGATCTCCCTTTCTAGCCTAGCTTCTCAAGCTCATGATAAGAAATATCATCGATTGTAGATGAAATCGTCATAGCCGTAGTAGTTGAGACTTCTATAGATGGAGTTGGTTGGGTTACTTTGCACAAAGTGCAGTGTAGTGAGCTGCTCGACCTTGGATTTGAGTTCATCTTTTGTGGCCTTATCTTTGTCATATTTTTCCAAAAGAGCCCCAAGGGTAGTGTGCACATCTTTCTTGGCTCCTTCATGAGTGGCCTTTCCCAATGAGAATTTTGAGATCCGATAGTCCACAGATGTGATTGTTTCTTTAGTTTTCCCCTCAATGGGCGTGGCAACCTCTATTACTCATTCTCCAAATGGGTTAATCTGTCAAACTTGTCAACTGTTCTTGGTCTCTTGGCATGTCTCTTGGGCATATGCTCCAATATACTGAGATCTATAACATCTCCTAGAGGCACCTTCTTCTTCTGCTTTGGAGTCTATCTAAACAACCATTCAAGAATAGCTAATGTTGATGAAGATGGGACAATAGATTCAATACCTGAAACATTAGATATGGTAAGAGCACTAGAAACATTAGTTGGTATTTGGGTAGAAGTGGCCATGATGGATGGGGTGGACGTAAGGACAACCATAGGAGTTGATAAAACGATGCTAGGGGATATGATTGAAGAAAATGGAAGTGTTCGGAAGGAAGTGAGGAGGAAATGGGTGATCTTGTGTGATACTAGGAGTCACCGACTTCAACTACTTCATCATAGGTGCCGCAGGAGACATAACCTTAGGAATAGGTGCATTAGAAAAAGAATAACCTCCAACAACAAATGAAATCTTCTTTAGAATTGTAGGAGCCTTTTGACTCCACCTTTTTCCCTTAGTGGGTGTTGGTTGGATTATTGCTGGTGGGGCCTCGGTATTTGTAGGTTGTTTTTCTCCTTGGGTGAAATTCCCAAGGTAACCAACCAACTGTAAGTTCTTTATAGAATGGGCCCCACCCTCTCCTTTGTATTGCAACATTCCTCTACATACCAATCAATCCATGACAATGGTTGATTGGAAATATTATCATTTTTGTATGCCACATCTAAAACATCATCATTATCCTGCGCCTCCTTTAGGACATTGGCCAAGCCAAACTACCGAACCTCATCTAAGGTCAACCTCTCATAATCTCTTTGTCGCACGATATATTCATCCCGACAATAAATCCAGATATCTTCCAATTGGGGCACGTGGGCACTCGACCACTGTTTCACCAAATTTACCCCAATAATCAAAATTAGTTCGTGGATGAAAGGTTTGCAAAGTCACTTGACCAATTCTGCATCCACATTTTTGGCCTTATGAATATTTGGGTAGGTGTATCTACCAATTGAAATAGGGAAATGCATTCCCGATTTGTGGTGCTTGTTTTGAATTCGATGATAATCCAACAATTATCGAGACCAATTCCAGTAGAACCCATTTATCAAGTAGGGCACCTATAAAGCCTAGAACCCGAATGTAAGTGAATGTAGGGAACTGCAAATAAATGGATCCCCACTCATGCACCTCTTTGAAGGCTTCATTAGAAATCCTTCGGTTGTATAACTCTTTTTCAAAATGATAGAAGATAACTGCAAACAAGGCATCATTGACCCTTGAAAATGCTTGCTTCCTTCACTCAGTGTAAGTTGTGGAAAGAAATCATAAATTTGGGAAGTGTTGCAACCACCTCTAGTACTCAAACCATAAAAATATCCCATAGCAACAAAGAGCATACACCGAAAGGATGTCATGTAGAAAGTCTCGTAGAATGCCGACACCTTGTTCAATTGATAGCAAATGGAGCTACTAATATGCTCCCCCCATCGAATAAACTCATTGTTCCTCTTTATGGTAGCAATGTATAAAAACATCCATTCTTGGAATTCTTTTACTGAAGGGAGAACTGAAAATCTACATAGTAGCACAATAAGATCATTGACCTTCTGAATAAAATCTGGCTGATGCATAGTTTTGGTTAATTTGGTGAATCTTTTGGCTAGATAAGTTTTCATCATGATTTTTAAGCATACTTCCTCTTCCTTGTCCCAATGTTCCACTACTAACTCTGGTAAAATTGTGGCGTAATATTGAATGTCAGGAAGTTTGAGTAGATCTTCAAAGAATTCTGGGTCCAAACAGATTACTACCTTATCATCATTATCTCTGACCGACACGAGTCTTTGTCAAAGTGTGTTCTACTGACTAAAATGAACTCTAGGAAATGTGTGGATGTGGGAAAATCAGCAAGCAAGGGCAATCCCACTATTGTAGATGACTTGCATCCATGATTTCTTTTTGAGCCTTTACTCTTTCCCAGAAATCTGGAAAATCAATTTTCCCTAGGTCAGTGTCCCCTATATTCCCTAAGTCGGAAGATAGGCAGGAGTGAGGAGCAACCCCAAGAAATGAGTAATTCATCTTTTCTTTTCCCTTTGAAGTGGAAGTAGACATCAAGCCCTATGTTTGAGTGAACTTGGAGAAATATCGAAAATAAAATCTCCAAAAACCTTAAAGAAAACCCTCCAAAATCCTTAGATGAAAAGTTCCGAAAAGAAATGCCGAAGCTGAAAGTTTCGAAAGAAATCTCTAAAATTTTCTCCGAAAGAATTCTCTGAAGATGAAAGTTGAGAAAAAATATGGGAAACTCAAGAGAATCATTTGAACAACTCTGAATACCTCAAGAAAACTTGAAATGCAAAATATGGTGAATAAAGGGTTTGTCATTTAGAAAGATACATAGAGGGAGACCTAAGAGAAAACAAATGAGAAGGAAAAAAATAAAAGACCTTAATCGAAAAGAAAATAAAAAAATCAACATACCTTGAAAAGGATGTCGTGAAGTACAAGAAACGAAATGTTAGAGCAAATGTGTCAGGTAAAAATGATGAGTTAAAACTGATTTTAAATAGAATATTAATGGCGAAATATGATCCATACAGGGTTGGTGAAAAATTAAATGCACGAAGGATTTCCGAAAGTCCGAAACCTGAAAGCCCGAAATTCCAAAAATTTGGAATTTTGGGTTTTAGACTTCAAAGATTGGGAGACGAAGAATGCGAATTGGCAATGAAAATTTCTGAAACTTGAAAGCCCAAAATTTGAAAATTCAGAATTTTGGACTTTTTGACTTTGGAAGTTCAAAAGTAAAAATCTTAAAAATGACTCGAAGAATTCAAACCCGAAAGTCTGAAATTTTGGACTTTTGGACTTTCAGACTTCGGAAGTCTGAAAGATATTTAAACAAAATGGGGCCAAAAGTTCCAAAACCCGAAAGGCCGAAAATTTAGACTTTCAAGATTTTGGACTTTGGAACTCGAGTTAAGAAATGCCAATTTGTTGAATGAAAATTTCCAAACCTTGAAAGCCCAAAATTCTAAAATTTTGGACTTTCAGGATTTTGGGCTTCAGAGATTTGGAACCAAATTTCAAACCCACACCATTTAAACTCCAAAATAGAAAATCTCCAAAATTTGAAAGTCAGAAATTTTGAAATTTCGGGACTTGGAGAATTTTTGAAACATTATGCAGAATCCCTCCATACAAAGGATTTTAAAAAAATTGACTACTTTCGACCTCAACTGCTCAAGGTAGATTAAAACGTTAACATTTTTGGTGACCTCTAGGGAAAGCTTTCCTGCTAAGCTTTGAGACCAATAGCCTTAAGCAAATCATTGGGCAAGGAGTCCTAAAAATAAAAACCAAAACAGAAAACAAACAGAAACGGAAAAGAAAATGAAACGATGTGCAAAGCACTTGGAGGAAAAGAAAAGAACACTATACAGGGTGGAACAATCTCAAAAGCAAGCTTTGAGATGTATCCCATTCACATGAATGGGTAATTCTTCTCCATTGAGTTTGGATAGATGAAATGAATTCACCTCTTTGCAACTTGTGATGATGTATGGCCCGCTCTAGAGAGCGTCAAATTTGGTGTGCTTTCCTGGCTTGGCCCTGTCTTCATCCCATTTGAGGACTAGATCTCCCTCTTGAAAATGCCTGTCAAATTCCTTCTTGTCAAAAGATTTCTTAACCTGAGCTTGATGTTGTGTTAATGTGTACATGGTTGAGTTTCAAATTTCCTCCAACTCCATGAGTTCAAGCAAGCCTCATTGTTAAGGCATCGTTCTCCATAACTTTGAGCTGATAAGCCAAGTCCAAGGAAGGTATTTCCAAAGAAAGTGGGATTTTTTCTTCCCTTCCATATACAAGCATGAAAGGTGAAAATCGATGGCCTTTTTAGGTGTTATCCGATCCACCCATAGGGCTATCTTAAGTTGTGTATGCCAGGTCCTTTTGTTGGCCTCCATTGTATGCTTGATGATCCTTATCGGATTATTATTACTGGATTCAACCAAATCATTTCCCTGTGGGTAATACTTAGATGAAGTCTTGAGGTAGACATCATTCTTAACATCCCATTCACTTATCTTTAACCCAAGGAAATCCATTGCATTGTCAAAGATAATGGTAAAAGGAACACCGAACCTTGTCATCAAATTTTCTAGAACAACCTTTTCGTTCCTTTGTTTTAGGGACACTACCTATGTCCGATGAGTGAAATAATTTGTTGTAGTAAGGACCCATTTATGTCCCTCGCTAGATGGAGGATTGATCATCCCGATGAAATCTAATCCCCACTGAATGAAGGGTTGATCCACCTGAATGAGATGTAATGGGAGAGCTGTCAACCTCTGTTTGCCTATGAAAAGAGCACACTCCTTACATTTCCTCACCCAGATATGAGAGTCTTTGAACAAATCGACCAGTAATAATCGGCTTGCATGATCTTAGTAGTGGTTGTTCATGTAGAATAATGTCCTCCGAGATAGGCCATTGTGAAATTCCTCTAATATCTTGTTCACTTGCTCTAGCTTGATGCAGCGTAGAAGAACACCATTTAAATCCTTTTGGAAGAGAACATTATCTATCATGGCATATGGAATAGACTGGAGATGGAAAGTACATCTTTGGACTTTATCCATGTTTGGAGGATATACCCCCAAGAGAAGGAAATTTTGCATCTTAGTTGACCAATCAATCTGATCATTTCTTTCATCAAAGCATTCAGAAGCATGACATCTTTCATATCTTTGGTCTCCATGTCCATAGCCAACTATTGACATAACCCTTTTCCCCTGACAAGCTTAGTGACCTTGATGTGTACGTCATATTCCATTACTTTCATAATCCACCTAGCGCATTTCTCATTCATCTCTTTATTCAAAAAAACTCTTTGACGCTAGGATGAGAAACCATTAAGTGGACTTTGTTGTTAGACAACATATGCCTAAACTTCTTTAGGACTTGAATGACTGTAAAGAACTACTTTTTGATGAATGAATATTTGAGTTCATATTCCTTAAGATATTAACTAAAAAGGCAATGGGCTGCTCCATCAGATCATCATTATGTTGAGTGAGGATTCTTGAAATACTTTCCTAACTGCGAAAGCATAGAGAATGAAATCCCTATCAAATCAGGGATTCACTAGCATGGGAGCTTGGGAGATAAATCGTCTTGATGGGGAGATAACTATCTTGATGGCTTCAAATCTTTCTCTTCCCTCCTTTGTACATGAAAATGGAATATTCTATTTGAGCATGGACGTTAGCTATTTTGCCAACGTTGTAAACTGAGGAATGTATCTCCACACAAAAATTATAGTTCCTAAAAGACTCTGGAGACCTTTCTTATGACTTGGGAGGGATAAGGACATAACTGACTAAATCCTATTTGGGTCGATAGACAACCCCTCTACCGAAACAATATGTCCAAACAAATTTCCTTCCTACACTGCGAAAATGCACTTCTTAGGGTTCAGTGAGACACCAAATTCTCGTACACATTCAAAAGACTTTTCTTAGATGAACGATATGATCCTCAGCATGCTTGGAGTAAACAATGATATCGTCAAGGTAAACCAAGATCATATCGTTAATAAGACCTCTGAATTCCATATCCATGGCTCTTTTAAAGGTATCCCCTACATTAGATAACCCAAAGGGCATCTTGTTATAAGCGTATGTGTCCCACTTGGTGGTGAAAGGCGTTTTGAATTGATCAGATTATTGAAATAGAATCTGATTATATCCTAAATATCCATCAAGAAAAGAAAACCTTTGAGCTCCTGCCACTGTTTGGAGGATTTTCTCCATTGACATGAGAGGGTAATGATCCTTCAATGAGGTGCGGTTCAGATCCCTGAAATCTACGCACAACCGAATTTCATCGTTATTTTTCCTTACGAACACCAGATTGGATACCCACAAAGAATGCTTGATTGGAAAAATTATGCAGGCCTCGATAAGCTTGGTTAGATATTTCCTCATCAATGGATCAATCTTGGGATTGATTGGCCTCTATTTTTGACAAACGAGCTTGGAGTTAAGATCCAGTTCAATAGTAGGTTGAGGTAAGCCGGGATTGAAACCATGCAAGTCTTTGTAGCTCCATGCAAAAATATCATGGTATTCTTGACATAATTCAATGAAAGCTTTCTTCTCTCGAATGGTGCATACTTTACCAATTTTTAAGCATTTTTCACTTGCCACCTCGACTTCTTGAAATCTTCTTCCTTGACTACCATATTGGTGCTTTTTCATTTGGTCTGGTCATCCAAATTGAAGATGGATTCAAGTGTAACCAGACCTTTTGGCAGTTTTTTCCCCTTCAATTGTATAATTTGGTCACCATAAGAATTGTGCATTTTATCCTGATGTTTGGCAGCAAACTCTACCTCTTGTTGTAGGAAAAGGACAATCTACTCATCACTATCAAATACCTGCTAGCTAGTTATATTATCTGGTACTGTGGGATGGACTACCATTTTGACCACCGGCTATCCTTCCTTCATTATATCTATAGGTATATCATATTGGGAGCCAATAGTCATAAGTCTATCCACATCTTGATTTTGTTTTCTAGGAACTACGTGAATTTCAAAGCTTCAAAGTCCTCTATTAGGTCCCAGACATGATTCTTATATGATCTCAATAGATCATTTTTGACACACTGCGGGCTATTACCTGATGCATGACCAACTCACTATCACCATAGACAGTCAAAGCTTTGATTCCTCTTTTTTGAGCAAGTTGAATTCCTTGTATAAGGGCCTCATACTGGTAACATTATTAGTACAACTAAACTACAACTAGAAAGATGAGAAATATTTATCCCCTTCTGGAGAAATTAACATAACCCCTGCACCAGATCCATTCTTACTCCTGAACCATCAAATAATAGCTTCCATAGTCCCTCGGGATTGTTGGGTGTTTTAACCAACTGAGGTACGATTGCTCCCTCTTCATGTACGTAATATGTACCCAATCTAGTCTCTTCCAAAAACAACAGACAGATTCTTCATTTGCCAGTAAATCAGCATAAGGGTCATATTGATGATCTATACTTACCTCATCAAGAACTGTATCCGGAACCTCTTCTACAAGAGTAGTTGGCTCATGATCTACATCTTCCTCTTCTAGATCACAAATGGCGTAATTACCATTTATGGGTTTGGCTGTGTAAGGTTCCACGTGATTATGATAGATTGGTTCTGCCCTTATAGTTACTTTCATACCATACCGGGTCCTTAGGATCATATGCGACTGTCTGATGAAAAATAACCACCCATCTTGGTAGTGAAATCTCGTGATAAGAAAATGGCAAAAAGAGGAGGGAGATCAATAATAGATATGTCCTGCATGAATGTCAAGCTAGGACATGCATGGATAGTAAGCTAAAGCCCCTTAATGACCCCCATAGTTTGGACTACAATACTATCTAGTTGAACAAATCCTCTTGAAATTGGAGTATATGGAATTTGTAGTACATCTATGACCTGTTTGGGCATTACGAAACTACTGGCTCCAGAATCGATCATACAATTATGTACCAAATGGTCACCAATAATCAATGAGATATAGAATGGTGGTGGTTTGTTGGGCTTAGCATATGTTTTTGTTTGAGTTGGCATAAGCTGATTACCATTGCTACTTCTTGACTTGAGGATCTGTTAGTAGTGCCAAATTTGTTAAAAGCCTCCCGTAGCAAGTTCCTCTGAGAAAGAATCCAAAGTGCATCCCACATTGTGACACTCAAATTGGTCTTCTTCATTTACTTCACGATGCTAAAATGGAATTGCTCCCACTTTGCTAATGCCTTTTGGGGAATTGGGGTCTTCTTTTGGAAAATGCCTATTGGTCATTATGATACTTGAAGTCCCATCCTTCTTCGTAGACTGACCCATAGATACTTCTAGTGATTTCTTTCCCACGCCTTTATCATCCGGTATTTGTGTTGGGGGTTGAGAAGTAGATGTTTGATCAGTATTGGAGGATTGTGGATCTATTACCCTTTTCTTGGAACATGTGTTGGATGTTATAGTGGATGCATTAGTATTCAAGCCACAAAAGTCTTCTGCTTGCCAATTTAGTAGTGTAGTTTCATCAGGAGTAGAATCTTGACTTTCTTGGGTGGTTAGTCCAGCTGACGATTCAGGTGGGGTGGATATACTTTGGACCATAAGGGCCTAACTTAAAACTCCATTTGGGTAAAGGTTCTGATTATGGGGCTGAGAACAAGGATAGCACCATTCATAGTCTTGGATGAGGTTGTTTTGGATCGGGACTATAGCTCTAGAAGAACTAGCAGCAGAAGGATTCGAAAGTTCAAAGGTTTTACATTCATAGCTTGGCTTGTGGTCCGATATTATGTGACCATTTCCTCATAATGGAGGATGGCTCATCTGATATTGGGGTTGAAAGGGGTGATCATATTGGGATTGTTGCCTCTTCATTACTACGAGTTCATTCCTGAAATTTTGTAATAGTGACTTTACCTCAGCCAAATCATTTGAGGGATTGGACGCATGCGTAGCTATCGGACTAGAAGTTGTCGAAACTAGGGAAACGACTGGCTATTTTCCTACAAGCTCTATAAAACATAGGTATGGGAGGTCTAGGAGCAATTTTACCTACTTGAATCAAGAAATTTTCAGCTCTTACGATGATTTTGTAAGCATCAGGAATAACGGTACCCCCATAGATTGAATCATGACAGCTACATCACTATTCAATGCCCATAAGTAATATAGAAATGTGCTCTCTGGAGATGGCCTTACAAGTGCTAGGATCCGTTTCCAAGTCTTGTCAAAATGGAGGTTGAAATCACTCATATACTCTTGAGGGGACCACTTGATAGTATGGAATTGTTCTACAAGTGAGAGATGATCACTTTTGTCCTCGAACTACTTACAAAACTTCATGCCTAACTCATTCCAAGTGGTAACATATCCATCGTTAAACTCGGAACCATTGAAGTGCTCTACCTTTGAATGAAGTAGCAAGGAGTCAAACTGCCACGTTATCTTCTGTAATACTATGTACCACACAAATGCTAGCTACATCCAGTATGTGCTCCCGAGGTGAAACATTAGTCTCCCTAGTGTAAAATGGTAAAAATTTTAAGGTAGCTGCCAGTATGGCATCTCTTTGTGCTAATAGAAAAGGACTAATTTGGCATTGAAAGGAGGACAAGTGTTGGCTGTCATGGCATCCAAAATTTGGTTATGTCTCAATGGAGGAAAATGTCCCTCAGGAGGAGTCAAATGCCCTCTACAAGGTAAAGTGGTGGTTGGTGCTACTGAAAGGCTTCTTCCTCTTCTCCTTGGGGGAGACAAGGAAATTTTTGTATGCTTATAATTTTCCTGCCTTGAAGAAGCTCTTGTGTGAATTCTTCACATAAGTTGATTATACTGAACTTTGAAATCCAGAGAGATGGAGTCATCAGGTACCTTTAGTTAATGGAATGAGAAGAGAAGTACCAACATGCCAAAAACTATTGTCACCAAATCACTGCACCCCTTGAATGGCCTGAAAATGAATAACGATATTCAGTGTGATTGGGACACATGGGGTCACCTCTCAAGCTATGGGACTTGGGCTCGAGGTGAACCTCTGGAGAAGGTCTGGCTTCCTTTTCCTAAACTGAATGCTTTACTACTCTTAGTGTAATAAAATGACCATCTAATCCTAAGCTAACATCTTCACAAGTTTTAAGGAAAGAGACTTTGCAGAACTAAAACTATACTAAGGGTGGTGATGTACCAAACTATACATCATGACCACCTTCACCTATCGCCACTCGAAAGGGTACAAAATACCACAAACTAGGAGCGTACGTTCCTTCATTAAACTTGAGCATACATAAGGATAGATCAAATTGGATTCAACACACAATTAATTTATCATGAGGAAACCACACATGCATATGTCAAACATCTATTTTTGCAACTAGGGATAATGATGACATAACTTAATACAAAAGGAAAATAAGGTTTTCACAACTGACATAAAAGATAGTCACATTATTCCTTCACAACATGAAATAGATAACCTGAAATAAAGGTAAGATAATCATTCACACTAAGGAATTATAAATTCACAAAGTAAACATTGATTAACCATTCAACACAATAAATCAGATTTCCAATAGCAAGGTGTAACTTTGAATATAATTAAAAGGTTTCTTAGAAATCTCTAAAGCACTCTTCCAAGCTTGAAGAGGACTCTACCAAAAATAATCTATATCTACTAACTTGAAGCATTCAACTATTTATAAGTTCCTTGGCTGAGCCATCATAGTTGGGCCCTTAACTAACATTTGACTAAAAATAGAAATGTCATTAAATTAAGGGAACATGCTCCCATGAAAATAGAAAATTTGTTGCAGGGGTTTGACTCAGTCAACCCTGTAACTTTGACCAATCCGGAGCTTGGATTTGTCCTTTCATGGCCACTCAGCTTTGGCCTGGTTTAGCTACACTTTCCCTCCTGCAAGTTTTCTATTGTTCTCCTTCCCACATAGCCATTCGGTGCTTATACTCAATGAAGTGCTTGATAATTCCCTAAATTTCTTCATCTCTAGGCCCACATGCGTAGTGATTCACTACATCTGCCATCTCGATCTCCTTTGTGATCTTGGCTGGCACTCTTTGAAGCTTATTCGTAACCTTCTTCAACCTCCCTATGAAATTTTGGCACAAGACCAATCATCAATGGAGTCACTATTGAAATTTTTGGTGACCTCATCATCACACTTCACCAAATCCTTGAAATTTTCCTTAATTTGATCTTCAGGAAGAGCATCGATGTTTTCATTGAAAAATTTGCAATTGGCAATATCAAATTATTTTGAGATGTCATTTAGGGCATCCATGATTTCCACTCATTTCTCCTCCAATTTCTTGATTAAATCCTACAATACTTGGCACCAGAATTCCATGGCCTTTTGGTATTCAAATAATTTTGAGGCATCATCGATCACCTCTTCCTGAAGAAGCAAGTCGGGGTATTCTTCTCTGATCTCACTCCATGTTGCCAAATTTAAATTCAGATTATTATTATCTTCGAAAAGGCCTCATCCATTTTACAAAAATGCCTTCCCAACCTGCAGATCATTATATATTTTGACAACCTCCTTGATTAAGGGATTAGCTTCCTATAGAATTATCTCCATCCATCCACTCATTGATCTCCCTTTCTAGTCCTAGCTTCTCGAGCTCATGATAAGAAATATCATTGATTGTAGATGAAATCGTCATAGTCGTAGTAGTTGAGACTTCAGTAGATGGAGTGGGTTGGGTTACTTTTATGCGAGCAGTGTAGTGAGCTGCTTGACCTTGGATTTGAGTTCATCTTTGGTGGCCTTATCTTTGTCATATTTTTCCAAAAGATCCCCAAGGGAAGTGTGCACATATTTCTTGGCTCCTTCATGAGTGGCCTTTCCCAATGAGAATTTTGAGATCGATAGTCCATAGTTGTGATTATTTCTTTATTTTTCCCTCAATGGGGGTGGAAACTTCTATCACCCATTCTCCAGATGGGTTAACTATCAGACTTGACATAGTTCTTGGTCTCTTGGTTTGTCTCTTGGGCATATGCTCCAATATGTTAAGATTTATAACATCTCCCAAAGGCACCTTCTTCTTCATCTTTAGGGCCTGTCTAAACAACCATTCAGGAATAGCTAATACTAATGAAGATGAGAAAATAGATTCAATACCTGAGACATTAGATAAGGAAAGAGCACTAGAAACATTACTTGGTATGTGGGTAGAAGTGGCCATGATGGACGGGGTAGACGTAAGGACAACCATAGAAGTTAATAAAATGATGCTATGCTGGGGATATGATGAAGAAAATGGAAGTGTTGATATTGGAAGTGAGGAGGAAATGGGTGATATTTTTGATACTAGGGGAGTCACTAACTTCAACTAATTTTGTCATAGGTGTTGTAGGAGACATAACCTTAGGAATAGGTGCCTTAGAAAAAGAAGAACCTCCAACAACAAATGAAATCTTCTTTGGAATTGTAGGAGCCTTTTGAGTCAACCTTTTTCCCTTAGTGGGTGTTGGTTGGCTTATTACTAGTGGGGCCTCAATATTTATAGGTTGTTTACTCCCTTGGGTGAAATTCCCAAGGTAACCAACCAACTGTAAGTTCTCTATAGAATGGGCCCCGCCTCTCCTTTGTATTGCAACATTCCTCTACATACCAATCAATCCATGGCAATGGTTGATTGGAAATATTATCATTTTTTATGCCACATCTAAAACCTCATCATTATCTTGCACCTCCTTTGGGACATCGGCCAAGCCAAACTGTCGAACCTCATCCAAGGTCAACCTCTCATAATCTCTTTTTCACATGATGTATTCATCCCGACAATGAATCCAGATATCTTCCAATTAGGGCATGTGGGCACTGGACTGACCTGTTTCACCAAATTTACCCCAATAATCGAAATTAGTTCATGGATGAAAGGTTTGCAAAGTCACTTTGGCCAATTCTGCATCCACATTTTTGGCCTTATGAATATTCGGGTAGGTGTATCTACCAATTGAAATAGGGAAATGCATTCCCGATTTGTGGCGCTTGTTTTGAATTCAATGATAATCCAACAATTATTGGACCAATTCTAGTAGAACCCATTTATCAGTGGGGCACCTTGGAAATTTTTGGGGCACCTATAAAGCCTAGAACCTAAATGTAAGTGAATGTAGGGAACTGCAAATAGATGGCTCCCCACTCACGCACCTCTTTGAAGGCTTCATCAAAATCCTTTGGTTGTATAACTCTTTGTCAAAATGGTAGAGGATAACTACAAAGAAGGTGTCATTGACCCTTCGAAAATGCTTGCTTCCTTCACTCAGTGTGAGCTGTGGATAGAAATCATAAATTTGGGAAGTGCTGCAAACACCTCTGGTATTCAAACCAGAAAAATATTCCATAAAGCAGCAAAGAGGGTACACCAGAAAGGATGTCATGTAGAAAGTATTCATAGCTGACACCTTGCTCAATTGATAGCAAATGGAGCTACTAATATGCTCCCCCATCGGATAAACTCATTGTTCTTCTTGATGGTAGCAATGTACAAAAACATCCATTCCTAGAATTCCTTTACATAAGGGAGACCTAAAACTCTGCTTAGTAGCACAATAAGATCACTGACCTCCTGAATAAAATCTGACCGATGCATAGTTTTGGGTAATTTGGCGAAGCTTTTAGCCAGATAAGTTTTCATCATGATTTTTAGCATACTTCCTCTTCCTTGTCCCAATGTTCCACTGCTAACTCTGGAAAAATTGTGGCGTAATCTTGAACATCGGGAGTTTGAGTAGATCTTTGAAGAATTCTGGGTCCAAACGGATTACTACCTTATCATCATTATCTCTGACCAACATGGAGTCTTTGTCAAAGTGGGTTGCTGTGGCTAAAATGAACTCTGGGAAATGCATGGATGTGGGAAAATTGGCAACAAGGGCAAGCCCACTGTCGTAGATGGCCTGCATCCATGATTTCTTGTTCGAGCCTTTACTCTTTCCTAGAAATCTAGAAAATCAATTTTCCCTAGGTCGGTGTCTCCTATATTCCCTAATTCGGAGGACAGGTAGGAGTGAGGAGAAACCCCAAGAAATGAGTACTTCATCTTTTCTTTTCCCTTTGAAGTGGAAGTAGACATCAAGCCCTATGTTTGAAGAAGTGAAGTTGGAGAAATATTGAAAATAAAATCTTTGAAAACCCGAAAGAAAACCTTTGAAATCCCGAGCTGAAAAGTTCCAAAAGAAATGCCAAAGCTGAAAGTTTTGAAAGAAATCTCCAAAAGAATTCTCTGAAGCTAAAAGTCCTGAAAGAAATCTCTAAAAATTTTCTTTGAAATAATTCTTGGAAAATTTTCTTTGAGAAGTTTCTCTGAAAATGAGGGAAAGTATTTTTTCTAAACAATGCTAATTCCCAAACCCATAAAAAAAAGAATTTTGAGAAAAATATGGGAAACTCAAGAGAATCATTCAAAGAACTCTGAATAGCTAAAGAAAATGTAAAATGCAAAACATGGTGAACAAAGGGTTTGTCATTTCGAAAGATACAGAGGGAGACCAAAGAGAAAACAAATGAGAAGGAAACAAAATAAAAGACCTTAAACCAAAAAGAAAATAAACAAATCACCATACCTTGAAAAGGACGTCACAAAGTACAAGAAACGAAATGTCAGAGCAAATGTGTTAGGTAAAAATGATGAGTAAAAATTGAGTTTAAATAGAAAACCCGATATTAATGGCAGAAATTTGATCCGTAAAGGGTTGGTGAAAAATTAAATGCATGAAGGATTTCTGAAAGTCTAAAACTTAAAAGCCTGAAATTCTGAAAATTTAGAATTTTGGGGTTTCAGACTTCAGAGATTGGGAGACGAAGAATGCAAATTGGTAATGAAAATTTCGAAACCCAAAAGCTTGAAATTTTGAAATTTCGAAAGTAAAAATCTTAAAAATGACTCAAAGAATTATGAAACCCGAAAACCCGAATGTCTAAAATTTTGGACTTTCGGACTTTCAAACTTCGGAAGTTCAAAAGAGATTTAAACAAAATTGGCCCAAAAGTTCCGAAACCCAAAAGCCCGAAGGCCAAAAATTTGGACTTTCGGGATTTCAGACTTCAGAACTCCGAGTTAAGAAATGCTAATTTGTTGAATGAAAATTTTCGAACCTCAAAGCCCGAAAGTCTGAAATTTTAGACTTTCGAGATTTTGGGATTTAGAGATTTGGAACCAAATTTCAAACCCACACCATTTAAACTCTGAAATAAAAAATTCCCGAAATCTGAAAGTCAAAAATTCCAAAAGTTCGTGACGTGGATAATTTTGAAACATTATGCGTAATCCTCTAAAGAAAGGATTTTAAAAAAATTCTGACCAATAGGATTAAATATTATCTTATTTTTAGGATAGTCTATTAATAGTTGATGTACAAAATCATGCATGTAGTCTATTTTGGGCACGCAATCTATTTTAAGAGTCTGCAAAGGCAATGAATGGAAATTCCCACCCCTATATATATATCTATTGTATGTCTTTTTTTTTTTGGGACACGTTCTAATGTTCATATCTGAGTGTTGAGAGTATTTATAAGGTTATGGATTAGGGTTTGATGCTTGCACATGTTCCAATGCCTAGTCATGGTGATATATTTATCTTTTGTTATGTACAACTTTGTTATTAAAGGATTATGGTTATTGATGTTTTTGAATATGGTGATTACATGGTGCAATTGATCTTAATTGTTATATGATCTATTATGTTTCATTATTATGTGTGTTTCTAATTAAATGCATGTAATGGTTAGTGTGATTAACTGAGTAATTGGTTATATATCATCATGTATTTGTATGTTAACATCTTGATAAGAATCACAAAGAAGGGACCTGGTAGCTTCAAGCAAGCTTTGGTTGAGAATTCAAATCTATTTGAATGAGGTGCTTTGGTGCACATAATAGTTAAGTGGAAATAAGAGACTAAATTTTGGTTCCATTATTGAGACCTATTTTCAAATTATCTACTAGGATATTTCATATAGATGGAATATCGGTTGACTTTGGAGAGCATTATAAGTTGGGTAGAGAACGGTCATGATCAATTTGTATAGAGATATAGCACTAGACCTAATTTCAATGCACATCATTGGGTAGAAGATAATCTTTATCATGAGATCTATGAAACGTTCTTCAACTTATTTCCAGTAGAATTGTATGAGTGGTTAGAAGCATATGCATTAGGAAAGTGTTGGGGATATAGGCCAAGAATTTGGACGTAAAAGGATTACCATAATTTTTTTGATGTTGATGTAGAGTTGTAGATCTTTAGTGGGTTGGAGTATTGTGCACTTATACATTGGAGTATGTTATTTCCACTTATTTGTTTACAGAGGAAGATGAGTTCACATTCTTGTGTGAGCTCAAAGTATCATACTTGTGCGTTATACCGTTATTGATCAATATTTTGATAATCAAAGTGGATTTAGAGAGCCTACCCATGGATAGCTAAACTCTCATCGTGCGTAAGGGTAGGAGCATGTGTGAAGAAATATGGTGGACCTAGCAGCAATAATGCAGAGAGAGGAAAGAAAGATCAATTTTAATGAAGCGTGAGATAGGGAAATGGTGAAACAAATAGAGATTGAGGAGGCACTAGAATTGAGGAGGATGATGGATTGTGAAGGTTTTAAAGCTCTCATGGAAGACAAGGAGCTACATCATCAGGATCTCCCAACTTTAGGTAAGCATGGTAGATAAACCCCTTCACCTTCATATGAGAGTGCATCAAAAGATAGAATGAATACCGAAGGTGTGCATCTGAACCCACCTAGCCACCTAGCCCTTGTGCATGGTGTTCCAAATCTAGAGGTAGTCATTGAGAAGCAAGCTAGTGCAGGTAAACAAGTAGAAATGAGTAGATACCTATTTTTTTAATCGGGAGATAAAGTTAGTAATGCACCCATAGCAACACAACCAACACTATTTTTGGTGTTGATTGTAGGATGGTTTTAAGGCATGTCATCGGGATGAGAATGTTGGTGGGAAGACCATTGGAAGTACTACATTAGTATATGCAACCAAATAGACCATTGGTGTCCAATATAGTATCTCCACCGGGACATAAGGAAGTATGTCAACCTGTCCGCAATCCACCATAGAATGATCAAGCTGAGATCAAGAGGAAATAATGGTAGATGTTATGGTTCTAAATATGGTGGATAGGGATTGTAACCACCTCCAAATCAACCACCGCATCAACAACCATTCCAACATACACCTCAATTTTACTATGAGATGTTTCTCTGTTTACTAGATTACATGGGTATTGAAGATATATTAGAACATGTGCAAAAAAAAGTGAAATAATATGGCATGCTAAAGAGATTACAACCTCGAGATAGGAAGGTTAGTCAATTTGCTACTATGCTACAAGGGCACGAGCATAGTTGGTACAAGAAGTATGAACCACATCGATTTGTTGTGGATTATGATGCTTTTCATTCTACATTTTTGTAGAGTTTCACATTCTAGAATTTGAGCAATAGAGCATCAACGTGCTCAAGGATATCAAACAAGGTTTAGCTAAAAGCATGAGGGAGTATGACACATGTTTTAAGACTCTATTGTCTAATTTTTCTTATGGCATTCATCTTATTCAGCATTTACAATGTTTTTAGAGGATTATTGACTCCATTTTAAAGAGCACTTTCTCATAAGACATATGTGGATCTGCGTGAGGCTTTGTAAGCCACCATATGCACTTGAATTTGTTGCAAGTATTGATACTATAGTCAGCCCATTTTTAGAGGCGCAGATTGTAGCCATGATGAAATAGTTGGAGAAGCTCTTTGTAAACTCAAAGACACGAGACACGTAGTTGAATATAGTGCATAGATTATGAAGTAGAGGGACATACTAAGGATAATTTTCCACATAATTTGGTGCGCACATTACCACTAGATTATAAACTCACCACCTGAATCATAATGTCTATGATTTCCTTCATTTACAATGCAAGCTCTAGATAAGAAGGTGTCCATGTACTATAATAATTGTCAAGTCCCATACTCAAGACACTACTAACTATAGATTGATTGATCATATCTACGAAGCCATTGAGACAAGAGTGCACTAGACTAGTGTGGGCATTGGGTCCAAGGAGTAGGAAGGACAACATAATGAGGGGAATAACTATGGAGATAATATGAATGGAGGCTTCGAATAGGATATCATGGCCAATGTCACGGTGGTGGCAGAGGTAGATTTCTAGAGGAACTTGTTGCAATTGTGGGTCACCTAATCATTACCAATGATATTTCTCTTAGAATACAGCTTGCTCATGGTATGGAAAGTCATGTAATTTGGAGGATTATCCAGATTTATATGAGCACATAAGTAAGAACAAGAAGAAGGATAAGGGTATTTGAATGATCAAGGTACAACACATGAATGCTTATCAATAGATGCAGAAGAAAATGATGACCCATAATTACAACCCATGTTGGTTACAACATGCACCAAGACAACATGTATGCACAAAAATTTGAAAGCTAATACTCTCATTACTTGAGAGGAAGTGATACATGACAAGTATCTAGACGTGCGCATTAGAAGGAAGTTTATCAAGAGACTATATGAGTCATTAGAGATCTTCGAGGTGAAATACAGTGCTTAAAAGAGCAAGCGCATGTAAGAGAGCATGCAAAGAATGTTGATCTCCCACAAAATAGCGTGGATGATTTGAAGGTGTGTAAGATGTTACACCAAGAGAATATCATTCCCTTGCTAGGATAATGGCTTTGAGAAAAGGTATTGTGTGTTGGAGTTGAGTATGAGTGATAGATACTTCATGCAAATCTACCACCTTGGGAACACAAATTTGACAAGGATATCACACTTGACGCGATAATTGATGGTTGGCTAGTAAGAAATATTTTGATAGATATCTATGTTGAGGTAAATGTGTTAAATCTTGAAGCATGGAATCAGATGGGAAGACCTACATTATAGCCATCTTCGAATGTGTTGTATACGGAAAACAATACTAAGGTTATGCCTATTAGGGTACTAAATAATGAATCTATTATCATTCGGGGGGGGCAATTTTACTAGATAATTTGAGGTATTGGAGCTTGTTGAAGAAAAAAAATTCCAACATTACTTGGGTGACCCTAGTGTTATGCAAACAATGTTGATCTGCATTTTTGCAAGAGATAAATCAATTTTGAGAACAAAGATGAGCACATGATTATACCTCGATTGAAAATAAGGTGGAGCCTTATGTTGAGCCATTGAATCAAGAATAACTTAATAGAATCTATGCTCAAATAGTGTGCAATCCAGAGAATCTAGAACTATCAAAGGAATTCATTCTTGGTGGGAGGACATGTAGTTTGTGGGTAACACTACTAGTGTTGTTTGTGATAGCTAGGTGTATGGAATGTATGAAACGTTTGGGTGTGAATTCAAGGAACGCTTCACAAGAATGATTAGGACGTGCATGGTGTGGCAGTTGGGATTAACTTAGGTAACAAGATATACTTGGTGAAGAGAATCCGATATATTATTGTGCACCATGGAGACTCGGTAGTCAAATGAAGGAGATTGAAGAACCATGCTCATTTATACCTTACAGGGGACAACAATGCACTGGTGGGTAACACATAGAGATAACCTATTGGAATGGAGAGAAGTGAGAATCACCTTTTCCATTAGGTTTTCAGAGTAATGTACTTATACAAATATGTGAATTTCATGGTCCTACCTCATCACATCCATGAGTGTGAGAGATCATGGGCACGGGGTAAGGAGGCCTTACTTGCATCACTTTTGGTACACAAGTTCTACTCCAACCGCATGGATGCGTGAATGCTTGGTATGTCCATGTTGAGCTAGAAAGAGAGAGACTGCAAACTAGTAAGAGATGACTGCATGTATGATTTAAACTTTTATTACTTTTCTACTAAGCCTCCAATCCATGAAGCTTTGTAAATAATGAAGTGCACCACATTGGGTCATATTGTGAAGACAGAAGAGCTCATGCTAGATATGTTAGGAGATCCTAATATTGAGGCGCACCTTGATCTTAAGGATACATATTGGTACATATGGGGCATGCATGGAAAGAAAAGAAAAGGGAAAATTGGTATATATGATTAATGATGAGGAAGTTGAAAATTTGGATGTTAGCCACACTGAAGGTGAGTGTAAGGTGATGGATTCTAAAGATGATAACAAACATGAGTACCATGCACCTATGAAGATGAATAAGGTTAATATTTATACTGAGGATGAGCCTAAGGAGGATATTATTGAGGATTATTGGTCAGAACAAGAAGTGGAAAAGATTATTGAACTCTTGCGTGACTTTCACGATCTATTTCTAATAGGGTACATGAGTTAAAATGTGTGCATCCTTCTTTAGGTGAGATGAAGATCAAGTTAAAAGAAGGTGAATTACTAGTTAAGAATAGGCCTTATAGGATGAACCCTAATTTGCACATGAAGGTGTAAGAGGAAATTTATACGATGCTCAAGTCTGAAATTATTGAACCTATTGAGGAATATAAATAGGTTAGCCCCATGGTAATAATTATTAAGAAGGATGGTAGGATAAAGATTTTTGTCGACTATAGAGAACTCAATGATTCATGTGTTATAGATCCTTTTCGACTTATTTAATAGAATAAATCCTTGAAGGAGTTGTTTGGCGCAAGATATAATCTTTTACAGATGGCTTTTCAGGTTATCACTAGGTACGCATCATGAAATAAGACCAATAGAAGAACACTTTCACCACTAAGTGGGGTATTTTTTCATATACAGTCATGCCCTTTAGATTTAAGAATGCGCCATCAGTGTTCTTCCACATTATTGTACATGCGTTTAAGGATTTTATTCATAAATTATTGTAGGTATATTTGGATGATTGGACAATGTATGGGTTAGTCAAGGATCATTGTGATAATCTAAGACTTATGTTTGAAAGGTGCATACGATTGAGCATCTCTCTTAACATTAAGAAGTACATCTTTGCTACACCTTTTGGCACCCTTCTTAGACATATCATGTGTAAATAAGTATTGTTAGCGATAGACCCATCCAAGATAGTTGTGATCTTGGGCTTGGAATATCCTACTAATTAAAGTGAGATGCATGGATTCTTTGGAAACACATGGTACTACAGGAAGTTCATCAAAGGATATCCAAAGATTTCTGTGCCCTTGGAAGAATTTTTAAAAGCTAAAGGAAATTTTTATTGGGGTGACACGCAGTAGTAGGCATTTGAGACACTGACATAAATGTTAGCTACTACACCTATTTTACATTTTCCTTCATGGGACAAAAATTTTCATGTTCGTGTTGATGCCTCTAGTATGGAGATTGGCACAATTTTGGCACAACCTAGAGAAGGAATTGTGGATCATCCTATTTTCTTTAAAAGAAGGAATTTGACACCCAGGAGCATAATTACACAAATATTGAGCATGGCGCATTGTCTATGATCTACACATTGCATAAGTTCAGATAGTACTTATTGGTTGCCCCATTTATTTTCTATACAAATCATATGGTACTCAAGTACTTGGTCAAAAATCTTGTTTTTTGCGGGGTACATATGTAGATGGATACTTCTGTTTCAATAATTTGACTTTATAGTTGTTTTGAAACTAGGTAAGAGCAATTCAAGGCCTGACCATTTATCAAGGATTAATTTTGGTGAGGATACGCAGAGCATTGAAGACACTATGTCGATGCACAGTTGTTTATATTGAACCACACACCCACAGAATTAGAGGATATTGTATTATTTTTGTTCATTGAACACGATCCTAAAGGAATGAAGACATTGGAGAAGAAGAATATTTTTATACATGTGACACCTTATTAGTTGATTAGTGGATAATTATACAAGTTGGGTCAAGATGAAGTCTTGCGTTGTTGTGTTCTAGAACATGAGTGTGATGTTATTATGGAGGAGGATAATGGTGGAATAGGAAGAGGGAATTACCCGGTGATTCCATCACGTGTAATATCCTAATAGCTATACTTTTTGCTGGGAAAATTTTTACATGGATACCAAGGATTGTGTGAAATCATGTGATCATTGTCAATGCCTGGAAATCATGGACATAGAGATGAAATGTTATTGCAACCTATTGTAATCATGAAACATTTTGAGAAGTGTGTTATTGACTTTGTAGGTCCTATTTCACCACCCGTGCACAAAACTATCATGCACTACATATTTACTTATAGACTATCTTACAAGGTGGGGAGAGGCAATGCCTACGAAGGATTATACTATGAGCTACAACAACAATGTTTTTTTGGGTAGAATATTATTAGTGGTTATGGTTTCCCATTAAGCTTGATAAGTGATAGAGGAACTCAATTTTTGAATGAGACAATAAGGATCCTATTAGTATAATTTATGGTGGCACACCATAAAACCACTCATCATCACCCTCAAGCCAATGTTACTATAAGGTTGTCAATAAAATCTTGGGATAGACATTGACAAAAAATTGTAATGTTGGAAGGAAATATTGGGATGATAAAATTTCATTTGTACTTTTGTCTTACATGACCACTTATAAGATATTGAATAAGAAAACACCTTGTCATTTGGTGTTTTGCATTGAAGCAATACTACCATTTGAATTTAGGTTACCATCCTGTGTATTGCACACGCAGAGGACTTGACGATGAACACGCTTATTGAAGAACGCATTAAAAACTAATGCAGATTAGATGAGAGGTGAATCATTACATGTTAGATCTAGAAGATTGAGAAGACAAGATAAAAGGCATGGAATGATAGGAACGTTAAGAATAAGATGTTTGAGGTTGGCAAGATGGTCCTCCTCTATGACTCCAAGTTTTTGCACCACCCATGGAAATTAAATGTGCATTGGTTGGGCCCTTTGTAGTAACCAAGATACTCAAATCAGACGCATATCAATTATAGGCATATGATGGCACCATGTTTCCTTATTACTTCAATAGGACTAGATTAAAGCCCTACTCTAAATAAAGCTTCTTGGTGTCTATAATAAGGTGGTGTTTCCATTTAGATTAGGTTTCCTTCCATGTGTTTCTTTCGCGATGTTATTATGCTTTGTTTTTTAATTTCCATGTTTTGTTGTAATAAGTGCGCTTGCACACAAGAAGATGATTACTATCTATAAATTTCATGCACTGAGAGGACCACACATAATTTTAGTGTGGGGTGAACCAAAAATATATGTAAGCGCATGGAAAATAGATCTGTGGTAGTGGGGGATTTATATACGAGGTTGGTGTGTTGGAAAATATGACACAGTACAAGTTTGGAACCTATGAGAAAAAGGTGTTACATGTATTAAAGATGATGGTGCTCATAAGAGAAATCACTCAGATGAAGACCACATGTGATAAAATGGGTGCACAATGTAACACAAGGTAGGTAGTGTCATGGAAAATACTTAGAATATGGCGTAGAGGATTAAGTATTATGGCACATAGAGATGCGTGTAAGGAGGTATGTGGCCTAGGAAGTAGTGGAGCATTCCAAAACGTTATGAATAAGGCACAAAAAAAGTTGTTAAAAGCGTGGAACAAGATTAAAAACACAATTAAAACTTAGTACATTGGTAGATGAGGAGCAATTAATGTGGGAAAAATTTCAAAAATCTATAAAAGGGATGCAAGCAACTTTATTATTACCTTACATGTTTGAGTATTCGAGCCTTTGAAGAGTGGATTGAAGTGTGAATGAGTGCATAGTGCAGATTTGAGTGTAGACGAGAGTCCATCAAACCAATAGAAGTTGGTCACGGCCAAAGTGAAGCTCCTTCGTGGGAAGTGTGAGAGCAAAGAAAAGGTGTGTAAATAGGGTCAATGGTTTTACTCTGGAGAGCTATGGTTTGGAATCATGGCTAGGGCACATGAGTTTGGTGAGACAGAAGTATAGAAGGCATAAAAATTTAGGTGTGAAAGGTTGAAATAGTACCACACAAAACATCTACAAGAGCCACAAGGAGTAAAATGCGAAGGAACCAGAGGTGGAAATAAAATAAGTGCCCAAAGAAAGATTCTCTAAAATGCAATATCTTGAAAATGTAATTATGGGACATGTTTGGGAGTCCCACATCCGTAGAAGTAAATTTCGTGATTACAATCATTGCACTAGAAAAAAAAAGGATCGGGATAGAGAAGGAGTTGGTAAAGAAGACCAATTTACTTAACCGAGGATGATAAACCAATCTATGATGATAAAGGGTACAAGACCTTAGAGAAAGCATGAGTTTCTGTGATTTATGAGTTGCCATATTTTGGAAAACTAGAGAGACTTTATCAAGTGGCTCATGTCAAGAGTCCATGAGGACTTCTTCTACTTTGCAGGGAAGGTGAGTGTGAATCACCGTGCCAATAATTGGAAGACTTCCATCTACATAGATGATGAAATTTTTGTAGAGGCCCTACTACGGTTGAGATGGCATATCAAAACGAGAGTGCATGTGCAATGGATATCTCAAAGGTAACTTACCTTGTTGTTAAAATCATCATGCATATTTTTACTAAGTTGAATAACCAGGAGAGATGGAGCCAAGTAATCATGAAATGGCTCCACATCATGAAGAATAAGGAAGAAGGGATGGTATATAATTTTTCCGCATTAATCATAGAAGTCATTATTAAGTAAGTGCATGTAGGAGATAATATTACATGGGGAATGATGCTCCTATCCATTTTTTTTGTAGAGGTTGTGATACCAGATGGCCCTAAGGACAAGGTATGTCAGTACCCATGAGAGAAGAAGTCATTGGCCAAAAGGTTTGATGAATTTACGTGTGATGGTATGGTGGGTGTTTATAATCTCAGATTGGATATGTGGTATAGAGAATGTATGATATTTTTGAGCATGAGTGGAGCATACCAAGAAACTTTCCATGCAATGGTGGATGGAAAGGAAGAATTTGCAATCTACCAACATTACTACATTGGGAGGTTTTTCATGAAGATTGGTAAGTGGATCCAATGGTGCAAGTTGTCGTATGCCTTTACAATGCACTATTTCTAGACCTCAATGAATAGATTTTTAGACACATGGAATTTTAGGTTCAACCGAGACATAAGACTAGACCGTGATTACCACACGTTGTGAAAGACTTACACGTATCTTGGTAAGTCTTCCTATATTGAGACTATGATATTAGATGATATCATCATAAGTTCTATGACCTTAGCTATTGGAAAGATAGAGGTGACTAAGGTATACATCTACCTTAAGCCGAAATTGGTCAAGGGAAGATACATTGAGGATGCTTTCAGACTCTCTAAGCTACCTAAAGGAAAAAGACGGTGGGACAAGACAAGATTGCAAGGCCAACCCTCCAAGGGAAAAAGAGGAAGAAGAGACTACGGGAAAAGAGGAATAAATGGAGGATAGAGATGCAATTGATCATGCAATGAGAAGGAAATTGACTCTAGGAATAAAAAGGTCACGTGAAGATACTCCTCCAAGGTAGGAAGAAGAAGAGGAGATAATTAACTTGGAGGTCTAGGAAATAGGAAAGGAAGAAGGTGGTGTGCTTGAACAAGGCTACATGAGAAAAATCAGAAGGAAAAACCAAGATGTAGGGAAGTGGTACCGAGACATCACAACCTATTAGAAGGTCATCGAGAACCTCACCAACCAAACCAAGCCCAAAGGATAAGACGAAGAGAAGGTGAAAGCTTGTGTTGTAACATGATAGTGATGAAGAAGAACTATCAAACAAGGTTACTTGTAACAAAGATTCATCTTATGTTATCAATGTGGAATGTGAAGAGGAGCACACATAAGAATAAACCTAGCATGACAACACAGAATTTCTCGGTTAGCACAAGGAAGAAGGCCTCACTGGAGGAGATGAATAAAAGGAGAGAAGTATAGGTGAGCCTTTTAGGTCATGTGTAGAAACTTCTAGATAAAGATGAGAAGGTATGTTCCCAAGCGTAGAAACTCATATTCTCAAAGGTAGGAAGTCTAGTATAAAATGGGGAGAAGAAGTTTTGGAAACACCAGAAATTGGGTATGTGAATAACCCTTTTAAAATTGTCTATGTGAGATTCTAGATTACACTTGCTCATGAACATTTATATGGGTGGGAGTTGATGGACCCCGAGAATGAAAACATGCGCACAAGGAAGACGTTGAGCTAGAAAATGTAGAGGCATATGGATGAACCTGAATTTTACATTAGCAAGGAAGCATTTATAAGGAACGTGATGAAGAAGGCACCTCGGGTGACCCATATCTGATAAATCCCATAGAGTTTATAGATGAGAAAGCAAGAAATGCCTTGAAAAATATGGTAGCAGAATTTGATTGAAGGAATTTGGATAAGGTGGTCATGCTTTGAACATTGTTGTGATATAATAAGAACAAGGAAAAGGAAATCTAGAAATTGATCAAGCATGCAATAGAGAAGTGAGGCGTAAGAAGGATATTCTAGAATTTTTTACGTACATTGGGAGTGAAGTTTTGAAGGCATGCCCAGAATTTAATGAGAAAACATTAAAGATGTACCCTGTCGGCCTTGCACTTTCTGTAATACTTAGTTCACTTGTTAATTAAGGAGAAACCATGTGCAAGGGCTAAGGGAAACTCCAATAGACATTGCGAAAAAGGAAAAGAATAATAAGATTATGGCGAGAAGGATTTTGGAGTATTACACCATGCTACAAAAGTTTAAGAATGAATCAAGAAGTAAGGTTGGGCACTAAACAACTGCCAAAATAAAAAACAAATCCTTAATGTGTACAGGTACCCAAGAAGAAAATGAAGTGCTTACAGATAAGAAAGATGAAGCACTTGGAAGAGAAGAGAAGATAGTCGTGATTTTGAAGAAGTGTGACATGCTTAAGGAAGCAAGGAGCCACATGAATTCATAATAGAGGAGTTAGGGACGTTGGTGGAACAAATAATGGATGTCATGGAAGGCATGATTTCATCTCGGATGGAGTGACAAGGGAGCTCAAGCACAAAGGGGAAGATATGACTCTAGAGGAGATGGAAAAGATATTTTGGATAGTCCCAAATACTAAGAAGGGGTTGGTAGAATGGAATGAGCTAGAGAGCATGATTAAAAGAGAGTACCTGAGCTTTTAATCTAATTCAAGAGAAGGAGATGGGTGCACCCATGAAGACTTCTATTCTTTATGCCTTATTTTTGTGTAATCATTCCTTATTCTTTTTATTCTTTATTCATTGTACTTGGAAAGATAATTCAAGAGACCCCATTGACGAGGACGACAATGTAATTAGTGTGGGGTAATTTTGGATTGAAAAATATCTAAGTAGGAAGAGCACTCGAGAGAAATGCGCAAGTGCGTGTGCATGCACAAGGACCGAGATAAGTGGCGCATGAAAGGCTCGCACTAAAAAGGAAATATTCCAGGACTTAGCCAATTTTGTGGGTACGAGATAAAAATATAAAAACAAGTTAGAGTGTGGCTCAAGAAAAGGATAAAATTAGGATGAATTGACGGTTAAGCAAGGGATATTTTTGGATAATGCACATCTAGATCATACGCACACATGGAGGCTATTAATAGGATTAAATAAAATCTTATTTATAGGATATTTTATTAATAGTTGATGCATAAAAGTATGCGGGTATTATATTTTGGGCATGCATCTATTTTGAGAGTGCATAGGTGGTGAAGGGAAATTCCCACCCCTATATATATCTATTGTATGTCTTTATTTTGAGACACTTCATAATGTTCATATTTGATTGTTGAGAGTATTTGCAAGGTTATGGATTAGGGTTTGATGTTTGCACATGTTCCAGTGCCTAGTTATGGTGATGTATTCAGCTTTTTTTATGTAATACTTTGTTATTAATGGATTATGGAGGATGGATTATGGTTATTGATGTATCTGAATATGGTGATTACATGGTGCAATTGATCGTAATTGTTATTTTATCTCGTTATGTTTCTAATTGAATGCATGTAATGGTTAGTGTGATTGAATGAGTAATTATTTATATATCATCATGTATTTACATATTAACATCTTGACAAGCATCACAAAGGAGGGACTCGGCAGCTTCGTGTGCTTTGGTGAGCATTCGGATATATCTAAATGAGGTTCCAACACAAGAGACTACAAGAAGCATAGTTGCAAACTAAATTACATTTTGTTCTAAAGAAGTTACATTTTTATTTCCATATAGGCTCACATTTTATCACATGTTCTATAACATTTTTGACACCATGATACTCTAATAGGTTCAAGGACATTTCATAAAAAAATATTCAGTTCAACCACTTGTTGTGTGCTATTTATGGTTCTACCTTGAATAGGAATATTAAGCTGTCAGTGAATTTCCTCCACTTCCTCTACCACTTGTCACTGAGGGATTGGTCCCAACTCCATGTTATACTGATGTATTTCCTTGTACGCTTGTCATCATTAGTGTGGTGGTGTTGGTATTCATCATCTCGAATCACTATGCTTTTTGTATATTATGCTTCAACGGTTTTCTCCTTGGTGTTGGTTGAAATGACTATAAAACATATGGTAAACTATTATCCAAAGTTTCTTTCCTCTTATCATGTTTGGCTTCTTTGTCACTCTTGGTTTCTATTAAAAATTGTCTTATATTAGTTGACCCGATTACATGAGAGGGCATGGGAGATTAGATCAAGATACCATTAGAGTTATATTTTCCTTAATCATCCTATACATCTCATATATTCTTTTGATATGTTTCCGTTCCTTCGAGCTCCTTGTCATTGCTTCCCTCTCCCTACCCTAACCAATAATGATGGTAATCACTTACAATTCCTAGATTTGAGTCGCATAGATGTACTATGTATGTTTCTAATGCCTTACACATTTTCTCTTCAAATGTGCTCATCCTAAAGGTACACTCATCTAGGGAATCCATAACTTGTTCATGATATCTTATTGTTCTTCCTATGTCCTGTGACACACACATTTTGGAGTTTTTAGCCTTCTATTGGGAAAGTTTCTATCCCCGTATCAATCATCTTTTCTTAATCTTTAACAATATATTATGTAATTACAATTCCTAATGATCCCTAAAGAATTTATATTGTGTTTTGTCTACAAAATAAAAGGTTGAAACTGAATATTCAAGGATATAGCTCTGAAGTGTACCCTTCCACTAGTAGTCTCTTTGTGTGTGTCCAAGTTGTGTCATCTTGTGCTAGATTTTGTGTTCATTCAAAATTCCAAGGATACTTACGACCCAAATTCCTTCTCTTTCCCATACAATAAGCAACTAACCATGCGTGCAAGTGTACCAAAAGCTCATAGAAAATGTTTCATATAATTCATCATAAAGATTAGCCTCTACCCACTTTCTTGGAGAACAATCCTTATAACCCGAATGGTTTTTGTGAAAGCACCCTAAAAATCTTGTAGCCAATATCTAACATTATCTTATGTTAAATGATCCATCATATGTCCTCTTCATACTTGAATTTTAATGAATGTCCTAAAAATGGAACCAAAATGTTGGAGTCTAGTAGTCTTCTTCCCTTATGTGTGTGATATTTCTGTACTGCGGTTGCACACAAGTTTCCCCACTATTGCGTTGGCATATCGTGCCTAGATAAACTAAGATACACTCTCCTAAAGTACAAGGGGTTTCCAAGTCCCATCATGGTTAGGAAGGGTGAAATGAAATATTATTATAACAATTAGAATTATATTCCTAATACATTAACATATAACACAACCATGCATAGACCAAACACAATGCTCATATATCATTTGATATGCGGTTATAAGTTTTATCCATCTAATAGCCAAAATATCAGACAATCCATTCATACCTCACTCCTATAGCTCTCTATATAACCTAATTGCATATTCTAGACCCCTTTATAGGTATTTATACTAGTGGGAACTTTTCCTTCACTAGTCTTATAAGAGTAATAGCCCTCAAGTTTACTGATTGAGTTAAATAATACATACAATCGATAGATGAAATTATCCTTTCATTGCCTTAATCATTTGTTGCATGTTGGTCTTCCACATAAGTTTCTACTTATCAAATTGTCTATCATCTTTATGCAAGTATCTGGAACTGAAGCTTTAGTCTATTCTTGAACTCATGTTTATTTGTATCTCCTAATACTCTACATATAATTTCCTTGATATTATACCATGTTACATAATCTTATGTGGTTGATTTATATTCTCTTGCACACTTTTGGTGTCCTTCTGACATGCATACTCCTTATCCTTCTCCTTATGATGTTACATTTTGTGTGCTCCCCGATCATATCCTAGGCATCCCTTTATGAAATTCCCGCATGTGCCTCCAAAGAATAATGAATAATGAATAAAGAATACAATAAATCATGATCCAAACACCAACCAAGATGATTTTTATTTCATTTCTTAAATGTTTGAGTTATTATAACTTTTTAAGATAAGAGTTAACCAAGGCAATCTCCTAGATGAGCTGATTTACTCAATCAACTAACTCACCAACTAGTCGAATTGGTCTAGAAAGTAGGGGAGTAAATGCAAGGCTATAAGAAAGTAAAAACTATATAAACCTTTAAGAATGTTAAAGCCTAGAAAATTTTGGATTAAAGTTAAAGGATAGAAGAAAATTTACCTAAAATACATTGATGTGTGTGACATGTCACACATCAACATACGTGGATATTAACAATTCAAAGGTTCATAAGTTGTACCTACGAGACACCAATGTGTGTGACGTGCCATACATTGATAAATTTAGGCATCCGGGAACTTATATGCTAAGGCCTTGATAAATGTGATGAGAGAGGGAATTAATGGGCCACACATGATGCCACTTGGGAGTTTCTCTTTCCTAAAGTAGTTGTCAATAATTCATACCTTGGATGGAACAAATGGGCCACGCGTGGTACCAATTGGTCACCCCTCAAGTTAAATTATTAGATAGAAAAGTCATGGGGTACATGTACATCAATGACTCCCATGTGGTGTGCATTGAAGGTCCCACTTGATTTTAATAGTTTCCTTCCTGAAATCCCACTTAGACATATAGTTGTATGTGGGAGGTTAACAAAATCAATTATCATGTTTATAAATAAAGTTTTTTGATGTGCATGCTATGAAGAATGTGGGATTATACTAGAAGCTAGAACGTGAAGAATTAATAGAAAATCGTAATGAACTAGTCTCAACTATAATATATCCATTCGTATAATTATAATTTGAGTCTAACAAGAAGTTAATGAGGATGTATGAATCCATGATAGGAGAGAGTTAGTAAAGCTATTTTTTAGTAAATTGTTAAGCTAACTATCCATCCTTTTGAATGCGTCTTTTGGGATCCATTAAGTGAGAAAATATATAGAGAATGTATTAAGAAATTGATGGAAACATGAATTTAGAGAGAATCATAATCGAATTTAGAATAAAAGAGAGTGAGATCATGGAACAATCATTAGTCTAAGAGAGTGGAGATTGAAGACATGCAGAAATGCAAAGTAATCAAAGATTTAAATATTTATAGCAGAGAGAGAAGAGAATAATGAACTATGAATATCTCGAGGAAATATTTACAAAGATAAGTTTTAATTGTTGAGAAAAGAGGAATGCGAAGAGGTATACAAGGAAATAGAGAGAGAGAGAGAGAGAGTTTGAGTTGAATTGGGATGTGTTATTAGAGAGATGAAATAAAGAGAAAGATAATGAAAGTGACATTTAAGGTATTCCACACACAGAAAATTGAAATTGAGTAGGAAGTTATAAGATCGATAACATCACTTCTAAGTTATATTTTATCCCTTTATATGCTTTTTATTTCATTATTTGTCAATTTACAAGTAAATGAATTAATGGTTAATTATTAGGATTGTTAATGATTAGTTATAGTTTGAATCTCATGTATTATAGCTTGTAGTTTGTGAAAAATTAGAAAGGACCCTTAGTCAACAAAAATCTACCCACAATTTGTATCTTGGAACTATGGGGAGGAAAATAGTGTTGAAAGGGAAGGGTTAATGGTTCAAATCTCTCCAGTCCTTATTGTATTTAGGCTTAAAATACAACCTAGAAACAAAATTATCTAGATCGTATGAGATTAAAAACTATATTGCATAAGTTAAACATGTGATAGGAGTTAAATCTATCAAAAAGTGGACTGAAGGGACAAGGTAAACAATATTTGGTTCATATTAGACCCACTAGATTGTCTAAGATATAGATAATATTACTTTGTGTGATTGTATATTGAACTATCAAAATAAAATGTGTAACCTTGTCTAAATATAAATGGGAAATGAAACACGTTTTAAGAAAGTATTGTTCAAAGTTGGTGAGTTAAGAAACCCATCACTATGATAAGAGAGAATGTTAATCTAAGATAATTACCTTTTATAGTTAATTTTTACAATCAAATGAATTCTAAAAGGGGCTTGTAATCAAGATGGGAAAATAACACTAGTGTATTGTATTAAAACCATGAATCGATAAAGGACTCGCAATAAACGTAAAGAATTTTTACAAAGCAGTTTGTGAAGTGAACTAAGTCTTATAAATAATGAACCATATGAATATAAGGAAGATTATGATTCCTTTTGATTTGAACCTTGATAATATAATATAGATTTTCCAACATGACATTAGTGTAAAATAAGGATTGATGTTTGGTTTCAAACCAAGGTGGAACTTTTAGATTTTTGACTTACTAAACCTAGGACTATATTAGTCCATAGAATGTTATTGGTTCGAGAATATGAATTGTGTATTTAAAAACATTTAGTGTGTGTGTGTGTGTGTGTGTGTGTGTGTGTGTGTGTGTGTGTGTGTGTGTGTGTGTGTGTGTGTGTGTGTGTGTGTGTAAAAGATAGGTTCCAATATTATTCAACTATAAGTTAAAAGACAATAACAATTACATGTTAGATTTATGTGAAGATGAAATTTTATTGGAATAGGAAAATTACCATGCTATAAGAGACATGTCAAAAAATAACCAAAGGGGTTTTTGGATGTTAAAGTGAACCATGGAGACTTTACAATAACATGTTGTAAACAAAAGTGAAACCTTGCTAGAACAATGGGAAATCATAAATTTAAATTAAAATAATATTGTTTTATAGCATTCGGTCAAAAAAGAATTTGATTATCCCAAAATCTAGGAATATGATATTTATGCATCTTAAATAATATATTAAACCATACATGGAGGAACAAAGGTCTTAAAATTATTATGAAAGATCATAAGAATAACAAATTAGTAAGTGTAGCAAGTTATGGGCCAAAAAGGGGTCATAAGTGGATGTCATATTGCAAAAAATAGTGAAATCTCAACTTGTAGGGATTATTAGCAATGTGTGCATTCAAAATTAGAAAAAAATATATAAATATGAATCATAGCATCCAAAATCTAGTTTCTAAACTACTATTTTATTTTTAAAAACAGACAAGTTTAGCTATATTAAACACTCAAAATTCAATGACTTGGTTTTTTTTTTTGAAAAATCCTATAAGATTTCCATCCGTTTGCCCACGATTTGGATGACCAAAACTTGATATTTTTATTTTCCTTTAGTGAAAAGTTAGATGTCACTATCTGTCTTGGGATATATATTTTTTAGCAATATTTTTTTATGATTTTTTCTGTGAAAGTGGTCTAAAAACATAAATAAACTGGAGCACTTTCCATTTTCCCACCATAACTTCATCAAAAATATCAAAATCAAATACTTTTTTTTAATATGTGTATAGAATTTTTCCATGGTTGGGATGGCATAGGTTTTATCACATTCTAACAATTGAAACAAAATTTGTAGTCTTAAACATAGACATGAACATTCACGAGAAAAAGTGTCTTAAGGACTCACTATTAGTAAAAAATTGTAAAATGATATTTATCATATTCTATTCACTTTAAAATCAATATTTCACTAAAGCTAACAGTCTCCCCTATGCGATGGTACCATTTTTGTGACATGTGTTTTATTTTTTGACATGGTTCAAGTTCATGAGGAGCTTCTTTTGTATTTACCATTAAAATTTAGGATTCAATGTCCACTTTTTGGTCCCCCAACTTGTTGCACTTACCCAAATAGTGGTTGTAAACCTATTAGAATGGAAAACCAATGTTTTAAGTTGTACAAAATCCTTGATGGGATAGCTAATGAGAATAGGATTAACTCTTTAAAATTATTATCGAAATTGGATTCTTATGATGAATGATCCAAGAAGCAAGATTTATAATTAAGCTTGATTTGTTTGATGAGTTTTCCACTCTGTTTCAAGTTAATGAAATGGTATGCAAGAAAAATAGAAAATATAAAATATGGGAGGGTTTAAGGTTACCTCCAAGATGTGTGATGATGATGAAGATGAGATACGGGTGCAAATATCCTCTCTCGTGGTGAGCTCGATAACCTACACAACAAAGAGACAACTAGATAAGAAAAATATTAGTAGATTAAATGGTGGGTTACTTGAAAATTTAGTCCCGAGAAGTGATAAACTTCCTAGGGAGGATGTCAACCCACTTTGATTAAAATATTGATAAAATATAAATATGGATAACATGTAGAATGTAAGAATGGAATGGAGATTAGGGACTATGCTAGATAATAGATCGAGATAATGTATCATGATGATAATTTTAGATAAGAGAAAATCAACCATGATCGGGTCGATGGTGACTGTAGTAGATAAGATAAAATGATGCAAAAACAATGGATCTGGATCTGATTATTGGATGTTGTAGATGTTCGGATATGATGCGAGAGGCACAAGAAACATAAAGGATGAAAGTTACAAGTAGATATAATGATAATATGATGGATGCATATCAGGTCGAAAATGATTGGGGCATATTTGGGTAGGTTGGTGGTGACTAAGGAAAGAAAGGGGGATCGAGATATCGATGGGATGATCACGAAGCAGATAGATCTTAGTGTTGAAGGAGGCTGGAAATCGGATGAAAGGTGAGGCGAGAATGTAGGAAACAAAGTTGATGTAGATTAGGTTGATGGTGACTAGGGATGGATCGACAGTGACCGAGGCTAGATTAGGGTTTAATGAAGCTTAATAGATGACAAAAGGGCTACATGAAAGAATCAAGAGTGGTGATGGTATGGCAGATCTCTAAAATGGTGAGAAGACCCGAAAACCTAATAGAGACATGATGAAACAATGGGAGGGCTCTAAGAAAACTCTAGACTTCATATCTCCAAATATGGCATGCAAGGGCTCCAAGATGACTCTAGGTTGTTGAATACAACTCACAAGAAGAGAGAAAAACAAGAAAAACTTGCAAGAAGTCAAATTATCCAAAATTTCATCCTCTTAAGGATGGGGGTAACAGCATACTTATAGGTCATTGGCGACCGCTAGGGTCACTATCCAAAGTATGGAGGATCATTGATTTAGGTAGTGGAGATGATGCACGGCTCAAGACAAGGGGCTCTAATGAGGTTAGATTAGAGTTTGATTTGTTTATGTGGGTTAGATTTGTATAGGGATAGTAAAAGTGGTTGGAGGGTGGAAAGGCATTGAATGAGGGTAGATGAGAGTCTAGGGATGATAAATGATGGGTTTAGGGATGTGATTAGGATAATATATGTGTTTAGGGATAATTAAATGTGATTAGGGGTAAATAAGGAGAGATAAAATAATTATGGGATTAAGATAGGAAATAAGGGAATTAGATTAAATAAATGGGATTTAGGAGGGAAATAGGAATTCCAATGGTAAGTTGGGTATGCGTGTGCATGATGACAACAATGGAGAACGAAGACAAGATGGGGGAAAAGTGAACCAAAATTTGGTGTCTACATTTTCCCCTTTTTGTCAATTGGTTTGCGTTAATCAAGTCACGAGACAAAAACAAGAAGTGATAAAAGATTATGGTGCTTGAGGTGCTCCCCTTCAAACCAGAGATCGATGACATGAAGAGGAATCAATTACTAGGTTAAAAAGATAAATGAAGGAAGAGGGAAATGGTAGAGAGATGTGAAAATAAGATAAAGGAAGAGAATGGATGCCCTAATGTGGATAGTGATATGACCATTACAAGAAGGAAAGGATAAAAATAAAAATAAAAATATGGTGGTGATCTTGGAATCACATTGGTAAGGAACATAAGGCGACCTCAATGGAGGTGACATTAATTTCCTACGGACTGTGAGTTAGAAAATATCATTACAGGATGGAGGGAATCCAATGGGAATCCACTGGATGGATGTGAAAAGATGGTAGGAAACCTATAAACACATTAGTAGGGAACATAACATAGCCTTGACGGAGGCAAAGTAAATTTCCTACGAAGTGAGTTGGAAAAAGTCATTTTAGGATGGAGGGAATCCAACAAGAATATTCTTAGATGGGGGTGCAATCCAAGAGACCAATGAGTCGGAGGAAGAAATCAAAAATATGTGAAAACAAATTGTGAGGATGGTCAAGACAATGGTTTGACAAATTTTTGGGAAACAAAGAGGATTCGTTGTCCTTTAAATATGAAGAAGCAAGAAAAGATGCATCATGGTGGGACGGAAAGAGGATATATGAACACAATGGTGGGCTTTAAGATGAGATATGGTGTCCCAAGAGGGAAAACAAATATGGCCAAAGAGTGGGTCTCTAGATGTGATTAAGGATGTGCAATAAGAAAAGATTATAGGTAAAAAGATAGCAAAATGAGCCATACATGCCAAGAGAAGGTGTGTTATGGGTGACACACAAGGCTAGAGTGAAAGAAAAGATAATTTGGAGAAATAGATTGGAAGAAACGAGATGAAAGGTGGAAAATAGGATTGGTTCAATGGTGACTGGGTGGGTCAATGGAAATTTGACTTGGGTCGATAGTGACTAGGTAGGTCATCGACGACAGGTCTGCACGGCTATATAAGTGACAAAGATGGCCAATAAGGCTCATTTGAACAACACAATTTTGATGATCAAGAGCTCTAAAAGATATAAAAGTGTGATATTTGAGAATAATGGATGCAGCAGAGGTGGGAAGAATAACCAGAGGTCCCAGAGAGTGGTAAGCATTGAAAATCTAGCTTAGTATTGATTTTATTTTATTTTAATATGTTTTTAAAAAAAAATTTTTGATCGGCACCAAAGGTCGATCAGCAATGACTAGGTACCATTGTCTCCGACAAGGCTCATTTAAACGACATGATTTTGATGATCAAGAGTTCGAGAGATATAAAAGTGTGATATTTGAGAATAATGGAAACCATCGAGGTGGGAGGAATCACTAGAGCTTCCAGAGAGCGGTAAGTGCCGAAAACATAGGTTAGTGTTGATTTTATTATGTTTATAAAACAAATATTTTTCATGGGAGCTAAAGGCTGATTGGTGGTGATCTGGGTACAATCATCATCAATGCGGGGTAAACTAACATCGACCAAGATAGGGTCAATGTTGACTGGGTAGATGTATATTTTGATTGATTAATTTGGATGAAAAAATGATTTTTTTATGAGTGGATGTTGATGGGTGCTTATTTTATATATTTTTACAGTTAGAGACATGTTATATTTGAGAGATAAAGTCTCCAACATGTTGAGGACTATTAGGAAGATGTGAAATATTTCAAGTGGAATCACCTAGATGTTGTTGGATTGGATAGATTATACCATTATCGAGGAGGGTGTTGAGCCTCAGAATATTGGCTAAGTACAAGAAGGCACGTGGGCATGTGGGACCTATATGAAGAAGGGTGTGCATGGTGAAGACAAGCAGAAAAGGTTTTATAAGGGTTTAGTAGAACCCAAGGTACACACACAAGGAAAAGGAAAGGATTTCAAAAATTATCCATATTTGGCTTTTATGGAAGCACACGAGAAAAGCATGACCCGAATGAGAATGTGGAGTGGATAAGGTGCCAGTCTAACAACTCGATGGACAAGGAATATTCCATGCAATGTAAGGATCCAGTAAAGACATCATTTCAGAAAGTGGAGAGATTAGATGGGAAGAAGCATGCTCCATCAAGGACAACTTGGACACTGGAAACCTATATAATACTTCAGAAGGCATGGCGGTGAACGTTAAAGCTATATATAGAGATGCTCGGAAAGTAGAAGAAAAGGGTGACAAGAGAGATGACAAGGAATATGTCAAGAGAGGCATCAAGAGAGATATCAAGAGAGGAATAGAAGAAGAGGAGGAGAGGTGAAGCTCTATAGAAACAAGTAGTAGATTCCATGGGTTAAGGTTCTCATTAGGAGGATAATATAAGAGAGGGCATATCTAGAGGGATGGATCTATGAACATCTTGTAATCTGGAAAGCATAGTTTAGGATTTTGATGTATAAGTCTTATCTGCATTAAGAAAAATTGTATGTAATGACCTTAAGGAATGTAATGTGGTTACTAAACAAGAGAGTAATATGAATATATGGCTTTATTTTAAAATATATACATTGTTCATGGGTATAAACCCTAGTGCCTTTTCTTTGTATTATCATATCTATTATCTGTTTGATATTTTCCTTGTTATCTGAATGAATGCATGGTTCTTTCCCTTCTTACATCTAAGATTCTGTCAATAGGGATGTATTCTCACAAAACTCACATAAAGAAGGGGCTCATGCCCGTGCTTTCCTCGGTTGAGCGCCCACCGGGTGATAGGTCGGCACGCATGGGATTAGAATGTTGTTTCTAAGGACATAAAAATGACTACATCTTGGTTCCATTTCTAGGACCTCTTTTCAAATTTGTTGTGATAAATGGCATACATCTGTGTTCCTATGATGCGTGATGATAGAACATATGACCTTGGAGAGTGTTGAGGCGTGGTTCAAGAGCACGGAGGATGATTTTTCTCAAAGATTCAGAGATGGACCTCGAGTTTGATGCACATAGATGGGCTTAAATGTAGTTTTACCCTAAAGGGGGATACCTAATATAAGGTATTTTTTAGAAGAGCACCTATACCATGAGATATATGAAACTTTCTTATTGGGGTTAGCACACCGGTTGTATAGACAATATATCAGATCTAAGCATACATGCAAATAAAAGTGGATATTCTACCAGAAGAAATATACAAAACAAGAGACATAAATCAACACCAGATTTAACGTGGTTCACCTAGTGTAGGCTACATCCACCAAGAAACAAGACAATCTATTATCCAAATCTTTGATAAGATATACAATGAAGATTTACAATCTTCCACACCTCTCAGATGTACAATACTTTCTTTCTCTTAAGATTTTAGCTTCATCACCAAGAATTCTCTCTCTCACCAAATTTTTCAAGTTCTTCTTAATTCTTGTTAATACTTTCTTCTAAACCCTAGTTTTCACGCTTATATAGACATTTATGACTTAGGGCACTTAGTCATACAATTACAATCAGTAGATATACTTTAATTCTAAAATAGATCTAATTACCAAGAGTTAATTAAAACATCCTCACACAAGTAATCGATGTCGGTTCCTCCTTGCCGACCGATGTCGATCTTAGATGATTGATGCCATTCCCTCCTAACCAATGATAGTTACTATGTTTTCCAGGAAGTTTCATATTACATTCTAATCTTAAGTAATTGAGCTCCACAACTCAACAATCTCCCACTTGGAGATTAATTACTACACCATATCTCGTATAACATATTTCTCAAGGCCCTTCCTTAGATTTGTTTCTTCCTCTTCAAGTCTCAAACTCAAAGACCAATAGAAGTGGAGTGTAGCTCCAACTTCTCCTTTTCTAATGGCTTCATTAGCATATCTCGCAAGGTTCTTTCTCATATGAATCTTTTCTAGATTCAACTGCCCATCCTCCAATACCTTTTGTATGAAGTGATACCTCAATTGAATGTGTTTTGTTCTCAAATGAAATGTTGAGTTCTTTTCCAAATGAATTACACTCTGAATGTCACTAAATAGTTTACAATCACCTTTATCCTTTCCCAACTCTTCCATTAACCTACTCATTCATATCATCTCCTTGCTAGCCTTTGTAGCTGCAACATACTCTACCTTTGTAGTAGACAAAGCCACAACCTTCTATAATCTTAAAATCTAGCTAACTGTCATCCCACCTACTGTGAAAATATATCCAGTAGTGCTCCTTCTACCATCCAGATCTCTAGCCATATTCGAATCAACATAGCCACATAATGAAATATCCAAACCTCCATAACATAACTACATGCTAGATGTCCCTTTTAAATACCTGAGTATCCATTGGACTTCTTTCCAATGTTGTTTACCTAGATTGGACATATATCTACTCACCACTCCCACTAAATGTGTAATGTATGGTCTAGTACAAACCATAGCATATATGAGAATCCCAACTACTGAAGCATATGGCACTCGTGTCATGTATTTGACCTCCTTATGTGATGTAGGACACTGATCTTTGCTCAATTTGAAGTGTCCATCCATAGGTGTACTAACAGGTTTTACATTCTACATCTTAAACCTTTCTAACACCCTATAGATATAATCCTCCTGAGACAAATACAATTTCTTATTTTTCCTATCTCTGTGTATTTGCATACCAAGGATTCTTTTGCATCTCCTAAATCCTTCATAGCAAATGTGTGAGCTAGCTTTCCCTTAAGCTCACCAATGTCCTACATAATAGATCCTGTAATAATCATATCATCCACATATAGTAACAAAATAATAAAGCTCCCATTTTCAAGCTTCTTGAAATAAACACAATGGTCGATTCACATCTCAATTAACCATGCTCTTGCATAAAACTATCAAACCTCATGTATCATATCCTTGGAGCTTGTTTGAGCCCATACTGACTCTTTTTCAACCTACACACTAATTTCTCCTTACCATTGACTTCATACCTAAGAATCGCTGCATATAAATCTCTTCATCCAAATCAACATGAAGGAAATTTATCCTCACATCTAGCTTCTCTAAATACAAATCTTCTATCGCAACTATACTCAATAAAATACGAATAGAATTCATCTTTACAAAAGGAGAAAATATTTCACCAAAGTCAATATCTACTTTCTCGTGCAAATCCCTTTACTACAAACCTTTCCTGTACCTTTTCTATCCACCCTCTTCTTCCTTGATCCTGTAAACCCACTTGTTCTCGTAATGTTCTCTTACCTACCGACAACTTAACCAAATCCCTTTTCTATTTTTGTTCCAGGAGTCCATCTCCTCATCCATGCCATGCTCCCACTAGACGTGGGTCTTATCCTACATTTCTTCTTCAAAACTTTATGGTTCACCATTATCAGTCAATAATAAATAAAATAGAGGTGTAAATATTTCTAGAGGTTTACTTACCCTTTGTGACCTTCTCACAGGAGTTTGGGGTACCAAAGGCTCAATCTGGACCTCTTGGACATTTGTATCCAACTGACAAAGATGACCAAAGTCGGTCACCTCTAACCGATGTCAGTTCTACTAACCAATGTCAGTTTAGATCTTTTGTAACCAATACTGGTTCATCTAACCGATGTCACCAAAGGTCAACCGACACTGATACATCGTGTAACCCTATCGGTAATAATTTTAAATCTGAGATTTCATTTTCATTTACAAACTTCTCAACCGGTTCATTCTTGGGTACCAAACTTTGATCCCTATACATTCTCTTTTCATTCCATTCAACATCACAACTCCTAATAATTTTAGAATTCTCTAAATCCCAAAAATAGAAACTGAAATCACTAGATCCATAACCAATGAAAGTGCACCTCTTGGATTTTGCATCCAACTTTTCCTATTTTCCCTATCAACATGCACAAAATATTCTAAACCAAAAACTTTAAGAAAAGAAATATCTACCTCTTTTTTAGTCTAAGATTTCTCTGTTATTCCTCCATCTAGTGAACTTGAAGGCCCACGGTTAATCAAATAAACCACTGTATCAATTGTTTCTTCCTAAAACTGTAAGGGCAGTCCAAAATGTATCCTCATACTTCTAGCATGCTCCATGATTGTCTTGTTCATTATATCTACAACACCATTCTCCTTTGGTGTTCTTGAACTGCTTTTTTCTCGCATATCTCATTCGGTGAACAATAATCATTAAAATCCTTACTATAGTATTCACCACCATTGTCGATCTAAGACACTTTAACTTAGAATTTGATTTACTCTCAACAAGGGCTTTTCATCTTTTAAAAGTCTCAAAAACATTAGATTTACATTTAATAAAAAAACCCATACCTTTCTCAGTAGCATCATCAATGAAAGTAACATAATACAGGATCCACCATTAGAAGCTACTTGAGCTAGTCCCCACACATCCGAGTCTACAAGCTCTAATTTTTGCTCCTTCTTAGTTTCCCCAACTTTGAGAAATCTCACTCTCTTTTTCTTTCCAAAGACACAAAGCTCACAAAAATCAAGATCTAAATATTTTAAATCTGATAAATTACCCTTAGCCTTTAAGATCTGCATTCCTTTTGACTCGTATGGCCCAACCAGTTATGCCACATGCATGCATATGAATATGAAGTGGATAATACAGAAAAGGAATCAATAACACAGGTAGATAAATATAACGTTCCTACCTTCTTACCTCTTACCACAACAAGAGCACCCTTGGTGACTTTCCAAGAGTCTCCTGTAAAAATAACCATGCAACCAGATTCACCTAGTTTCCTATAGAAATAAGATTCCTCCCGAGGCTTGACACATGCCTCACATCTTTCAATACCCATGTATTTCCATTCAAGTAATTTTAGATGAACTTCCCCTTTACCAGTAATACTGCAAGGTTCATCATCACCCAAATAAACATGCCCAAAATTGCCCTAGACATAATTTCTAAAATAACCCTTATTAGGGGTTGCATGGAAAGAAGCTCCTGAATCTAAAACCCATGATTCAATTCTATTATCTAAAGAAAGAATAAGAACATCTTGCATTACCTCTGATGTAGTAAGATTTTCTTCTTTACCTTTGTATGGTTGTTGGTTCTCTTTATCCTTTGACCAACAATCTTTCTTTGCATGTCCTTTCTTTCCACATTTCCAACAAGTAATTCCCTTACTTCTGGATTTAGATCTTCTATCCCTTGAATTTTATTTCCCATTACTTTTACTCTTGGATCTGCTCTTCTACCCGCCCTACTTTCTACAATCAAAGCATTTCCAGGATGATGATTCCTCTATACTCTTCCTATGAATTTCTTCATTCAAGATTATACGAACCACATCATCAAACTTAAAAATATTATTAGTAGATATTGTATTCGACAGCCATTACCAAGTTATCCCAACTATCGTGAAAGAACATAAGAATAAGATTGCTTTTACTTCATCATCAATGGTATTTCAACCAATTTTAATGGATTTACAATAGATCGGAAATCATTCAAATGACTAAATGCAGATCCATCTTCATGCATCTTAGAAATAAATATTTTATTCATCAAATAAACTTTATTTGAAGCACTAGGTTTTTCATATAAATTATCAAGATATTTCATTACCTCTATCAGTAGAAGTCACTTCTATAATATTGGAAGCCACAGATGCCGCCGTGCTCAATCTTATAGATCCCAAAGAATTTCTATCAAGAATCTTCCATTCTTTATTAGTCAACTTCGTAGGTGTAGACTTCTCATCCAACAAGAAATACAAATCTATTTGATACAGATAATCTTCAATCTGCATCTTCCATAATTGATAATTTTAGCCACAAATTTCTCTACCTTGTATTTGTTTTCTTCTGTCATTGTTGTAACTCCCACTCAATCGAAAAACCTCTCGTGAGTAAAATTGTCAACACACAAAACCCTCAAAAAAAGCTCTGATACCATTTTTGGGGTTAGCACACCATTTATACAGATAATTATATCAGATCTAAGCATACATGCAAATAAAAGCAGATATTCTACCAGAAGAAATATACAAAACAAGAGACATAAATCAACACCATATTTAACACCCTAAGTGAACCACGTTAAATTTGATGTCAATTTATGTCTCTTGTTTTGTATATTTCTTCTAGTATAATATCCACTTTTATTTGCATGTATGCTTAGATCTCGATATAATTGCTCTCAGACAACCGTAAAAGCTAACCCCAACAACTCGGTATCGAGCTTTATTTGAGGGTTTTGTGTGTTGACATATTTACTCATAGAGGGTTTTTCGATTGAGTGGGAGCTATAGAAATGACACGTAAAAACAAGCCAATCTATTATCTAAAGCTTTGACAAGATATACAACGAAGATTTACAATCTTCCACACCTCTCGATGTACAGTAATTTCTTTCTCTCAAGCTTTTTGCTTCATCACCAAGAATTCTCTCTCTCACCAACTTTTGCAAGTTCTTCTTAATTTTTGTTGATACTTACTTCTAAACCCTAGCTTTCATGCTTATATAATTATTTATAGACTTAAGACACTTAGCCATGTAATTACAATCAATAGATATACTTTAATGCTAAAAATAGATCTAATTCCCGAGAGTTAATTAAAACATCCTCACACAGGTAACCGATGTCGGTTCTCCCTAACCGATGTCAGGTTCCT